>JAJIBD010001983.1:0-93548 GCA_021461705.1 Cryptotis parvus
TAGGCATTGTATAAGACCCCAGAGCTCTGCCAGGAATAATTCCTGAACACTGCTAGGTATGTACCCAAACCAAAGAAACAAAATGATGTGCAAATGTTTCATTAATAGAAACTTTTTAATTGGGTTCAATTATATTTGAATTACAAAATTTTATTTCATTAATATCTATGATAGAATGCAATTTTCTCTTATGTATTAATTCTACACTATATTATACTTGAGAGGAAAGAATTTTTTTTGTGAGGGGTCTACACCGGAAATACCTTTTTATACTACCTGTGACTAAAAGATATACCTTATGGAAAGGTTGAAAGGATAAGATGGTAATGACAAATCTTCCATATAACATCACAGACATCATGTAAGTAATGAGAAGGACATAAAAGATAGAGTTACCTTCTCCTAGGATTTTTCCCCAACAAGCTCCTAAACTTTTATAGGATGCTTTTTTCCTGTGTATCGAGGGGTAGAATTTGATTTCCCTATTGTTGCACTTAAATCTTATGACTCCATACTTCACTAGAGAATTTAATTAAGAGGAGAAACTGTGTCTAGTTACTTTAAACACACACACACACACACACATTCTCTCTGGCCTCTCTTTCTGTCTCTGTCTCTCACACATGCACTCACACATTCACACTAGACTCACTGGAGTTTAACTATGCTTTGATGTGCAAATACTGCAAGACACACTGTTGTCTCCATTCTCACAGCATCCTGTCAGAAGTAAATACTATTGCAGCAAATTGTTTACTCTTGGAAAGTGATATTTACAGGTCTCTCTAGGTGAGGCTTTCTTTCTGCCTTTGTGGTGCTTTATGCAGTTTGGATGAGTAACACTAGAATTTTCAGACCCAGGCAAAAGGTATATTTATAACAAAGCTATAGAGATTTTTCAAGTACAGTCTCCATATTAAAGCTAATTGAGAAAACACTGAGTATTCTTCCAAATTTACAGGTGTAAAAGGAAATTTCTGCATACACCAGTGCTGGCCTCTTGTTTGTGCTGAGAAAAAGGAAAGCTTTGGATAAAGGCTAATACAAATTCAATGTTCAATCCATTAGTCATCCTGCTTGCCTCCCTCCCTCCACCTTCACTTCCTTCTTCCCTCTCTTCTGACCTTCCTTCTTTCCTTCCTTTCTCTCCCTCTTTCTCTCTATCTTCCTTTCTCACCAGCTGAGGGTTCTGAATTGTAGTACAGTGAATACTTGCCTTGCACACAGGCAACCAACCTGGTTCCCAGCATTCCAAGCATTCCATATGGTCCCTCATGGCTGCCAGGAGTGATTCCTGAGCACCAGGAGTAGGTCCTGAACACAGCATGGTGCACCCTGCATGACTCCCCCACTCAGCCCTGGAAAAAGCATATCCAACTCTGCTGGGTCTCTGAATGCTGGAATCATTCCTGGTGGTGTTTGGATGCTAGGGATTGAACTCAGGTCAGCTGGATTAAAGAAAAATCCCTTACTGCCCCATATTATATTTATGGCGCATATCAACATCATTTTTATTTACCATCTTTCACATAAGTAATAGGAACTATATCAGTTCTTCATCAGATTGAAAACCTTATGAATGCTAAGTGTCTTGTCTTTGGGCACAACTTCAGAACTTTAGTGAATGGAAATCCTTTTCACAGAGTGGCATGGTGGGCCCATAACTTTGGGGAGACTAAGAATAGAATGGCCCTTGAAGGAGAGGGAAATACCATGAGCAGACATCAGCTGAGGCAGAGCCTGGAGTAAGAAGTGAGATCAGTCTGCAGAGGTACAAGGGAGGTCTAACCTGCTCAAGAATAGACCCGGCTCTCAGGAACAGAGGAACAGAGGACCTCAGCAGGTTTTTAAGGTAAGACCAAGTTTTCTGGGAGCTAGAGCATTAGAGTGGATAGGTGTGTATATCCTATACAATACACAATACACACAGGCAACCCAGGTTTGATCCCAGTATCCCATATGGACCCTGAGCACCGCCAGGAGTAATCCCTGAGTGCACAGCCAGGAGTAAACTGTGAATTTCGCTAGGTGTGACTCAAAAGACCAAAAAGTTTAAAAAGAGCAAATTTCCTAATGCAGGAAGGTGCTGGGGAAAGGGCAGCAGTACACGTCTCAAAGTCTGACATGCAGCAAGGAGGCCCCTCTGAGAAACCACAGTAGGGGAGCAGGAGAAGGGAGGGCCCTCAGAATTACAACCAATTGGTTTATACAAATGTTTAATTTCCCTGTATCTTAAAAAAGGAAAGACATAAATCCCTATTTAAATTCAATTATATCCCCTTGTGATAAACAATTACAAGCTGATCATGATTGGGTTGAAGTCATACAGTGTTCCAGCACCCATCCCTCCGCCAGTGCACATTTCCCAACACCAGTGTTCCCAGGTCACCAGTGTTCCCAGGTCTCCTACCACCCTGCCACCTGTCTCTACTGCAAGCACCTCTCTCTCTCTCTCTCTCTCTCTCTCTCTCTCTCTCTCTCTCTCTCTCTCTCTCTATCTCTCTCTCTTCTTTTGCACATTGTGGTTTGCAGTACTTTGACTGAGGAGTTATCATGTATATAACTTCACTTACTTTCAATACTCATGTCTAGTCTAGTTTACCATTCTGAACTATTGATGGCAAACTGGTCCCTACTCTACCTTACTTAACCTCTATCCCCAACACACTTGTGGTATATTCTAACCATTAACAAGTCCTGGTGATCCCTGTTTTGCCTGGCCTTGGATATTAGTCTCATAATATATTTTTATATACCATAAATGAATGCAGTCATTCTATGCCTGTCCTTTTCCTTCTCACTAATTTTGCTCAGCATGATACTTTCAATGTCCAACCACTTATAGGCAAATTTCATGACGTGTCCTAACAGCTGCATAGGAGCTGTTTTTCATTGTGTAGAGGTACCACAGTTTCTTTATCCAGTCTTCTGTTCTCAGGCACTCATGTTGTTTCCGGATTCTGGATATTGTGATAATGCTGCAGTGAACATAGAGGTACAGATAATGTTTCTGCTTGTGTGTGTGTGTGTGTGTGTGTGTGTGTGTGTTTCTTTTTGGGTCACACCCGGCAATGCTCAGGGATTTCTCCTGGCTCTGCACTCAGGAATTACTCCTGGCGGTGCTCTGGAAACCATATGGGATGCCGGGAATCGAACCCTGGCCGGCATGGGATGACTGCATGCAAGGCAAACGCCCTAAAGCTACTCTGCTGTGTGTTTTTGGGTCCCCAGGGTATAATCCCAAAGTGATATTGCTGGCTCAAATGGGAGCTCAATTTCTAGGGTTTTTTTTTTTTTTTGGAAATGTCCATATTGTTTTCCAAAAAGGTTGGAGGAGTTGGCATTCCCACTAGCAATGAATGAGAGTCCCATTTTTCTCCATTGAGAATAATGCTTGCTGTGGATTTGTGGTAGATGGCTTTGACTATATTGAGGAAATTTCCTTCAACTCCCATTTTGTGGAGGTTATTTTTTTTATCATGAACAGGTGCTGGATCTTATCAAATCCTTTCTCTGCATCTGTTGGTATGATCATATGTTTTGTATTCTCTTTTATTGATACGATGTATTATATCGATTGACTTGAAAATGTTAAACCATCCTTGTATCCCAGGGATGAATCCTACTTGGGCATGGTGTATGATCTTTTGGATGAGTCTTTGGATTTTATTTGCTAGTATTTTGTTGAAGATCTTTTGCATCTGTCTTCATCAGGGATATTGGTCTGTAATTTTCTTTTGTTTTGTGATGTCACTGCCTGATTTGGGTATCAGGGTGATATGTGCCTTGTAAAAACTGTTTTGGAGAGTGTCTGTTTCTTCAGTTTCCCAGGAAAATTTAAAAAGAATTTGCAATTGGTCCTTTTTAAAGGTTTGGAGGAAATCAGTAGTGAATCCATCTGGATCTGGGCTTTTGTGTTTGGGAAGACTATTGATTACCATTTCAATTTCCTTGAAAGTAATAGGCTTATTTAGGTATTCCAATTCTTATTTGCTCAACCTTGAGAGGCTATTGGAATTTGTCTAGGTTCTCTTGTTTCGTGACCTACAGACTCTCAAAGTAATCTCTGATGATCTTTAGAATTTCTGTGCTCTCTGTTGTGATGTTTCATTTCATTTCAGATTCTGTTTATTAGGGTTCTCTTTATTCCTTTCTTTGTGTTCTTGCAAGTGGTTTCTCCATCTTGTTTATTTATTCAAAGAACTAGCTCTTGATTTCATTGATTATTTGGATTGTTTCTTAGGAATCTAGTTCATTGATTTCCTTCCCTAAGTTTTATTATTCCCTTTTTTTTTTCTTTGGGCACACCCGCGAGCCAGGGACCCGGCCTGCACCCAGGAAACCCGGCGGGCCGGACCTAAGCCGCCCCTACCCGGGGCTACGCTCGCCCCATATTCTTTTTCTTCCTGAGTTGCATTCCTTTTTTGTTGGTCATTTTCTAAGATCTTAAGCTGTGAAGTCTGTGAAGTAAAAATATTTACGTGGGCCCCTTTCTTCCTTCCAAAAGAAATCTTGCAGAGCTATAAACTTTCTTCTTAACTCTGCTTTAACTGTGTCCCACAAGTTCTGAATAGCTCATGTCTTTGTTCTCAGTTGTTTCGGGGAATCTTTTGATTTCCTCTTCGGTTTCCATGTTACCACTGACTGTTCAGCAGTAAGCTGTTTAGTTTCCAGGTGTTTGATTTGATTCTCCATTTCTGTATGTAATTAACTTCTATTTTCAGTGCATCATGATCTGAAAGAATAAGTGACACAATTTATATCTTCGTGAATTATATTGAGGTATGTTTTGTAACCCAGGATGTGGCCTATCATGGAGAAAGTTCCATGTGCACTGGAGAAAAAAAATGTGCATTCTGTTTTGGGGAGATGAAAAGCTTTCATCTACTTGCCATCTCTTTTCCATTTCTTCCTTCAGAGCAAGCATTTCCTTGCTGAGTGTAAATCTTGTTGATTTATCATAGGTTATAGAACAGTGTTGCAGTCTCCAACTACAATTGTGTTTCTAGCAATGCCTTCCTTGAAAGCTATTAGCAGTTGTTTTAAGTATTTTTTGGCCCCTCATTGGTTGCTTATATGTTTAGGAGTGTAATTTCTTCCTGACATACATCTCTTTATTATTATGAAATGGCTTTCACTGGTATTCTCAGCTTGTTCAGCCTGAAATCTATGTTGTTGATACTAGTATGACCACTCTGTTCTTTTTTTAAAGTATTTTATTATACTACTGTGCTCCGCCTCCGTCCTTTTGAGAGGAGATGTTTTCATGAAGAATGTTTTTCAGCCTTTGACTTAGAGTCTATGTTTGCTCTTACCATTCAAATATATTTTTTGTAGGCAGCAGAATGTTGGATTCAGCTTTTTAATCCATTTTGCCATGCTGTGTCTCTTAACTGGTTCATTTAGATAGTTGAGATTGAGAAACATTATTGTCATGAGATTTTGTGCTTTCTTTCTGTATAAGTTTGCAGTGTTTTGGGAATTTGTCTTATACTAGATCTTTCAGTCCTTTTAAGGTTGGTTTTGAGTCTGAATTTCCTGGGCTGTTGTTTATCCTTTAAATTGTGTATTGGTCCTTCAAATCTAAATGAGAGTCTATCCAGATAAAGTATTCTTGGTGAAGCCTTCATTTCATTGATTTTTTTCTCTCTTATCCTACCACTGTCTTTGGGCTCAGAGGGTTTTGTTTGATAACTATGCTGTAAATCTAAGGTATGCTCCTTTATATGACATTTTCTTCTTTGATCTGGCTGATTGCAGTATTGAGTCTCTAACTATGTCATTTGTCATTCTGATTAGGATTCGTCTTGGAGTCTTTTTGTTAGCTCTCATTTAGCTTGTACTCTTGATTCTTCTTGGATATGGATGCCTACATCCTTCAGCTCTGGGAACATTTCAGCAATGATGTCTTTAACTCTTCCTACCTCATTGGGGTTGCCTCCCAGTCCCTCTGGAACTCTGATGATTCTTATGTTGTTCCTCTTAAATTCATCCCAATGTTCTCTTGCCCGCTGCTGAGCTGTTTTTGAGGTCTTTTACCATCTTCTGTATTTGCCTTAGTGCTTTCTGCAGCTCATCTTTAAGCTCACTGATTCTGTCTTTGGCTGTTATCATTCTACTGTTGAGGGTACCCAATGATTTTTTTCATGTCATCTACAGAAATTTTAACTAATGACATTTCTGTTTGCAGTTTTTTATTTCTGCTCTCATTTCCTCCTGTATTTTATTGCTTGACTGTTTCACTGCTTCTTTCATATCTTTTTGTATTTTATTGGTTGTCTGTTCCACTCTTTGTGCTCATTAAACATCCTCATCATTTCATCTCTGAATTCTTTGTCAGAAAGATTTAGTATGTGGGTCTTCTTTGTTGATGTTTCAAGATCTTTTCTTCATCCATTTCTTGTGATAGGAGTCTGTGTATTTCCGTGGTAGTCTGGAAGCAACAGTCACTACTACAGTTCTACCTCTAAAAAATGTAGATGTTCTCTCTTGTCAAGATGGTTTATCTGGGCATCTGGGGCAGAGCAGGGAGCTTTCTCTTCACTGTTTCTTGTACTGCTGGAAAAACCCTTTAAAATGTTTTTGTATGTTTGCTGTCAGTTGTGGACTGGTGAAGAAATGCATGGCCACAGAGGGAAAAGAAGTGGCCACGCTTTTGCAGTTGGCTGCCCAGGTTTACCAGGGCAGATAATAACTTCTACTGTTGAATTAGTTCCATTTCTGGTGTTTCCAAGCCGTTCTGATAACTGCCCACTTTGATAAGCCTAAATTTCCTGGTGTTGCTGGCTCGGGAGTACCTGGCAGTCCTTCAGCTGTGCTGAAAGATCAGTTCCTTCTGCAGATCTTCGTGCCCTTCTTAAGGAAGCCTTAAAATTTGAAAGATAGTGCTATTAATATCTAGAGCCTGGAAAAACAAGAGCAATGTTAAACTTTAAACATTTTTAAATCTTCCAATTTACACTGCAGGCTGCCTTAGTAAATTCACCACACTGGAGCTGTTTGATGTACACCAAGTGTCTTTGCTCTTCTCTTCATAAAACATTAAATCTGTAGGTTACCCCCAACCCTCTCCTTCCCTTTTTCTCCCTAAAGATGAGTTTTTATAGTAACTAAAATTTTGTTTATATATGTAGAATTCATATGGGGCTAGAGCTTGCCATGTAGGTGATATTTTGAATCATTAGACTTTGAAACTTTAGGCTGTAAAAAGAAAGCCTATTAAAGAACATAACTCAAAATTCCAGCATGAGGACATGGAACCAGAAAATACAGAGACCAGATGACCAGGAGACAAAGGAGAGTTTGGGCTCTACTCAATCCCATGACTGTCCTGGTCATGCCTGTAAAATCAACAATATCAGGAGTGTCAATGATGATTTGTGTTGACTTAAACAAGTGTCTCTTCTTCTCCCCCCCTTTCCATTTCTTCTCACTTCTTTATTGTATTGTATTGTATTATATTGTGTTGTGCTATGTTGTATTATTGCATTATTGCATTATTGTATTATTGTGTTGTGTTGTGTTGTATTGTATTTATTGTATTTATTGTATGTTTTCTGTTTTAGGCAAACTAACTAGTTTCATGGTTTACTACTCCTGGCTCTGTGCTCAGAAATAATTCCTGATGGGGATCCAAGGTCCATATTGGTACAAGGTAACTAACTTCTTCACTGCAATAATTTCCTTTTTCTTCTTTCCTCCTCACCTCTCCCCTCTTTACCTCATCCCGCTCCATCCCTGTCCTCCAACTCCTTCCCTTGGAATTTTCTTATAAATGCCAACTCTGGGAACTTGCAGTATTGGGGAGCATATCCAGGGCATCACTATGCAAGGACTTTGAGCCTTCTCATCTGCCCTCAAGAGTCTTTTCTGTACTTAGTTCTTGCTAGTGCTGATAGAATCATGTGTGTGTAAGAGTATGGAGGGCCTGAGAATGTGTGACATATCAAGGAATTTGGTAAAAACAATTAAGGGAGAATATTTAAACTAGATGCTTTTCAAACTTATTTGTCTATGACCAAAGTCCACCTCTCATGTTCAGTGCTTTTTTCGACGTTTTCCTTTTATCTTTTAATACCACAACACACACACACACACACACACACACACACTACACTGCTTATGTACTATGCGCATATCTATACTTTATCCATAAAAAGTGTTTTATCACTCTCCACCCAGCTGTATTTCTCCCCTTTGGGCGAACTATAATCTCTAATGAAAACTCAGGCTCCATTATTTTCTATCTTGTCAGTAACTACAAAGGGGTGCATAAATTCATAAATTTGATACTAGATTGAATATTAACTCCAGAAAAGTATTTTTGAATCTATGATGTTACCTTGTTTGTTTTTATAAGTACAATCCCTTTCATTGTTTTGTATCATTTTGTTTTGACTCTGGGCCTCACCATGTGGCTCTGATAACTATTTCAGGATCCATGCTCAATGGTCACTTCTGGCAGTACTCAGGGACCATATGGAATGCCGGGATTGAACCTGGGTTGGCTGCATGCGAAATAAGCATCCTACCCTCTGTATTATCTCTCCAGTTACTAGAATTTTTAAAATTTAGTTGAACATAATTAAAAAAAATTCTCAACCTCCCTTTTCCCTTCCCTTAGATAGTGTGATGATTCTGAGTTTCTTACATATCTGAGTGTGGAGCTGTGATAGTTCCTAGAAGTCACACAGCTGAATGTAGTGCTCACTGAGTTTGCGTTCATTATGTTGTGATGCTTGCACATGTGTTAAACAGGATCCTTCTTACTTTCTTAGTTGACATTATGGTTGAGGCACCACACAGAGAGGGTCTCTGTGGTGCTCACCAGGGGTTGCACTCACTGATCACATACCTTAGTTCTCAGACTATTTTGTGGTGCCCACATGGACCTGTTATAGTGTAGGTGGAAATTATTTGTGGTAGCGGGATCACAAACTGCAGCATTATCTGGCCGAAACAGCTGCTAGGATTGTGCTTGGTTCATGTTGCACCCCAGAAACTTGAACTAATGACTATATATTGTAAGTGCTATGTCACTACAGTATTCCTTCAAGGCCTTACTTTTGCTTTCTGTTTGTTTCTTTGGTTTTGGGCTATACTAGACAGTTGTCAGGAATTACTCTTTGGACCAGAGAGAGATGTAGGGCATTTACCTACATCTACCCAAAGAATTACCCAAAGAATTACTCTTTGGGCCAGAGAGAGATGTAGGGCATTTACCATGCATGAGGTTAACCTGAATTCAATAACAGGAATACCATATGGTCTCCAAGTACCACCAGGAGCAACACCTGAGCACGAGTCAGGGGGTAACCCCTGAGCATCACCAGGTATGACCCCAGAAAACAAAAAGAAGGGAATTATTCCTGACTCTATGCTCAGCAAGTATGACTGTCAGGGCTCAGGTGTAACCTTGAGCAGTACTAGAAAATCAAACTAGGTTCGTGGAATGAAGAAAGTATCTTAAGCACCTGCACTATATCTCCTACTCCCTATTGACATTATTAACTAATCTTTTTTTGAAAGACAAATTACTTTTGAAAGTATTCTTAAAGTAAGTATGTAAAGACGATATTATTTTGAATCATCAGGGAAAGCATAAATTCACTGGCAAGTGTCCTTTTAAGAGACACACAGAGGAGAAAGCAAACACAGGGAGAAAACTTGGGATGAGAGATCCCTACAAGTTTTGGTTCTGCAAACGCAGTGATGGTTCCACAAACCTGAGTGATGGTTCCACAAACTCAGGAGCACTTGGAATCCCTAGAGCTGGGAGAGACATTCTCCCCAGGGCTTGTGATTTTGCAAGCACTTAGATTTAGACTTCTAAACTCCAGGAAAATGCAGAACATATTTCACTCTTTAAGCCACCTAGTCTAAGATCAACCTGGATACTCATATAGGAAGAAATAGCCGGTTTTCCTTTCAGGAAAATAAAAGAATATTTAGTGGATAAAGCTTATGAATCGGATCTATACACATAGGAGATTGGTAGGTAGAGAAAAATAAGTGTGTGACAGCTAGAATAGCACTTGGGAATAGGTGTGAAGAGGTTACTGTTAGGATGACTGCCAATTTGGTGCTGTGTCCTTTTCATCTCGGTTTATTTTTATCTCTATGTGAGATCATTTTGTACAAAAAAGTATGTTCTAGAAACTGAAGACTGAAATGAAGGTCTTTAGTCAGGCCTCCTGCTGTGATGGAGCTTCCTCTGTTCCCCTGACATTGCAGGTCCCCTTAGGATCTCTTCCACAGCACTTGCAATGTCAACACTGTTTATTCAGACTCGGTCTGTTTTTGTTCCCCTTCTCTGTACTATCACCACCAAGCATCTTTATTTGTAAACATTCAACTTAGACACCTGATTCCTCTGCTTTTGCTAATTCTTCAGATCAGTTCTTGCTAATTCTCCTAACTCATCAGTGTTGTCTAAAATCTGTCAGAAAGGTGGAGCAACACTATGGTCAAGGGCTTGGGAATTATATCCTTTCAACAACCTGCGCGACCCCTCCTTGCTTCAGTCTCACCTAGGACATGAGATGAAATCGTCTTCATTATGATGTCATCATGAGAATTAAATAAGCTAATCCTCAGGCAGGGTTTAGGGTATCTGTGGTGAATATTACCCACTATTGCAACCATTGCCAATCTTTTTCCAAGCTCAGTATCATATCTTACTTTGTGCCCCTTCATTCCCTCATAACTCCTCTAGAAATCACTCTTCATGAGGAAGTTTTCAGAGCTCTCAATACACTATAAATAACATCCAGTCTCCTTACCATATTCCACATGGTATGCATGACCAGTTCCATTGCATGCAGTCTATGCCTGCACCGTCCCCACTTTAATATGGTCACATATGGCTTGAAATGTCTTGACTTCCAACTGAGATGATATTGTGATAAATATAACATATGCTGGCATTGAAAAATTACCATGAATCTATGAGAAACACATTACTATTGTACAAGTAAAATAGTTGGTTTTAACTGACAATATCTTAAATACCTTGGGCCAAATAAAATATATTTTATCTATTTATACATTTTGTGTAAGTGACAAGTCAGTTACACATATTGTTTTGCTTTAAGTAAAATATATCAATGTCACCTGTTTATTCTGTTTTTTTTTTTTTTGGCTATAAGATATTTCTGCATGTGGCTAAAAGATAGATTAAATTTGATATAAACTTTTCAATTTTTAGAATTCTTCAACCTCAGTCCTTGGACCTGGACTGTCATCTGCTGAAAATGACTCACCTGCTATTTTGTTACCAGCTTTGTCTTCCTGTGGCATCAAGGGCGCCTCTTCACACAGACCTCCTCTCACCACTGAGCAAGCCACCTCTCCACAATTGTGTGTTCCCCACGGAGTTCTATTTTTTCTTTCTTCTCCACTCCTCTACTCCTGTTTTAGAAAACAGGATTCTTGGGGCCGGAGCAAAGGGCCAACCTGGGTTCGATCCCTGGCATCCCATATGGCCCAGAAGCACTGCCAGAAGTAATTCCTGAGTGCAGAACCAGGAGTAACCCCTGAGCATCGCTGGGTGTAACCCAAAAAGCAAAAAAATAAATAAAAAAAGAAAACAGGATTCTTGGTCCTGTTCACTGTCCTGTCCTCAGAACTCAGCAGAGTGCTTTTGTACATCGATCTTGAATAAAGATTCATGAGCTAAATGAAGCAACAAAGAATGTGCTCCTTACAGAAGGAGCTACCAGTCAGTCATAAGGTTCCCAGAGGTCTGTGGAGGTAAAGCAATAGTGAAAAGGTTGTGTAATGCTGTTTTACTAAAGACAAGGAAAGAAGAATATTGTTTTATTAAAGACAGTGATAGGAAGAATATTCTAATACCATTCCCTAAGGGAACAAGAAACATGGGAATGAAATATAATAGGATCTGGGATGTCCACCAAAAGTAATTTTCCTACAGCTAAATTGCTGTGATCATCTCTTGATAAGATTTATAGCTCTTCTTTATTTATATCTTTAATAACCTTGCATTATAACAGTATCAAAGCTTTAGGTCTGCATCATTAAAAATTAACAAGATTCTTTTGCATAGAGCTTACCACTACACAGCCATCGCTGTCACCAGCTGATATTTGATTATTTGTCCTGATTGACCTACAAACCTTTCCCATTTCCACAAGTAACCACTATTAAACCTATAGTATAAAATCTTATAAACTTTATTTTTGTTTAATTTAGAGTTTTTCTCTTGGGTCTTTTGTTTAGGGACCACAACTGGAAGTGATCTTATACCTGTTGGTGCTCAGGCGATCATATATGGTTCCAGGGATCCAAGCTGGGTTAACTCATGCAAAACAAGTATCTTACCCTCTCTATTATATTTCTGGACAAATCTCTTTTCCTTATGAATGCACATATGAATGAAATTATATTGTGTATGCCTTTGCCATCTAACTTACTTCATTGAGCACAGTATCTTCTAGTTTCACACACGTTATTGCTAATGGCAAGACTTTTATTATATATACTTTAAAGATTGAAAAGTTTAGATATTTTTTTAAAATTGGAAAGTTTGGATTAGTTCAGAATCTAATACCTCTACTCAATTCTACTTCAAAATTGCTTATATGTCAATGCTTCCTGGTCATATTATCCCTGGATATAGTCAGGTGTCTCTGTAATCAACCCTGGAATTTGGTTTGACTGGTCTCCATTTCCCTTTTTTACAACCAGTCATCAAGTGAGAAGTTCTGTTTTTATTTACAAAGAAGCACCATAGCCTAACAGCTATGCCTTACCTCTTCTCTTTCTGACTGGGATCAAATGCCCATCATCTAACACCTCAAGCCCCCAACTGATCTCATCTCCAATATCTTCCAGCGAGGCAAATGGAATTGCACCAAGTGATTTCCCTTCCTGTTTCTTATGCATATTTACTAGCTTTCATTTGTTACATTTAAATCAAAAAGCAGAAGTTCCTTGACTGTAAATATAAATGCCTTATGTTCTCCCTCAGCCTCTCGTGGTGGTGCCTTTCTAAAGTGGTGCTAGTGATCCATCGCTTTCTATCCATTGCCAGGTAGAGCCTATCTTGAACCTTCATCTAACTGGTAGGATATGGTGAAAGTGCTTGGCAGATATAACCAAGATTAGAGAGAGTCCTTGGTGGTTACCTTGCTTGCACTCTTACTTCTTGGGCCCTTCAACTCACTGGCCACTTGATGAAACCTGCTAGGTTATATAAGTAGTCACCTTTAGTTGTGGTCCACATGACACACAACTAAAGAGAACCCTCAGGGTCAACAGCTAAGACCTTTCTAGTTCTCCTAAACTCTTCACCTAAAAACTTATTAGTTCCTAGTAGATCCATGACTTGATGGCAGAACCAGGGTGTGATGCAGACCTGGCTGACCCCTTGCCTGCAGACTTAGAGAAAGTCCTTGAGACATGGCCTCTACCCAGTGCTTTCAGATTTCTGACCCACATGTTGGGTTCTGAGCTGCTAACCTTAGGGTCCAGCATTTTCCCTTCACAAGACCTTAAGGGCAGGACCCAGAAATGAGCCCTGCTCACATTGTTACACCCAAAAACATCTGTGCATATCCAAGCTAAGGTAAGGCAGAATATGCCTGGTCTTCTGACCTCTGATCACAGGAATATGTAAATCAATTATCTTTATCTTGCAAATGTTACCTTGCAAATGCTAAATCTGTGACTATTTTCTGTTACAATGGCCCAGGAGCTTGCAAATGTCCTGTGCTGTGTGCTCCTACCCCCTCCACCCAAATATTGTATAAAAGGCTTAAACTGTGTCCAGTAAATCAGGTGCTTCTACCCAGAACTCCCGCTGCATTGGTGGCTTTCTTTCTTTCCTTTCTCAGCAGCAGCGGCAAGGCAGAGTTTCTCCCAAATCCATCCCTCTCCTTTTTCCGCAGGAATGAAGTCCGGCAAGATCTAGGTCTTCCTTATTTGTGCCAAGGGCTGCTGGCCAGGACCCCCACACCACAGATGTGGGAAAAAGTCAATATTTGCACTATTGTAAATCATGCACATCAATAAGGAATTTTAAAGACAGCAATAAAACAGACATACATGTTTGCAGCTCTAACCTAGACTTTAGAATCATGTCATCAAGCAGCAATAAGTAACCTACACGCTAGTTTTTCAGTCTCACTTTTTGTCTATATATAAACCCAGTACTCCTGTCATAGTGAACTTCTAACTACCCTTAACATGTTATGCATGTCCTGAGCCCTAAGCTTCTGCATCCATCTATTTTCCGCTAATCTAAATGCCGTTCTGTCTTTTTTGTCTCATAAACACGTACTCCTTCATCAAAACCCATCTGTAATGGCACAGATGTTCAGCTGCCTTTCCCAGTTTACAGAGGTGGGTAGGGCAGTGCCACATGAGGACCCTCAATCTATTAGGAAAATCATCTCCAAGGGCCTGAGGTTGAGCAGAGCTTCCAATTAGCTGACTGATATATGGATATATGCAAGTTGAAGTGAGATTGGAAAGGGTTTCATATGGCCTTGGGAATTTAGATTAGCTTTTAAAATTCAGTGGACACCAATGCAGTAATTGTGCTTGTGAGCTTAATCGGAGTTTTGCTGCACAGATCTCTTGATCACATGGAACTGACGAGTGCCACACTGCTGAATGTGGGGACCATGGGTACTTTCCCACAGTAAATGGAGTTTCTGTTTTGACAACTTTCCTCTGAGGCTGAAGAGAAAGCTCAATGTGCCAGAGCACCTGCTTTAAAAGCAGGAGACTCTGGTTTGATTCTCTCACCCAATAGTCCCCTGAGAGCTGCCAGCAGCAACACCTAAATATCTATTGCCGAGAGTAGACCTCGGTTACTGCTGGGTATAGCCACAAAACAAATACACAGGCAAATAGACACAAAACAAAATGAATGAAAGTCTTCCTTTGTTACCTTCTGTGACATGTTTCAGCAGGATCTTGTACTTTTTAGCTGGGCAGGAGATTTGTGGGGCTACTCCCAGTACTGCTAGGGAACTGCTTCTAGCTTAGTCCTGGGAGGGCAGGGGCACTCTGGGTGCTGGACACTCTTGTAAATGGAATAGAGGGAAGGAGCCAGACAATCTAGTTAATCTGGTCAGTCTTTTATCTATCTATCTATCTATCTATCTATCTATCTATCTATCTATCTATCTATCTATCTATCTATCTATCTATCTATCTATCTATCTATCTATCTATCTATCTATCTATCTATCTATCTATCTATCTATCTATCTATCTATCTATCTATCTATCTATCTATCTATCTATCTATCTATCTATCTATCTATCTATCTATCTATCTATCTATCTATCTATCTATCTATCTATCTATCTCTCTCTCTCTCTATCTATCTCTCTCTCTATCTCTCTATCTATCTATCTATCTATCTATCTATCTATCTATCTATCTATCTATCTATCTATCTATCTATCTATCTATCTATCTATCTATCTATCTATCTATCTATCTATCTATCTATCTATCTATCTATCTATCCCCCCCCCTCCTACTCTCTCCCTCCCCTCCTCCTATCTATCTATCTATCTATCTATCTATCTATCTATCTATCTCTCTCTCTCTATCTGTCTATCTGTCTATCTATCTGTCTAGCTATCTATCTGTCTATCTAGCTATCTATCTAGCTATCTATCTAGCTGTCTATCTAGCTATTTATTTATTTATCCATTCATTCAATTTTTTTTTATCTTGCTTTTTGGGTCACACCTGGCAATGCTCAGGGTTACCCCTGGCTCTGGCTCTGCACTCAGGAATTACTTGTGGCAGTGCTCAGAGAATTATATGGGATGCTAGGGATCCAAGCAGGGTTGGCCACATCAAGAAAATTGCCCTACCCACTGGTATCACTGCAGTCCCAAGATTGGTCTTTTATTAAATAATTTATATGGGGTTTGTGGGGATAGGATGCATATTTAGAGGTACTCAGGGCTTACATCTGGCTCTGGGCTCAAGGAATACTTCTGGTTGTGCTCAGAGGACCATATGTATTGCTGGGTGTCTATCTAACAGGGGTCTGCCTTATGTAAGGAAATCTCCTGAACCCTGTAGTATCTCTCTGATCGCTGTTAAATTTGCCTGCATTGAGACTCCAGCAGTAGAAGTAGGTAAGGGCTGGGGTAAGAGATGAAACTGGTCTCCCTAGCTCTGACTTTCTCTTTCTGGGCACAGCCCTGCACACAGACTGCAGCAGTAAAATAAAGCTCACTCCCATATGTGTGCAAGAACAGACAACAATGAAAGAGCATTGGACACATAACAGAGAGAGAGAGAGAGAGAGAGAGAGAGAGAGAGAGAGAGAGAGAGAGAGAGAGAGAGAGAGAAAGAGAGAGAGAGAGAGAACAGGAGCGGGGCACCAGAAGCCTACAGAGGGTGATACACTGAACAGCCAGTATCTGGCTTTCATGAACTGTGATTCTAACCAGACTAGCCTGGGTCTAGGTTGGAGCTGGTTCGGCAGGACGCCTAGACTACATGCCTTGAAAAATGAAGATTAGATCAGTGTAGACCTAGGCTGCAGAATGCTACAGAAATGCATCTACTTTGGCTATAAGTACAACAACTACAGTACTGAAAGCATCTGGGCTCTGTGAGCTGATTTTCCATATGGTTTGCAAGGATCCAAAATTAACAGCAATTCATTGTGACTCTAGGATCAAATCCAAGCATATTACCTACATGCAGAGCATGCAAGACATGTGCTCCAACCACTGAACTCTCTCCTGCCAGTTCAGCAGACCCATTGCAGCTCTTCAGGAGACAACTTTCCTTCTGCCGACAATTACAACATTAATAACAGGTTAAGCAGTCAACTACAACCTGATGGACAGCAGCCCGCGGGAGAGGTGTGTTTCCCATCTGGTGGCCTCCTGCCTTTTGCATCTATTTAAAAATGATGTTTCAAATGACTAAACGGATGGAAGAGAATCATTTTCAATGTTGGGCTTTAAGTCTGTTTTCTTTTACAATTATCCCTTTTCTCTTATCTTTCTCCCTCCCCACTCTAGCTGTACTATCTAGAAAAGCAAATTTCCTGGATGGGTGGAGGCTGTGTTGAGAATTAGCATATCAAACGTAGCCAATAAACGGAATGGAAATTAGCAGAATTCTGACTCTGACATCTAGTTGCTGCACTAAATTGAGGTTAATGTGAACCTGTCCTTTCGGTTTTAAACAAAGATAGGGAAGTAGAGGAAAAGCCATTCTGGCCCCCTCAGCCCACAGGCATTCCTTCCCTGGGGTGAAAATACACATAACAAAAGAAAACACAGAGAAAAAGAAAACCGAGAGAAAAAGATCTGTAACATGTTAGTGGAATATATATGTATATTCCCTGATATATAACTTAATAAAAGTTTATGGACCCCAGATAAGGAAGCCACACTGAGCATCTGTGCTGGGACTGAAATATGGTCCAATTAAGTCTGTAACAGGGTGAGCTTTACTTTGAACATTCTCCAAGTTGAAATGAAAGCTTCGCAGAACAGATAAATCAGAAAACATAAAATAAAAACGCTGATCCGGCAACGCTCCAAAAAAAGGGAAGGAGGGGCTTATGGGGCTGAGTGGAGAAGAGAGTGTGGGGAGGGGCAGAGAGGCCCCACCCCGCCCCATCCCTCACACCCCCACCCCCTGCTGATTGGATTCCTAAACTGCTCCGACCCTGGGGCTGCAAATAAACAGCAACCTCTAAGCCATTCTAATGAATGCCTTCTGTGTAGGTCATTTATCTATTGAGGGGGTGGCGGGGTCTGCCTGTTGCAATTAAACTGTGTGCTAGCAGTGCCTTGAAAAGCACTTGACTATAGCCTCCAGGCCCTCTATAGGTTACTGACTCCACAAGGGAGAGGAATTTATCTGACCAAGTAAACATCCTACTGCTCAGCTCAGTCATGCCTCCTCCAGGAAGACTTCCTGCCAGCCTGTCTCCTAGGAAACTAGAATTTCCTTTGGACTTTCTACCTACTTTCTTTACATTTGTCAATCATCATCATCATCAGCCCCAGTCTTTCTGTTTATTCTGCAATAATTTCTTCTGCAGGATTTGACCAGTGTGGAGCACAACCTGATTTGGTATATCTACAGACAGGTTTTCTGTATATCTGGTATATCTACAGACAGGTTTTAATTCCTGGTAAGTTGCCTTCTCAGGATCTCTGATAGTTACTGTATGGCCACACCACTTGGTTGCAGGAGTGAGGTGTCAGGGATATGCTAGGAAGGGGCACTGGAGTGTGCCAGCAGGTAGCAGAGCTCAAGCCCTGTGGATTTTTGCAAGGCACCTAAACTCTCCTACCACCTCCACCTCACTCCCTCAACTCCCCACCCCACTGCCTGCAACAGACACATCTTCAGCTGCAGTGGAGCCACAGTTTGACTTTGGGTACAAGCTTGGTCTCTGCACTTGATTTACCAGACTAATGCTCTAGTCTCCCAGGTAAGTCTTAAGTGTGTCTAGTATGCCTGTCCATATCTTCATCATCTCTCCAGAGAGTACAAACTGTGTAAAGCAAAGAAAGCAGAAGGTGGGGACAGAGTTGAAAGCCATGAACTGATAGACACGCTTGAGTGAAAATTTGACTGTGGAAGCCTGCAGCTTTCCCTTTAGACTAACGTGAAGAGACTGAGAGAGGTGAATCACTTGGCATCATGTTCTGACTGGTAATCGGCCTCATTACGTGCTGCTCCTTCCCCAGCTCCCTCCCTTCTCCAGGACAAGGAGATTATTTTTAATTATAGTTTTACACTGGATTAATGAATCTCCACAATAAGTTAATGAGCAGGACACGGCTCTGGGAGACAGCACATTTGATTATGTTCAGAGGCTTTCTTAAGCTTCATTATTTCCCGACCATCCCTGCAGTGGCGCAATGGCCTGCGTGAAGGGCCAGAAAGATATTTCTGTGATAACTGGACCTCTGCTGCACCAAGGCCTCTGGGAACATTCTTGAATGTTCCTCAAGAGACACATCCTCTCATAGTTCACTGTCCTCTAAGTGTGACTTTAGGACAGAAAGGACTATCCTTCTTCTCTTCTCATATCTCATTTTGCTCAGGTGGTAATTCCCACACACCTGTATGCTGGCATCATGCACCTGGTTAGGTGCTTCATGATGACTCTTCAGTGACTCCTCTTGGCCCCAAAGTGGAAGTACAGACTCCTCTGTTCACAGAGAGTCACACTCTACATTGGTCTCCTGAAATACTAACAGCTGTTCCCTTGTACCACTCAGAGCATGTCAGGATTGTAGGAACTCATTCTTACCCATCATCTAAGTCCCTCGGTACAAGTAAGCAAGGCCTCTTGGCTTGGCCTTCTGTTTGACCAGCTTCATGTGCTCACAGAAATTCTGGGGCACTGTGAAAGGACACATTTTGCATATCTGTATGGCCTACATGGTGCCCACTCACCAACCTCTGTGACTGCCCTTCTGTCCAGGCTGTAAATATCACATGGGCTTATCATTCACCTTTGTGCCTCTGGTCTGGGTACTCAGTGAATTGTTCCCCAAGGAAGGTTTCACTGGGTTAAATATTGAATAGAGGAATGAATATATTAGTGCAAAACCTCTCAACTGAAAGTGAACAGGGTGTATTTCTTCCTTTAGCTTCTATTGCACATTTTTTCTTGACTTGCATTTACTGGAAAATTGAATCCCATTCTCATTTTTGCCTTTTTTATAGCTCATGGTAGCACTCAGGATTGGTTCTGCTTATGTAAGAAATCCTATCATCAACAGCTCTGTAAAACTCAGTGCCACAGGGCCGAGCGATAGCCCAGCAGGTAGGGCATTTGCTCTTACACGCAGCTGGCCTGTGCCGGCCTGGATTCGTAATCCCGGCATCCCATATGGTCCCCCAAGCATCGCCAGGAGTAATTCCTGAGTGCAGAGCCAGGAGAAACCCCTGAGCATTGCTGGGTGTGACCCAAAAAAAAAAAAAAAACTCAGTGCCACAGTTTGTGAGAGACACAAAGAGAGAGAACCTATTGTTTAAGCAGTTTGGTGAGTGGAAAGCAAATGGGCCATGGGGTGGAATTGGTGGAGAGTAGACACTGGTGGGAGGATTGGTACTGAAATATTGTATGTCTGAAACCCAATCAAGATTAACTTTGTAATTTAACTGAAACTATATTTTTAAAATTTGGGAGAGGGGATTTAAAAAAGGGATAGGTTCTGCTGTGATGACAAAATTCCCAAATCTTCAGTGGCTTGACATCACAGAAGAACTTTCCTCATTCTTGATTCTTGTCTGTTCTGGAGTGTTCCACTTGGCATCGTGACTTGGAGACTTGGGTCGGGATATCCACTGCGGTGCAGATGCTCTATGGAATGGGGAACAAGGAAAGACAAGGTCACTGCAGAGATTCTTGCTGCTTCAACCTATAAGTGATAAAAAGTCATATTTCATTACCCAGAAATAACAAGTGATCCCGAAGTGTGAGGAACCCACCAAATTCCAATACCTCATTTTATCCTCTCTTCTGTACTCATCTCAATCAAATCTCTTTATATTCCTTCTTTCAAAGGCACTTTATTTGATTTATTTATTAAGGAAATATAAGAACGGAGATTGAATTAAAATATAACAAGTTTCAGGGTCTTTCTGGGCTTTGTGGACACAGCTTACTAGGTCTGCTAGTTTTTTACTTTCTCTCTTTGTTTTTGAGTCACACCCAGCATTGCTCAGACCTACCCTTGCTCTGAGCACTAGAAACACTGCTGGTTGATGCTGGGGACCAAATGAGATGTCAGGAATTGAACCCAGGTCAGATGCCTGCAAGCCCTCTAACTGCTGAAAATGCAGTTGTGTCTTCATGGGTTATCTCATTCTCTCCCTCCTGAGATTCAGATTAAATAGTGACTCATCTGCATTTTCATCTGTCCACATTCTTCCCTTCAGAATGTCTATGATCGTGTCCCTCGGAATCAGTACCACATAGCATCCATTGTTTATGAATACACGGTGACTCTTCTGGGAGAAAAATCCTATAACTAAATATGTACTGAAGGATATTTGGAGTATTCTTGACATACTGTTTCATATTACTTAGCACATATAATCCCATTCCATATCTTTATAGTACCTGGGACATTTTACATGTCAATACTACTGTAGGACAATTCCCATTCCCATAGTTGAGTTGAATGTTTTGCTTTGTTACTTGTTTGATTTTTTCATGATTCTTGATCACTTGATCACTTGAATCCTGTTATTCATCGATTTGCTCGAGCGGGCACCAGTAACATTTCCATTGAACCCTATCACATGCCAATGTAGCCCAATGGCATCTGGTTGATTCAGAAATACGAAGAGCCTCAAAATGTTCCTTCAGGGTCTTTACAAGGAAGTCTGACCATCTTGTAGGTGGGCGGCCACGTGATCTTTTGATATCCCTTGGGATCCAGTCGGTAATGGCTCTAGTCCAGCGGTTGTCTCCAAATCGCATTACATGTCCAGCCCATCTGATTTTCGATGCCTTGGCAAACGAGACAGCGTCCCTGATTCTGGAATAGTGACGGAGGTCAGAACCCCGGATTCCTTCTCTCACTTGAGTGAGGCGTGATATTCCAAGCATAGCTCTTTCGATTCCTCTCTGGGAGACCCAAATAGCATTCTCATCCTGCTTTCATAGGGCCCAGGTCTCTGAGGCATATGTTAATGCAGGGAGAATGGTGGAATCAAAGAGATGTGCCCGGAGCCAGAGGTTCTTTGTCCTTTTAGCTATTTCTTCGATGCCTTTGAAGGCATTCCATGCCGCTCTCTTCCTCCTGCGCAGCTCAGGTTTTAGGTCGTTCATCATGTTGATTTCTCGACCTAGGTACACATAACTGCTGCATTCAGAGATGTTTGTTCCATTGAGAGTGAATGGGGCCTCAGGAACTAGTTCATTCTTCATGAACATTGTTTTCTTTTAGATTCAGCTGTAGACCTATCTTTCCACATTCTCGGTCGAAGTCAGCCAGCATTTGTGCTGCTTGGCTAATGTTTGGTGTTATTAGAACAATGTCATCAGCGAAGCGGAGGTGGGTGTAGTTGCCGACCATCTATCTTCACTCCCATTCCTTCCCATTCTAATTGTGTCATGATGTTCTCGAGGGTGGCACTGAAGAGTTTTGGTGAAATGGTATCACCCTGTCGAACCCCTCTTTTCACATTAATGATCACTTCTTGGTAGAATGGTGAGATCCTGGTGGTGAATCCGTAATACAGCTCACGAAGGATCTTGATGTATAGGGTTTGCCAAGATAGAACCAAGAAGATCAACTGAAGAACTCCACATCAGGACCCATGGCCTAGAATGGAACGAACAGGGTGAGAGACTATGAGTTCTTCATGTCCACCAAGACCATTCATGGGAACTCACAGTTCCAGAAAGCTGAAGCGAAACGTTGGACATGGGAATTTCCTGGCGGATCAGTTCCACAATGAAATTGACCACATCATCTCCAATGGACGGTTTTGTCTGACCGATGTTGCTGTCGTCCCCAAATTCCAAACAGGATAGGACCACCATCTCCTTCATGCAAAATTCTACTTCCCGCAACGGGGAGAAAAGGCTGCAAAGTTTAAGAAGAGAACTCCCAAAACGACCACCAACTGGGAACTCTTTGGCACCATTGCAGCAACATGGGAAGATACCATCATTGACGACATCGATGAAGAATACAACTGACTGGTTCAGCACCTCCATGATTGTGCGAAGAATGCTGAGAGAGAGAAAGACACAAAAGAAAGCCTGTCTTCAGAAACTCTCAAGCTCTTTCGCCAACATGGCAAGGCGCAAGCCTCAGGAGACCAAATGCTAATGTCCAAGCTTGCTAAACGGTGCAGAGAAGCGATAAAAGAAGACCTCAAAGACAGAGAGCAGAAATACTGGAAGATGCAGCAGATGCCGGGAAAAGCATTTGCACTGCCCGCCTGTCCTTCGCCAACTATAAGACCAAGATGACTGCCCTCCGACGCCCTGATGGATCTATCACATCTTCCAGAAAGGCAATGGAGAAGATTATCCAGGACTTCTACTCAAATCTCTTTGATAGCCACATCCACCTGCCCACATACCAAATTCCACAGGATGGATATGTCATTCCCAACGTTCTCCCTTCTGAAATCCGACATGCCATCTCGTCGGTAAAGAAGGGAACAGCACCAGGCCCAGACAAAGTCAGACCCGAACACCTGAAGAATCTGCCGTCGGTACTCATCAATACCGACTAGCTCGGCTCTTCACACGCTACCTGTCCAAATGCAAGGTGCCCTCCCAATGGAAAACCAGCAGGACAGTTCTACTGTTCAAGAAGGGAGACATTCACGACATTGGCAACTATCGCCCCATCTGCCTGTTGTCCGTCATCTACAAGCTGTTTACATGAGTCATCCTGAACAGGAATAGCAGAACACTAGATGAAGGACAACCATGTGAGCAAGCTGGCTTCCGGAAAGGATTCAGCACAACCGACCATATCCACACAGTAACCAAGCTCATTGAGGTTTGTAGGGAGTACAAGATGTCGCTCTGTCTCACGTTCATTGATTTACAGAAAGCCTTTGATTCTGTGGAGACTGAAGCAGTCATCGAAGCCCTTCATGATTCTTAAATAACCTTTTGTTTTTTACATTTTGAAATTGATTTTGTTTTTTGAGCCACATCTGGTGGTGTCAGGGCATACTTCTGGCTTTGCTCAGGGACCATTTCTGGTAGGTAGAGTACATGGGACCAAATGGAATACTCAGGATAGTCCCTCAGAGGGACATGTGTAAGTCAAGCGCCCAACTGGCTGTAATATTGCTCAGGCATAATTTTTTTAAATTATATTTTATTTCAGTCACCACAGGTTACAAAGTTATTCATTATTTGAGTTCAGGTATATAACATTTCAATATCCTATGTCTTTGTCCATTTCCCTCTCTCAATTCAACCCCCTTTGCTTCCAACTCACCTACAGTCTGCCTCTGTGTGTACATCTTTTTAAGTATATCTTTCGTACTGTGGGTTACAGTCCTGCTGCTGACAGGAAGTGTGTGATTTTTTTTTTATCTTTCAACCCCACCCCCGTCCATGAGAACTTCCTTCTCCCATCACTGCAGCATTCTCTTCCCTGTCCTAGTTCCCCAAACTCCAAGCTTCCTATTAAAAACCACTTCTTATGCGCTTTGTTTCTCTTACCTTTGGGCATTTGTTATTCCCTACTATGTTTCTTTATATCTGAATGAGTATATTAGGAGTTCAATTACAGCTTTGACTAAGGAAGAAAAAAAACAGAGGATAACTTTTACCAAGTATTTTGCTCCTAGCAGAATTAAGTGAATTATGTAGAAGACACAGAAGTAAATGTAATAGTATTCTAGTTATCCACACAAAGAAAAAGGAACAGAACTTAAGAGCAGGTAAAGATGTATACCATATTCAGCTACAAAAGTTTAGAGGCTTAGTTTTTGAAGAACAGCCCTGTGGGTTTTACAGCCTCAAACAAAATGCCATTTTAATTAGTGTGGAAGCTATTTGCATCTGTAGGAATTGAGAGCACAGTCCTAAGTGAGCAACACATTCTGATTGAGGCGCAATCTGTTTGAAATGTTATAGTGGCAAAAGAAGATATGAAGCATTTGTTGCCCTTTGGCTGCTTCTGTAAGAATTGGAGAAGGATGTCCCAAGAATACAATGCTGAGAGCAATTCAAGCTCTCTGTGAAGATCTGTCCCTACTGTCACAGAAGGAATCAGAGGACACACTCTGGACTGAGGGAATCAGAAAGGCTAATGAAGTGGACAGACTGAAACAATGGAAAAAAAGGCTGAGAGAGAGAGACAGAGACAAAGAGACAGAGAGAGACAGAACAGAGACAGAGAGATAGAGACAGAGACAGAGAGACAGAGAGAGACAGAGGGACAGAGAGACAGAGACAGAGAGAGGGGAGAGAGATATGAGAGAGAGAGGACATTGGTGGTGGGAAATGGGCACTGGTGGAGGGTTGGGTGCTGGGACACTGAAACCCAAACATGAATATCTTTGTAATTGTATATCTCAAGGTGGTATAATAAAAAAAAATTAAAAAAAGACTACTTACAAGGACTCTTTAGACAGGGATAAGCAGAGGAAATGAACAGCAAATGAGGACTTGGGAACCATCAACCCTCAGCTGGTGGAGGGAAATGGCAAAAGAGGGAAGGGAGAAATTCTTCAGTCAATAAAGTAACATCCTTCCCTCAGAACTCTCAAGTACTTGCTCTTGAATGCTTAGTGACTTCAGCACATAAGTTCTCTGAGTTTGATATTTATTCTCATTCATAGTTTCAGCTCTCTTAAGGAATATTATGTTCTCTAATTTCTTCCTGTCTTGCCTCATATTTAGAAAACAATGCATGTGCAACAAATTAAATTGGACTGAGTTGAGTTGCATATAAGCTAGTTTTTGAGATTTCTATGGTTGGCCAATCCAGTGGGGAAAATTATTGGATTACTTTTAATAATTTTAACACTAAACCAAGAAGTTTGAACATTGCCTTAAAATACAATACAAAACCCACAATTAGTAATTGTGGGACAAAGTTAACACATTAGTCAACATATTAGGCATCTGCATATTAGTCAACATGTAGTGACTGAGTTAGAAGAGTCTGGAGATCTTAAAGATGCATTGCCAAAGTCTTGGAAGTGCTCATGAGCCCTCTGGAGTGGTGTAAGGTCCACAAGGCTGCTTCCTGAGACACAGGAAAGTAACTGGCAGTGCTTAGAGCAGACACACATTGTATTCATGATTAACATGAGAAAGGAGACCTGCAAAAGAAATAGTTTGGTTTGTTTTTCTGAAATCATAAGGTCCTCATAATCTGTATAACTGTCCATTTTCTTGATCTCAGTAGAGCCATGGATTGAAAGAAATGTTTCTTTCCTACAAAAACAATAGGCTGATATATAAAAAATAACAATGACTCCTAGATCTCAGTGAAGGATATCTTGAGTCATCATGGGCACCAGAGACTTAGATTTACATTCTAGATGAAGGGGGGAGCTGTTATTTAGCTACAGTTGATGCAAATGATCAGGAATATGGAGCAGGAATATAGTCAGATCATCAAATTTCCTTTATTAAAAGAAAGTGAGAGCACAGAGTTTATGATGACTTTTTGAATTTTATTAGGTTAAGTTTATTTGAAATTCAAATTTCTGACCTCTACCTTTCATTCTCTGGAAATGTGTATATGGACGGAACTCCCCAAACCAGCTTTGACCCTACTGGGGGTGATCACTGATCTTGAATAAGCTGCTTAAGTGTTTTGAACCTCAAAATGGTAATAAAAAGGGCAGATAATGTTCCTCTCTTAGCAGATGAAGGAAGATTAAATGACACATGTGAGAAAGTATTCTGCAAAAACCAAAGTGCTCTGATAAAAGTTTAGAACTTGAAATCAAGGGTGCAAGGGAGACACATCTGATTTTTTGCTTTCAGCAAGAGAACAATATTGTTGATATTTAGAATACCTGAGATATTCAGAAAAGTTCAGGTGATATAGGTGGGCCCCATGGGTGGCTTATGTGAGGCAGGAAAGGGGGAGAGATGGTTGCTTTCTCCCCAGCCGCCTCTCTGCCCAGAACCCAGTGGGCAAGCTAAGGACTAATAAAGTCTGTGATGAGCCCCTGCATGGCGTGGGCCTGAGTCCCACCAGCCCCACGAGGTATGGCTGTCAAACCACATCTGATGTCTGCTTGATCTCTAGACATGGGAGCCACGGACTCAGGTTGGAGCGAGGAATTCTCTTTGCAGGAAAGGAAAGTCAGTCTTTGGCCTTATCCAGGGTTTCCTCAGGGTTCTTGTCTTCCTTGCAGAAAAGAATTTTCAGGAGTAGATGAGAAGTGAAGTAAAAAGATTTTATTATAGAGGTTTCAGTACAGGGAAGGAGGAGGAAAGATGAGAGAAACACGCTCAAGGGAGAATGTGTGCTGCCCCAAAGGCAAAGAGTGAGCCCTGACTGATTTCCAAAGGGGACTTTTATCTTCTTGGGCTGGAATGCTCTGGAATCTTCTTCTGGGCCATCGGAGATTGATGGAGGGTTAGGGCTGAGCAGAAGAAGGTGGATCCAGCTTATGCAGAGTCTGTTGTTGGTGAATGGGTTTTATCAAGTCTACATTCCTGGTTCCAAAAGGTGATAGCCTAATGGCAACAGTTCACTGCCATGCATCTCCCCGCCATCTGCCTGCCTACATCACAGGTATGTGGCTTCAAGTATGGAGTAGCTGTGGGATAGGCATATTAGTTATAAGAATCCAAGACATTGCTTGATAACAGGAAGTGCCTAAAACCAGGGCACAAACCATTCCTAAGTTCTCTAGGGCAGTGTTTCTCAACTGGGGGCCAATGGCCTCTCTGTGAGTCTCCAAGTCATTCTAAAGAGGTCAAAGATGAAAAATCACATAAATAAGAGACTTAGGTATTAGAATAGGGAACCTACCAGTAGGAGAATGGGTGAGGGAGAAAACAGGAAGTAATCAAGGCTACGGTTGTAAAACAATTGAGAACAGTGCTCTAAGGCAGTGCCTGCTGTATTCAGTGATCCATGTAAAAACTATATCTTTGTGAGTGAGACCTATATGATTTTAAGATGAACATAACTCTTCTCAGATGTTTTTTGAGTTTAGTGCCCTAGGAGGAATATTCCACGTGTCAAGCTGAACCAGTAGAAAACAACAGCAAAATCAAGAGGTAAAGATGATAAACAACTGTGTCTGTCAGATATTGGTGGCCCACCTCTGGAGAGGCCTGACACCTGTCCTATCTTTAAAGCTCAGCTTGCATTTGGTCTCGGTTTGATAAGAGCTCACTGAAAGCCCCTTTTCATGTCCTCAGCGTTTACCATGGTTGGCTGGCAAAGCAGCTGGAAATTATCTTACAAAAATATAGTCACTGTTGAATGGCTTTGGCTGGGTTGCCCTTTCCAGACCTAGCCCTCCTCCAGCATTTGCATCAGTGCAATCTATTCCGCATACTGCACATAGGGCAATCAGAAGACTGAGGACGATTGAAAAGTAAATCTGGTGGGGCCGGAGCGATAGCCCAGCGGGTAGGGCGTTTGCCTTGCACGCAGTCGGCCTATGCCGCCCGGGTTCAATCCCGGCATCCCATATGGTCCCCGAGCACCGCCAGGAGTAATTCCTGAGCAAAGAGCGAGGAGTAATCCCTGAGCATCGCTGGGTGTGACCCAAAAAAAAAAAAAAAAAAAAAAAAAAAGTAAATCTGGTGTCCTACATGTTGCCTTTTGATTTTGTGGATATGTGAAGATTCTAGTGGGAACCTTACCTATACTCAAACATGTATGGGCATGTTTGATTGAGCAGACTCAGTGAAGGTGAGATCATTTCCCAGAAAGCTCTTTTGTCTTGGGGCCGGAGCGATAGCCCAGTGGGTAGGGCGTTTGCCTTGTGCATGGCCAACCAGGGTTCAATCTCCGGCATTCCATATGGTCCCCTGAGCACCGCCAGGAATAATTCCTGAGCAAAGAGCCAGGAGTAACCCCAGAGCATCACCAGGTGTGACCCAAAAAGCAAAAAAACAAAAAAAAAGCTCTTTGACTTGGAAGTAAAGCCTTCACATAAGGAGTTTGCTGAGGGAGGAGAAATAAACGAAGCTGAGGTGAGTACTCCTCTGATGAACTACACAGGCTTACCTTGTCTCATACAAACGAGATAGGATAATAAGACATTGTGAAAGAAATCCTTTGCTGAACAAATTCTACAGCACTGAGGTAAAAGATATATACCTGAGTGGTTGAAGAGACAGCAGAGGGTTAATGAACTTGCCTTGTATGAGGACGACCCGTTACTTTTCAATTGGTCCTCTGAGTCCTGTGAGTGCTCTGATGCTGGAGCACAGGTGGGTGTGAGCCAAACCCCCTCTTTCAGTAAAGATCTTGTAACTCAACATTCTTTTTTTTTTTTTTTTTTTTTGCATGGTTCATACCATAACAAGTGGTGATCAGGGTTTACTTCTGGCTCTGTGCTCAGAAATCACTCCTGTTAGTTCTTGGAAGAATATACTGGGTGCCGGAGATTAAGTCCAGGTCAGCAATCCATAAGGCCAGCATCTTACCCATTGTTCTATCTCACTGGGCCCCAACATTCTAATGTAACCTAGAATAGTCGCTTTGACTTCTCTGCTGACTCAAATGACATAAAGCAGCTTGACATAAACATGTCATATGTGTCTCAGAAGTTCAATGTAGCTTATATGTAGTTCAAACTGAGCTTTTTTATTTGGTTTTGGTTTTATTTGATACTCCTGGCTCTGCACATAGAGAACAATCCTAGTGATGTTCAGGGGACCATATGGAGTGATGGGAATCAAATCAGGGTTGACTGTCTGCAAGCAAGAATCCTGCGTACTATTCTGTCTCTCCACCACCTCAAATGTAATATTTATTTCTTCATTTTATTTAGTTGATATGGTGAATCCAATATAAAGCATCCATTGTTTGGAAACACAATGGAGTAGTGATTCCCAGAGACTTTGTGCACTTTGCTAGTGTCTGGACAGTGACTTTGGCTATTACTGATAGGCCTGTGAAGTTTGGGGAAACTTACGTTACACATATATTATTACATATAAATTTAGAAAATGTCATGTTTGACTTTGGGACATCTATTTAAATCATTTTTAAGACTAAAGTAAAATATTATATAATAAATTCTACCTTTATAGCTTTGTGTTTCAACATACAACAAATGTAATAATAAAGGTCTGGGAAAGTTTCAGAATTCTCACAACTCTTGTATTTTTGTCATATAACTATCTGCTTACGAAGCACAAAAGAGCATTTGATAGAATTAAACATGAACTCACCACCAATCTCCTAATAAACTTTGAATATTATATTAAATATAATAATAAAATTTATTAAAATATAAGACAAAATTATAATATTATGTATATACAATTAAAAAGTAAAACCATTGTGGTAGACATTTATTGTAGTGATTGAGAGAAATAAATTTGCATTTGGGAAGGGGCAATGAGGAACTTCTGGTGTTGGAAATGTGCTGTGTATTAATATGAATGATTTCCAGGTACATTAATTTTGTCAAAACTACAGTTGTATATATAGGATCTCTTTTATTCCCTTTATGGCAATTAGACTTCTTTCATACTTCACTAAGATATTTTATTTCTTTAAAGTTAAGAAGAAACTAAAAAGATTCAAGTGGTCTTATTATGATTCATTCTTTACCTACACTATTCTTTGATATATATTTGCAAACTCTAAATTGTTCTTCTAATTCAAAACTACTATTATGTGAAGTGTGTTGGTTTTTCCATTTAAACTTTGGGATAAATGAGGGTAAAGACCATATTTTCATTTAATTTTTATTTACTTGATGAAAATTATTCTGGCTTTCAATACTATGTTCTTTAGTTCCTCTAAAAATACTAGCAACCACTGAAACTTTGCAATGTACCTGTCAAGTTGACGGGTGGAAATGGGGTAGGGGTTTGGATGGAGAGAGAATATAAAACCACTGGTGGAGGGAAGCTGACCCTAGTAGTGGGATTGTTGTTGAAACCTTATATGCCTAAAACTCAACCACCAATAACTTTTAAAATAATAGTTCTTTAACAAAACAACCTTTACAAAGCAAGCTATAAAGCAAATACTATCTAGGGATCTGTTTTATCATTTGAAAAATGTTATCTCATGTACATAAATGGATCATGAGGCTATTTGCATAGATATAAAGTAAATCTTCAATTAATATTATTTAGAAATAATCTAACAATTTGCATATCACAGCTAGTTGTTGGGGCGCTGCCAGGGTCCCCAACAGTGCCAGGAACCGAGCTCCCTTCTACCTCCGAAGCCGGGCGGGGAATGGATGAAGACTCAGAAATCCAATGCAGTTTAAAAATGCTTTACTTATCACAGGTTCAAGCATACAAATCAGCAATAGGAAAAACCCTGTGCTTAGGATTCCTAGCTAAAACCCCAGCCACATGTAGGCCAAGATGGCGGCCACCACGTGTTAAGGCCCTGTACAGAGGAGACAAAGACAAGACTCCCAAGAAGGGTGCGAGCTCACAAAGAGAGAGCCCAAAAGGAGAGAGAGAGAGAGAGAGAGAGAGAGAGAGAGAGAGAGAGAGAGAGAGAGAGAGAGAGAGAGAGAGAGAGAGAAGAAGCAGGCTGGTTTTATATCCCTGCAACTCAGACCTCCCACTATTATGGGAAGAGGAAGGGTTAAATGCCCTTAGGTAATTTTTTCCAGCACCTCACCTAGGCCCTATTATATGCTAATGTTTTGAGCCAAGATCTGCCTGGAAATGCCTTTATAGAGTAGAGAAGGGGGTTTCTGAGATGGCATGTCTCTGTACCAAAGACTAATACTAATGCCAGTTAAATATTTCTCCAAGCCTTCACTAGAGTCTCGTCTACCCTCATGGTAGTTTTGTATTTTAGTTGCCTTTGAGTTATCAGGGAGCTATGCTTGCTTGCTTGGAGGCAAACAGCATTTCTCTCTGGGCTAATTACTTAGAGATTCAACGTGGCCAGGCAAATACGCTGGTAAGATCTAGCTAGTCCCACGATGATTGTGGTAGCATGAGAGAATATTTATACCAGCCAGTACAGAATACATGGTCAGATAAACTGCCACATTTAAACTACCCCCTATCTACGAAGTGACCTGCAGGAGGCAATCCAGGGCAGATGCAGAGGCTCTTAGAGGAGTCCTGCAACAGCTAGTAAATTTAAATTTATTTATTTATTTATTTATTTATTTATTTTGCTTTTTGGGTCACACCCAGTGATGCTCAGGGGTTATTCCTGGATCCTCGCTTAGGAATTACTCCTGGCAGTGCTTGAGGGACCATATGGGATGCCGAGGATTGAACCCGGGTTGACAGTGTGCAAGGCAAACACCCTACTAGCTGTGCTATGCTCCGTAAATTTAAATTTAAACATACTTAAATTTCATCTTCCCACAGCCTATTAGTCTTAGAAGATGTCTATTCAACCCCTCAGTTAAAGGCAGCAGAGGGATGCATTTTAAAATAAGAACATCTCAGTGAGAGCCCAGGAGTCCAGAATCTCAAGATTACTGTAGGTTTTTTGTTGTTATTGTTGTTTTTGGGTCACACTCTGCAGTTTCCTTCCTTCCGTCATTGTCCAATGTAACTCTCCTCCAACATTGTCCCAGGGCCCTCCCATACTATGCCCTTATCAGTCCTCCCCTTTGGGAAAGTTATTTAACTCCAATAAGTCTCAATTTCAGTATTGTAAATTGATAATATGGGTATTGCTGCATAGAATTATTATAAGAATAAAGTGAGATCATGTGTCAAAAGTGTTTAGTGGAGAACCATCAAGTATTACACACTGCAAAAAACTCAAAACTACCAATTATTTCAAATTGTTTATTTGGGGAAATCTCTCAATTGCCTGACATATGCACATACATATATTCAAGACTATTCTCAGAAGCACAGAGGCATGTAGGGGATTTTGATATTCTCTCACTCAAGACCAATTTTGGTTATCTGGACTAAACCATTTTATTAAGGAGAACTAAAGGTAGCACAAGTATATAAATAGGACCAAGATCTTCTGGGAGTAAAGCCAAAGGGCACAGTGTAAACAAGTTCAGTTATAAAAAAAGAACAAAACCCAGATTAAAGTAACTGTATAATAAGGGTTACTGAATTATTTAGGGACAGTAAGTGTAGCTCAGTTTAGACAACATGCCACATCTTCCATCCGATGTGTTCTAGACTCCATTTTGGATTTTTGCACAGTCATATTAGTGATCGTTCCAATTTTAGTATATGCCCAGCTGCTCATGAGGTGCCCAGGAGGGATGGCAGGTTCTAGCCCTGGCCCGCCACCCCAGCAGAGCCTCACAATAAGCCAGACGACCCCCACTCCATGAGAACCTCCATTTTCCACATCCGGACTTCCCCCTCATCAGAACTCCACCCAGCAGACCAGCCTATCACAGCCCGGCTTGCACCTGTCACAGCCCGGTTCATCAATAAATGCTGGATTTTGAGATGACTACAAGAGTATGCTACCCGCACGGCAGAGCCTGGCAAGCTACCCGTGTCGTATTTGATATGCCAGATACCAGTAACAATTATAGACCTCATTCCCATGACCTGATGGAATGGTTTGAGGCTCTTTATGTTCCTGGAGCAAGCAGGAACTTGCTCTACTTGCATGAGACAGGTCATATGGAGATGTTACTGGTGCCTGTTCGAGCAAATCTACGATGAACGGGAAGACAGTGATACAGTGATACAGTGATACATATTAGTGACATAAACTGGATATTTGACTAATAAATGAGGGTATGTCTACAAAGAGAGAGAGAGATACATTTTAAGTAAGAATATTGAGAAACTCACCATGGATACATTAGAAAATCTGGACTCCCCCACAAAGTCTTTCAATAGAATGTAGTTATCTATGGAAGCTTTATCAGATAATACAGAAATAAACAAAATTATGTTGATCTATTTAATCTTGGGTGGTGGGTTCACTTAAAATATTGGTGATCTGTTTTGTGGATAAAAAGATGTTAACACTGGTAAAATAATGTTGATTGACACTTAAGTAATGCATATGAATTCCAATGCATTATTGTGGAAAGTTACTGAAATGCAAGAGCTTTAGGGACAGAAATAAAACTGGATCCAACAGTATATGCAATTACATCTCAACTGTGGGAAAAGTCTAAAGTAAATTCCACATAGAAACACATTTACCTAAGTGAGTGGTAAAGTGAACATAAAACCAAATGTATTTTGACATCTTTAAAAGTCGAGGTAACAGCATAAACTTTCTCTAGTGGCAAATATTTTCTGATCTCTTAATTAAAATTATCTGCTTCTTTCTCCAAGTGCCTAAAACAGATTTTGGATTTTTTTTTTTGTTTTCTACTTTCAAGTACATATTCATCCTAGCTATTTTTACAGTTTTTTCACCTAAGGGACCCAGATTCTAGTAACAATTGTGAATGTCAGCATTGAATCAGTTAAGTCACTTGTTGCAAAGCTATTCATTCATAAGTCAGCATACATATTTTATGTGTCCTGCATTTTGTTAAATTTTGTTTAAAAATACTTTTAGATGGAGGCACGCATTTTTGAGAACTCTCCATTTTCTAATCCTTTACTTTTTACACCGGGCCTCCCATTTCTATTTCTTACTATCTTACACATGACCTACTTTACTCATTTAGAGTACTTACACAGACCTTCTAGTATGGAGATTAGTGATTTTTCAGTTGTAAAATAGAATTTAGCTCATTTTTGTAATTGAAAAAATAAATAAAAACATTAAAAAAAGGAAAAAATGGAATTTAGCTATTGAGAAAAATGAATATTTGAAACCTAATGTAGGAACTGAGAGACGGTAGCTTAAGCTATAGCTGAGGAAAGCAAAAAGAAATCCAACAACAAACAAAAATGCTCAGGAATAAACACATTGTAGAAGGAACATATTTCTCTGGTTGATGAAGCTCTTTATGCACACTCAAGAATTAATGGGAGATCACAGGAGCTGTTGAGGCCCTTTGGAGCAGCAGAGCCTTCTTCCTCAGGAGAAGGAAACCTAATAGGAACTTTTGAGGGAATTTGTGTGTGGTTGTACTAAACCATGGACACCTTTGTGATTGTATCCTAATGGCTCTTCCTAATATGACACTATGATTACCTTTTACTATATAATTGGTGCCTTTCCTAGAGACAGAGCCTTTGCATATGTTCAAAACTAAAAATAGTTTGCAAAATGTGGTTCAACCAAATATGTGTCTTTCCACTCAGCCACTTGATTCCTAAACACACACTTTCCATAAGAGGAAGAGAATAAAAAGAAAAATTGAATCTGCACAAACAGGGCCAAGCTAATGGATTAGCCCCCTTTGATTTACAATATGAACACTGTTGGGCTTAGGAAGGTACCATTACTAAAGAGAACAGGATACTAACACTTATGAATTTCTCACTTTCTCTGTGGATCTTCAGGAAGTATTTCACAGATTTCCGAAGGTGCATTTGACTTCATGAAAGGCAGCATGCATGTTGAAGGGCTGAGATTCTGGGTACCCAAAGAAAGGAAAATTGCTATCTTCTACAGTGGAGAAAAATCGTGGGCATAGCAGAAGGTGGTTGATTTTCCCAGAGCAGGGTTGATGTGTCACCTGAGAGCCTCCGCCTTTGACTCAGGTCCCAAGAACTCTCTGTGTGTTGTAGGAAGCCTCTTGCCTATATGTCACTAGGGTAAGCTGAGGGTGATATTTGACAATCAGCAAGTGTTTCAACATTTCTTGATCATATTTTAGAAGTCATTTAAAATGGACCCAATATAATGTTCTATGAAGCCAACTATTATGGGATACTTTAGAAAGGTTATACAGAAAGGTGAGACAAAGGGAAGCAATGTATATTCTCCCAGAATCCTTTTCAGGGAAAACAAGGACTCGTCCTGGATTTCCCCAATCCAGAAACTCTATTGGAAGAGAATAGAGGTATTATTCCTGATCCATTAACCTCCTTTACTCAATGTTTACATGATTTTCATCAACCATAAAGTGAGCAATTAGTAAATCATTTAGAAAACAAGGTATTTCACTTGAATTTCCTCTTCTATGCATGGTCTCCAATGGCTCTCTCTGTAGAAACAAACCTTATAATTCACCCAGTTTTCATCTGTTATATGAAATCTTTACTGACATATTTGTAATCTTTTCATTATTGTCAGAACATGTGCATTTTTATGCACAGAACTTGCAAATTTGTTGTGTTCTTAGAGCCCCTTCATATTCAATATATTCTAGAGCATTTAAGAGACAAAGAAACCTTGATTATAAAAGAAATCTAATAATCATAATATTTTTGTCCACTGTCATAATGTTAATACTTTCATTATCTGTGTATATGTATATTAATTTATGTTTTCATTTTAATTGAATTACCATGAGATACATTAAAAAGTTGTTTTTTCAGCTGTGAATGACTTTTTTTAAAGTATTTTATTATACCACCGTGAGATATACAATTACATAGATGTTCATATTTGGGCTTTGGTCATACAGTGTTCCAGCACCCATCCCTCCACCAGGGTCCATCTCCCACCACCAATGTCCCTGGTTCCCACCCCTCCCTCAGTCCACCTTCATGGCAGGTTCTTCTCAAAGGCTGTACCAGCCAGCAGTGAATGACTTTTTATTCTTTTTTTAACTACAATTTTATTTATTTTTTTAAAAAAAATTTTATGACTATGCACCTTATTTATTTATTCATTTATTTATTCATTCATTTATTTGCTTATTTATTTATTTAAATATTTTATTATACCACTGTGAGATATACAGTTACAAAGGTGTTCATAAGATGTTCATATTTGAGGTTTCCGGTCATACAGTGTTCCAGCACCCATCCCTCCACCAGTGCCCATTTCCCACCACCAATGTCCCCGATTTCCCTTTACCCTCCCCTAGCCTGCCTCTGTGGTAGGTTCTTAAATTTTGTCTCTCTCTCTCTCTCTCTCTCTCTCTCTCTCTCTCTTTTCTCTTTTCCTTCCCTTCCACATTGTGGATCACAATACATACATTAAGAGGTTGTCATGTGTATCTTTTTGCCTGTATTTAATGCTCAGTTCTAGGTTGGTATCCGACAATTATTACTACATTGTTCCATTCTCTCTCTTACCTAGCCTCTGACTCCCACACATTTGTGATAATTTACACCTTACAAAGTTGTTCTTGATTGGATTTCATCATATAATGTTCCAACACCCATCTCTTCACCAGGGTACACTCCTCATCAACAGGTAGTACTTTTCTTCTGCCTTTCTCCTCCCACCCTCTCTCTCTCTCTATTTTCTTTCTCTCTCTCTATCTTTATCTCTCCTTCCCTTCCTCCTTCTGGGCATTTTGGCTTGCAACACAGATCCTGAAAGGTTATCACGTACATCACTTTACCTGCTTCTGAGTTCAAGACTTGTCCATAGATCATTTTCAAGGATCATTGTCCTTGCAGTCCCTTCTCTGTCCTAACTGTGCTCACACCCCACAGACTTGTGGCTTCCAACAGTGAAACAGTCATGCTGGCCTTTGTTTCTATACTATAATAATTTCCAATAACTACAGATATTAATAACAGAACATTTTACCTATGCTGACAGTTGAAATCTTCCAATGGTTCAAGGAAAGTGACTTTATCTCAATGTTGTAAATCAGGACACTGAAAATAAAGATTATTTGCCTGTTACAGAGTAGATTCAGGATTTGAATCTGGCTTTTGACTGAATGATATTGACATTTAAATTTTTTTCCACAAAGCTCAGGAAATTCAGTGTTGTTTTTACAATAATTCATATAATTATGTATTACATTCACAAAACATGCACATGGTCACAGACACAGACTTGTAAATATTTATAGATAATGTCAGAATCACTAATGTGGGTACTCATTAAAGTGACAAAAGTTATTTGTTTCTTTAGCAAATTCAGTTACCTAGACTCCCTTATTTGATAGATACTAGATGCCATGTTTTCTTGGTAAATAATTTTTCTTAGGTTCACCTCAATTTCCTAATTTGCACAGAGCCAGGTAGCGATGGGTTTCTTCCTGTTTCCTCTGCTGTTCCCCATACTTTCTGTGCACTCTCTCAAATTTAGAACTTGCGTTCTCTCACCAGTAATGGGTCGGTTTGAAACTCTTATCCTTTCTGGCTTACTCAGTTCATCTTCCATCGTAAGTATCAACTTCATCATGGGTCAATGAAGATTTGGAGTGAAGTGACCTCTCAGGGGTTCCTAATGCTAAAAATTCTCACCTTCCAATTATACCCATTGTAGAGAAAACTTCCTCCTCTCTAGTCAGTCCCCAGGCAGTTAGTGAGTGCTTTAGGCTAAGGGACAGATGCCTATTGTGACACTCTCTAATTGCTCGTGATTTACTTGAACCGTTAACCTCATCATAATGAAGTGGCATCAGGTTATTACAAGGACATAAAGATTATGAGTTGTGTTTGTGATTGACTTCATGCTCTTTAACAGCCCTGCTGTCTCCTGAAGCAGATGGAAAGTAATCTTATGGCTGAAGCGGGGTGGAGAGGGTGAGGGGGGTGAGAGTGGCCAATGTGTGGATATCTTGAAGACCTTCTGCACTGAGGAAAAGAGCATGCAAGGCCTGTCCCAATAAGTAATAGGCTTGAGATTATAATAAAGCATGGTGGCAAAACAAAGCACTAAAATACCCAATAAAAATCTTAGTGCTTCATCACCATCTCTGATGAAAATATATGATTGTTAATAAAATGCTCTATACCAGTCTCTGGATAGAAACTACATTTATGAACACCTGTTGCTATTGCTGTCTTCTTTCCTGGAAAGGTGACCTTCTACGCCAGATGGTTTGGGGAATTTTGTAAGGGGGAATGTTTGGTCAATGGATCCCCAAGGAGGCCTAGCCAGCCTGAGGTTCAAGAGCAGCTGTCAGCCTGCAGCCTTAGCAATAAAGAGCCAAGGACAGTGATTGAGTCAGTCAGAGAAAGAAAACTGGCAGTTCACCTGTCTCCAATGTGTTTTGCCACTGGGGACCTTGCATATCAGTTGGGTTGTAAACTCAAAGAACAACATCTGAAGGTGTTGTATACTTTAGGGGTAAAGTAGATTTCTTATGGACATGAAAAAAGAAATCATTTTGCTCTTTATTGGTTTTTCTTCAACAAATAGTTGAGAAAATAGTTTACATTGCTCAAATCAGAGTAACCTAGATCATCTAAAATAAAACTTTGACTGCAAAGGACTATATAAAGGATCAAATCCAGGTCACTGCAATGCAATGCAAGTGCTTGCCTTCTGTACTCCACCTTACAGATAGTGTAGCAGATAAGACACTTGCATGTGAATAACCTGGATTTGATCTCTGGCACCACATATAATCCTATGAGTAATAAGACAAGTGATCTCGGAGAACAGATCCAGGAGTATTCCTTAGCCCAGGAGTATTCCTTAGCACTTTGGTTAGTGGCCCCCAAACCAAAATAATAATCACTTGATCACTTGATCACTTGACATCCCATTATTCATTGATTTGCTTGAGTGGGCTCCAGTAACATTTCCATTTGACCCTATCATGTGCCAGTGTAGCCCAATGTCATCTAGTTGCTTCAGGAATACGAAGAACCTCAAACCATTCGTTCAGGTCTTAATGAAGAAGTCTGACCATCTGTAGGTGGGCGGCCTCGTGATAAAATAGTAATAATAATTCAAAATGCTGGAGCAATCTTTAGCCAAGCTTCTAAATAAAGCTTCCTATTAAAATGTATAAACTAATTGTATTAACATGTAATTTTTCAATTTACAAAGATGCTAGGATTGATAAATCTAGTGTCACCTCTGTCACAGGTCTAATAACTTTTTTATTTGTTTTTGTTTTGAATAACTATGAGAGACAGTTACAGAACTCTTCGTGGTAGGGTTTCAGTCATACAGTGCTCTAATAGCCATACTCCATTCATGCGCATATCCCACCACCAATGTCCCCAATCCCTCCTGCCACCCTCTCCCAAGCCTGGCGGGCACTTACCTTCTCTCTCTCTCTCTCTCTCTCTCTCTCTCTCTGCTACCTCTGTAACTTGCTCTTTGCCTCTTCTCTCTCCCTTTCTCTCTTTCCTCTCTCTCTCCCTCTCCTTTTGAGCATTATGCATTGCAATACAGACACTGAGAGATCACCCTGTTTGTCCTTTATTTCAGCACAAAGTTCTTATCCTGAGTGGCCATTTATTTTTAACTACCTTTGTCATAGCTGTGCATTCTCTACATTCTCTATCCCAAGTGCCTCTAGAGAACTTTGTAGGCTTCCACCCATGGAACAATCCTCCTGGCCCTTACTTCTACTGCCCTTTGGTATTAGTCTCATCTTGTGATTTTCTATATTCTGCAAATGAGTGCAATCTTTCCATGTCTATCCCTCTCCTTCTCACTCACTTCGTGATACTTACGTACATCATTTATAAGTGAATTTCATGACTTCATTTTTCCTAATAGCTGCATAGTGTTCTATTGTGTAGATGTACCATCATTTCTTTAATCAGTCATCTGTTCTTGGGAACTCTGGTTGTTTCCAGATTCTGGCTGTTGTGAATAGTGCTGCAATGAACATAGAAGTGCTACCTCTGATGTGTGTTTTTGGGCCCCATGGGGATATTCCCAGAAGTGGCATTGCTGGATGTATGGAAGCTCAATTTCTGCTTTTTGAGGAATGCCAATTTTTTTTTCAAAAGGCTGAACCAGTCAGCATTCCCACCAACAATTAAGAAGAGTCTCTTTCTCTCCCATCCAAGCCAGCATTGGTTGCTCTTGTTCTTTTTGATGTGTGTGCCAGTGTCTGTGGTGTGAGATGGTATCTCATTGTCGTTTTGATTTGCATCTCCCTGGTGATTAGCAACGTAGATAATTTTTTAAATTTTTCTTTTGGCCATTCAGATTTCTTCTTTGGGGAAGTTTCTGTTTATTCTTCCCATTTTTTGATAGGGTTGAGTATTTTTTATCTTCTGAAGTTCTACCAGTGCCTTATATATCTTGTATATTGGCCCTTTTATTAGGTGGGAATTGCTTAAGTAATTTTCCCTAATTTTTTGGTCTGTCTTTGTTTCTTGATCATTATTTCTTCTGAGGTGCAGAAGCTGCTTAGTATAATGTAGTCCCATTTGTTTATCTTTGCTTCCACTTGCTTAGCCAGCTTTGTTTCATCTTTAAAAATTTTTTTAGCTAAAATGTCATGGAGGGTTCTGCCCACTTTTTTGCTCCATTTATCATAAGTATTCTGATAGGATATTGAGGTATTTAATCCATTTTTACCTGTCTTTTGTGCCTGGCGTTAGAAAGATGTCTGAGTTCATTTTTTTTACATGTAGCTGTCCAGTTTTCCAAGCATCATTTGTTGAGGACAGTTTCCTTGTTCCACTTTATATTTCTTTCTTCTTTATCAAAGATTAGGTGATCATATATCTGAGAGTCTCTGTCAGGATATTCAACTCGGTATCATTGATCTGTGTGTCTGTCTTTATTCCAATACCCTGCTATTTTGAATACTACTGCTTTGTAGTAGAGTTTGAAATTGGGAAGGTGATGACTTCTATATTTTCCCCAAGGATTGCTTTAGTTTATTTCTCTAATAAATTTCAAGAGTGTTTTGTCTATTTCTTTGAAAAATGTCATGGGTATGACATTGACAGTCATGGGTATGACTGCATTGAATCTCTATACTGCTTTGAGTAGTATTGACATTTTGACAATGTCAATGTACGCTTTTGGAAGCATTGCTATGGCAAGACTTTCCATTACTACAGTGATTAGAAGTGTCTAGAATAGGAAACCTTGTCTTGTACCTGATCTTAAGGGGACACTCCCTTAGGTTTTCTCCATTGAGAGTAATGCTTGATGTGGTTTGTCGTAGATAGCTTTGACTTGAGGAAATATTAAGGAAATTTCCTTCAACTCCCAAATTGTTGAGAGCTTTTATCATGAATTCACTCTGCATCTTGACAAATGGTTTTTCTGCATCTATTGATATGTTCATATGGATTTTATCTTTTCTTTTATTGACATGGTGTTATGTTGATTGACTTGTAAATATTAAACCACTCTTGCATCCCAAGGATGAATCCTACTTGTTCATGGTATATTAAAGTTTTGATGAGTTCACTTGATCACTTGATCACTTGAATCCCGTTATTCATTGATTTGCTCGAGCGGGTGCCAGTAACATTTCCATTGGACCCTATCATGTGCCAATGTAGCCCAATGGCATCTGGTTGATTCAGGAATATGAAGAGCCTCAAACCTTTCCTTCAGGGTCTTGACAAGGAAGTCTGACCATCTTGTAGGTGGGCGGTCACGTGATCACGTGATCTTTTGACATCCCGTGGGGATCCAGTCGGTAATGGCTCTAGTCCAGCAGTTGTCTCCAAATCGCATTACATGTCCAGCCCATCTGATTTTCGATGCCTTGGCAAACGAGACAGCGTCCCTGATTCTGGAATAGCGACAGAGGTCAGAACCCCCGGATTCCCTCTCTCACTTGAGTGAGGCGTGATATTCCAAGCATAGCTCTTTTCGATTCCTCTCTGGGAGACCCGAATAGCATTCTCATCCTGCTTTCGTAGGGCCCAGGTCTCTGAAGCATATGTTAATGCAGGGAGAACGGTGGAGTCAAAGAGATGTGCCCAGAGACCGAGGTTCTTTGTCTTTTTAGCTATTTCTTCGATGCCTTTGAAGGCGTTCCATGCCGCCTCTCTTCCTCCTGCGCAGCTCAGGTTTTAGGTAGTTCATCATGTTGATTTCTCGACCTAGGTACACATAACTGCTGCATTCAGAGATGTTTGTTCCATTGAGACTGAATGGGGCCTCAGGAACTAGTTCATTCTTCATGAACAATGTTTTCTTTCAATTCAGCTGTAGACCTATCTTTCCACATTCTCGGTTGAAGTCAGCCAGCATTTGTGCAGCTTGGCTAATGTTTGGTGTTATTAGAATGATGTCATCAGCGAAGCGGAGGTGGTGTAGTTGCTGACCATCTATCTTCACTCCCATTCCTTCCCATTCTAATTGTGGCATGATGTTCTCGAGGGTGACGCTGAAGAGTTTTGGTGAAATGGTATCACCCTGTCGAACCCCTCTTTTCACATTAATGATCACTTCTTTGTAGAATGGTGAGATCCTAGTGGTGAATCCGTAATGCAGCTCACGAAGGATCTTGATGTATTGGGTTTGAACACCCTGTTTGGCTAGGGCTTCAATGATTGCTTCAGTCTCCACAGAATCAAAGGCTTTCTGTAAATCAATGAACGTGATTTACAGAAAGCTCATTGATGAGTTATTGGATGATGAGTTATTGGAGTCATTGATGAGTCATTGATGAGTCATTGATGAGTTATTGGATACTATTTTCTATATTTTGTTGAGGATCTTTGCATATGTGCTCATCAGGAATAGAGGTCTGTAATTTTCTTTTTTAGTGGTGTCTCAGTCTACTTTGGGTATCTTGGTGATATTTGCTTCATAGAAACTTTTTTAAGTGTTTCTGTCTCTTCAATTTCCTGGAAAAGTTTGCTAAGTGTTGGCAATTCACTATTGATCCATCTGAGCCTGGAATTCACTATTGATCCATCTGATTCATCTGAGCCTGGAATTTTGTTTTTGGAAGACTTTTGATTACCATTTTAATTTATTCAATGATTGCAGGTCTGTTCAGATATTCCAAATCTTTGTTCAGCCTTGGGTGATTATAGCAATCCAGGAATGCATCCACTTCTTCAAGGTTCTCTTGTTTCCTGGCATAAAGATTCTCAAGGTAATCTCTGATGATCCAATGGATTTCTCTAGTTTTGTTGTGATGACCCCTTTTGCATTTATGATTCCATTTATTAGGTTCTCTCTCTGTTCCTTTGTGAGTCTTGCTACTGGTTTACCCATTGTGCTTATTTCTTCAAATTATCAAATCTTGGTTTCCTTGATCTCTTTTTAGATTTTTTGGGGGGATTACAGCTTGTTGATTTTTGCTATAGTTTCATAATTTCCTTCCTCTTGCATGCTTTGGATTCCTTTTTTGATCATTTTCCAATATCATAAGCCATGAGATTAAGTTATTTATGTAGGCCTTTTCCTTCTTCGTGATCAATGCCTGCAGAATGACAAACTCTCCTCTTGACACTGCTTTAGTTGTGTTCCATGGTTCTGGTAGTTTGTGTCATCATTCTCATTTGTTTTAAGGAATGTTTTGATTTTCTCTCTGATTTCTTCTCTAAGTCACTGTTTTTTTCAGCAGTGAGCTGTTTAGTTTCCAGGTGTTTAATTTTATTCTCCATTTTTGAGTTTGATTTACTCTTATTTTCAGAGCATCATGGTCTTAGAGGATAGTTGATATAATTTTTATCCTCTTAATTTTATGGAGGTATGTTTTGTGGCCCAGTTTTTGGTCTATTTTGGAGAATATTCCTTGTGCAATATAGAAGAATCTGGATTCAACTTCTGGGCATGAAAAGTTCTATATATATCTACTAATCTCCCTCTCTTCTATTTCTTACCTCAAACAAAATATTTCCTTGATGAGCTTTAGACTTGTTGATCTATCAAGAAATAGCAAAGCAGTGTTGAAATCTCCAACCACTATTGTCTGGCTATTAATGTTTTTCTTCAATCTATTAGAAGTTGTTTTAAGTATTTTGCTGGTCCTCATTAGATGCATATATATTTAGGTGAATGAGTTCTTCCTGATGTACAGATCCCTTGATCATTAAGAAATGACTGTCACAGTCTCTTGTAACAATTTCCAGCCAGAAGTCTACGTGTTCTGATACCAGTATAGCCACCCTGACTTTTTGAGGGTCCTGTTTGGTTAATAATTGTTTTCCAGAATTTGACTATCCGTATGTGTTTCCTTTGATTTTTCAGGGTGTGTATCTTTCAGGCAGCAGAGTGTTGGGCTCACTTTTCTATTCCATCCTGCCACTTTTCTGTTCCTCTTGGTTGGTGCATTTAGTCCATGGACATTGAGAGAGATAATTGTGATGGGGTTTTGTGCTAGCTCTCTGCAGGAATTTGGTGTATTTGTACAGTTTGTATTATCTTAAAGTAATCCATTCAGTTCTTCTTGTAGCAGTGGTTTTGAGTCTATGAATTTCCTGAGTTGTATACCTGTGAAGTAGTGTATTGTTTCTTCAAATCTGAAGGTCAGTCTGGCTGGGTAAAGTGCTTTTGGTGAGGAATTCATTTTATTGAGTTTTTTTCCCTATATTCTACCACTGGATTTCATCTGATAAGTCTTCTGCAAATCTTAAGGGTACCACTTTATATGTAATTTCTTTCTTTGATCTTGCTGCTTTGGGTAATCTGTCTCTATGGGTGTTTTTCATCATTCTGTTAGGATGTGTATTGGAGTATTTGTATTTGGATTTCTTTTAGCTGGTACCCTTTGGTCCTCCTAGATCTGGGTGCATACACTCTTCAGTTCTGGGAACTTCCCTGTTGTTAGGGCTCAGTGAAGTTCCCAACAGATGTTGGGGGTCTGGCAGGTTCTCAGGCCATGTTCAGGGCCAACAATTGTTCCCCAACCTATGGATAAAGAAGTAAGACTACCAGCTCTAGAAAATCTAAAGCTTTAATCTATCTCCACTAACTGCTCACTCCAACTAACTCCACACACACACACACTCACACACACACTCACACACAAAACACACACACACACACCACCACTACCACCACCACCACCACCACCACCATCACCACTAAGACCAAATCTACACCAGAGATATATACTTTACAAATGGCTGTGGGCAGGGAATTACAAGAGGTAAAGGCTTTTTATCCAAAACTATAATGTGTGATAAAGCTTCCCCTTATGAGGTAAAACTGCCAGGGGACCTTTCTCCAGCTCTGGGAGCTATAGGATTGAACCCTGGGCTTGTTGTATACTCTCTCTTCTTTGCTGTAAACAATTATTTCAATAATATTTCTAGTCATTTTGCATCAACACAGAAAAGAGACAGATATTTATCTAAATCTAGGATTAAATTTATGGGCTGACCATTCCTGGGGACAACTTACCATATAGCAGACTACATTCCTATCATCAGATTGTTTATTTCTGATTACTCAGGATCCTATTGAGCTAATCTGATATTTGGTTTTATCAGCACCGAATTTGCTCCATGACCTTGCTCATCAGGATATTAAGTCTGTCCAATGTCAAGGCCAAGGTAGATTATTCAAAGCTTTCCCTGGGTCCATCCAGTCCCACAATGGGACCCTCCTTTTGGGGTGTGAGGAATTAGAATCAATCTAGGGGCAACTGAAGTGTTAAGGTAGGAAATATGATGGATGCCCAGGAGTAACTAATTCAGAGTTAACTCATAAATGCATCACCTTAATTGTCTTCCTGTGTCTATACAAAAAAAATCCTTTGCACTAACATAAGCATATGTAAAGGGCTTACAGGAAAGAGAGAAGCAACCTTTCATTTACAACACAAAACCCAGGGCTAGCAAGTAGGGCTATGAGTAAAAAGTAATATAATACTTTGTAATGATGTGCTTGACAGTTGCTTCTTTATCAGAATTTTCTTCCTACTCCTCTGGGACCCCAGTGATTCTATGTTATTCCTCTTGACTTCATAACAATGTACTCTTATCATCTGTTGGTTTATTTGGAGGCGCTTTTCCATCTTCTGCTGTTGTCTGGAGAATTCTTGCACCTCATCTTGAGCTCAGTTATTCTATCATCATAAGCTGTTACTCTGCTGCTGAGGCCTTCAAGGGAATTTTTCATTTCACCTACCAAGATTTTCAGATCTGTTATCTCTGCTTATATTTTCTGTTATTTCTGCTTATATTTTCATTTGTTTCCCCCTCATTTTTGTTATTATCCTCTTGCATTTTATTAGCAGTGTGGTCCATTTTTCCTTTGAGCTCTTTATGTATCCTTAACAGTTCCATTCTAAATTCCTTGTCAGAGCTCATTATTACTGGTTGGATCATCTGAGTTGGAGACTTCACTCACTAAAACTTGATGGGTTTCTGAGTTGCTTTACCATCATAACCTTCGCAGTTTGAAGTTGTTTCTTCTGTGTTGTGTGGTTAGGGACCTACAGTTATGATATCTTTATATGTCTACAGTGAGTTGTAGAGAAATGAAGGAATGTGAGGCCTGGGTTCACTAGTACTGCTATATGTACCTATAAGATATATACCTATAGGATATATATACAAAGTAACTTCTTTGTGTGAATGCACTAGAATACTGATTTAAAGATGTTAGATCACTAACTTTTCCTGGTGAGGGAGGCAGTTCCTGAGGGAAATGCTGCAGGATACAATCACCATCTTCCCCTTTTTGTGGGTACTGAGGCTTCAGGATGGGCTCTGTTCACTTCTGATATTTTAAAAAACATTGTTAATTTGGCAACATAGTTATTCCAAAATATGTTGTTGAGATTAAGAGATGATAGTTAAATTATTGGTGATTTCCTAGCTGAAAACCTTAGCAAATATTCCAAACCATTCATCACTCCATCTTGTGGTGAGACTCAATATGTTGAAAGAGTCCACCATATATCAAGGCTGCCTTTGTCCGGAGGATCCCACAGCATAAAAGCTCAAAGCCAGATAATTTTAAAGGCATAATAAGGCAAGAATGGTGGTGGATAGGGTAGGGTTCTAAGCCAGTTAGAGGAAAGGAGGAAGCAACACCAAGTAAACAAGATAACATGCTCCTGAGCAGCACCTGGGTCATCCCTTTCTTTGGAATTGTTATGTAGAAACTTTTGTCACTTGGGCCTGGGAAAGTTTTTTTTTATTTTTGTAAAGTTTTTCTTTTTTAAAAAAATATTTTATTATACCATCGTGAGATATACAATTACAAAGATGTTCATAAGATGTTCATAATTGGGTTTCGGTCATACAGTGTTCCAGCACCCATCCCTCCACCAGTGCCCATTTCCCACCACCAATGTCCCCAATTCCTTCCCCCTCCCTTAGCCTGCTTCCATGGCAGGTTCTTTATTTCTTTCTCTTTCTCTATGTCTCTTTCTCTTTCCCTTCCCTTCCACATTGTGGATTACAGAACATCCATTAAACTGAACTTTCTTTTTGACTTTCAAGATTATAAGAATGACTTTGATGCCTTTCAGGTCTTCTCTAATTCTAACAACATGAATCTCTACTTTGCAGTTTTACAAAGGCTCAGTGCTATGAATGTATGGGAAAATAACATTTAGGCTTAGTTTAAAGATATAAAGTCACTTCTATGAAATAATTAGTGTTTGTTGACCATGACCTGCTCATATATAGTCTCATTTAATCATCATATAGTATTTTAGGATAAGTATTAATGTCTTTATTTAAGGGACCCAGAATTTGAATCACTACAAGTTAAGAAAATCACCTAATCTACCCAATTAGAATGCCACTAGGCTGACTTTTGCTCCAAGGATCTACCCAAAGCCTAGTATGTCCCCATTGTATGCAGTGACTCCCAGGGACAGCTGCACTGTGAATTTCCTATCCCTGTCAGAAACACCCTTGCACCTTAAAGCCTGTTATCTAGCATGTGGTGTCTCTCATAGTTTGCCTTCTAGTGAAGCACTTTATTATTGGCTATATTCTCAAATACATTTTCCCTTTCCAGCCACTCACAATTTTCACAAGCAGAGGGCGTAGTTAAGTCGAGTTTTCCTCGCTGGACTTGACGTTAGCTGATTGCATTTTGCTGACATGCACTCCTGCTGTGCTGCCAAGATCGTCCCCTATCATTTCTGCATCCCAAGCTGATAGGGTATGTTGCTTTGCAGCATCTTTTTTTATTCCAGAAAGAATAGGATAGAACTGCTTTATGGATGAAAATAAGAGGCTCATATAATAAGGAATCTAGATTATTGCTTTCCTTCAAGGGAGACAAGAAAAATGTACCAAAATTAGTCTTCCTTCTGTCCTCCCTCCTTCCATCCTCTTTCCCACATTTTTCTTATTTCTATCTTTTTGGGAGAATATAGATTTTGATTGGAAAGTACAGTTCTTCAATCAATGTAAAGGTGCATAAACTTTAATTAAAATTAATTAATAATTTATATTAAAGTATGAATCACAATTATAATTATTATATGGTCCACCAAGCTCCACCAGGATTTATTCCTGAACTCAGAATTAGGAGTAAGCCCTTAGTATCAATAGGTATAACCCCAAAAAGACAAAAAGAAAAAAGAATTATTAATGACTTTCAGAGGACTATTTGGCAGGTTCAAATGTGTTATCACAGTTAAAACACAGTGATTTAGAACTTTTCAACAACTTTCTGGAAAGGTTTGCATCAGATTTTCCAATCATATACCTGAGGCTTTATCTTCAGGGGCTGGGATCATTATGCATTTATGAAAAGAAATGATCCTTGAACATTAGACCAAAGGAAGAAATCAGACTTGGAGGAGGAATCTTGTAGAGGTGAGGATTGAGGTATAGATTTTCAAAGAATTTGGGGAAGAATACGGAACATTTTTTGATACTGTTGATCAGGCTAAGTTAATTAACGAGAAAAGTATGTAATTCAAAAAGCAAATGCTTCTATTTTCTGTTTAGTATAAAGCAGACTCAACCTAAGAAAAGTCCATACCTTGAAGAAGACTATGAAACATAAGTATTGTGAAATTATGGAAAATACTAATATTATGTGTACCCTGGATCCTGGCACATTTTAAAAGTGACAAGAGTTTTAGAGACATCTTTGTTCTAGTATTTTCAATTTGTCCCTTATTCCTAACACATTTACTTTATAATTTATTGATGATGATTAGGCCAAACTATGATCAGAAAAAGAGTTCATACTGCCCCACTTGTGTTGGGCTTAAATGAAGGTAACAATCATGCTGATAGAATGAAACCTCTATAAAAACCAAAGTTAGTTAACACATGAAGATGCTATTTAAAAAAAATCTTAAGAGTGGGACATAGGAACTCCAATTTACAGTGCATCAGTCATAATTACACGTGACAACCTGAATGTATGGTTGCCATTATAAAAGTGTAGTCAGTCTCATGGGCCTGAGACTTTTCTTTGTGGGAAGTTATCTGACATTATCTTCAGGTAGGTGAAGTCAAATCTGAATAAATAGTCAAAATTCCCAGCTCTATTATTGCTTGCTGTGGAGGAAATTTATCATAGTTCTGGGGTCCAGAGTATAGTTATGATGTGGGAATAGAGAAAAGAAGCACAGGAGGAAAAATGGGACTTTCCCAACTCGGGACATGAGGAGAGCTTTATTTTCAGATTCTCAGAAGTTTGTAAAGTAGGTGACAAGAAGCAGTAAGTACCCACTGTGCTTTATCACTAGTGACTTAACTCTTTGAAATTGTCAAACTCTCAAAGTTGTACCTTCATCTCTAAAATGGAAAGACTCACAACTATTCCAGATGATTACAGGATGTAGTACATGGCATGTTGCATGTAAAACATTTTGCCTAGTTGATTAAAAAACTTTCTCATTGATAAGATTACTAAGCAGGTGTAATTTTAATTTTATCAGTGCAATATTACAGAATTGTTAACATAAAAATATGGAAGCAATTCACTATCACTATCTTCCCATTGATCATCTATTTGCTAGAGCGGGCACCAGAAATATCTCCATATGTTCTGTCTCATGCTAGTAGAACCCAAAGGCATCCGCTTGCTTAAGGAACATAAAGAGCCTCAAACAATTATATTAGGTCATGGGAAGGACCTAAAATAAATGCTACTGGTATTTGGCATATCAAATACGACACGAGCAGCTTGCCAGGCTTGCTGTGCAGGTGGCATACTCTTGTAGTCACCTTTAAATAAAGCAATTATTGATGAACCTCGCTGCCGCTAGTGGCTGCGCGAGCTGGGCTGTGATAGTCTGGTCTGCTGGGTGGAGTTGTGATGAGAGGGAAGTCGGATGTGGAAAATGGCGGAATCCATGGAGTCAGGGGGTTGTCTGGCTTGTTGTGAGGCTCTGCTGGGGTGTCAGGCCAGGGCTAGAACCCGCCATGCCTCCCGGGCACCTCATGAGCGGCTGGGCACAGGGAGAGCAAAGTAGCAGCTCTACCCATGTCTGAGGGTCTCTGGTTCCAGCATACCTGGGCCGGGTTGAAAAAAAAACTGCTGGTGGGTGTCGATGATCCAGGCCGTGATAGACTGGTCTGCTGGGTGGAGTTGTGACGAGAAAGAAGTCTGGATGTGGGAAAACGGCGGTCCCCCATGGAGTCGGGGGGGTGTCATCTGGCTTGTTGTGAGGTTCTTCTGGGGTGGCAGGCCAGGGCTAGAACCCACCATGCCTCCGGCGCCTCATGAGTGGCTGGGCATAGGGAGAGCAAGTAGCAGCTCTGCCCCATGTCTGAGAGTCTCTGGTTCAGCATACTGATAGCCCAGCAGGTAGGGCTCAGGGAGTAACCCCTGAGTGTCGCCGGGTGTGACCCTAAAAAAAAAAAAAAAAAAAAAAGAAAGGAAGCAATTAAAATGCAAAAAAACATTATTAAAGTGTTCATTGGTACCAAGAGGTTTAAGCTACTCTTTACCATAGGTAATTGATTACTGAGTCCATCCTCAGACCGAAAAAAATTCTTTAATCAATGATTATCATGACGCTGAAGAATTTGGAATATTTATTTGATTGATAAATTCCTAAAAAATTATTTCTTTTGTCTTTTTTTGGGTCACACCCGGCAATGCTCAGGGGTTTCTCCTGGCTCTACACTCAGGAATTACTCCTGGCGGTGCTCAGGGGACCATATGGGATGCCAAAGATCGAACCCGGGCCGGCATAGGCCGGCTGCATGCAAGGCAAACACCCTACCCACTAGGCTATTGCTCCGAATCCTATTTGTCTTTCATACAGTTTGAACAAGACAGGTAATACAGGAGACTGTGCTGGTTCCATTTAAAAAATAGCTAAAACTGGCTCCACTTATGTCGATTCTTCCAAGTAACTTATAGACTTTAAGTCTTCCTTCCTCTGATCTTCATAGTTCTCTCTTTCTTTGTAATTCACTCTTTCCCCTAGGGGAAGTAAATGAAATGAATTATGATAAAAATATTTGAGAATGAGTAGTAAATGTCTGATGTATAATGGTTATGGTATATAAAGACATCCAGCGTGTATATCTAATGCCTACCTACAGATAATTGGCAAAGTAAGAAGTAACCTATGGTGTATATATAAATATATACATATATATAATAAAATACTATTCTGTCATTTATAAAGATAAAATTATGCCTTTTGGGATAGAATGAATTTGTCTAGAAGTAATTATGCTAACTGAAATATGTAAGATACTGGAAAAATTTTGTGATATTTTGCTCATGTGAACATAAATTAGTAATGCAAATAAATTGGCAAGAATGCTAGGCTTAAAACTATGGTAGTTACTTGAGGGTATGGGGAAAGGCATAAGTAGAAGAGTCTTTTGGTTGTAGAGGGCACTGAAAGTGTTTTTAGTTGTTGAAAGTGATGGCAAGTGTTTACACATAGAGGTGTAAAGCTAAAACCCTAGAATTCAAGAATATTCGAAACCTATGATGTCAATAAAAAATTAAAATAAAGTGACCCTGAATTTCCGAGAGACAGAAAAATGAAGAACAGAGAGAAGGAAGAGGGAGGGAATGGGGACAGAGAGAAAGAGAAGAAATATTATTAGATGTCATTTTTGTAGTTTTCATCATTATCATCATCATTGTCATCATCATCATCCCCATCATCATTGCTGTCTTGAAGGCAGAGGGGAGACTGAGGATCCATTATTCCTCTGTGCCTAGTCTGGGGTCCAGCTCCCAGAGAATAAACTACCAGTTATCATGTTTCATATCCTACTGTGGCCACTAATAATCATGTGTGATTATTAAACTAGATGTCCAAGAACAGACAATAGCCACTTGTGAGTCTAGTGGTCTTGGGAAAGGAATGTCCTTTGAAAGGCAAGTTAGTTTGTAGGGGTTGGGGTAGGCACAATGCATAGGCAAAGGCAATGAGGTAGCAATAAACTCCAGAAAGACAGTCAGAAGTGACTGATGTAGACTTAGGTGGGCTATTAAATCCCTCCCTATATATTATCTTCAATAAGCAAATATGCAGAACCAACTATGTGAATAATGATTCGATCAATAATTGATTCAATTAATTGGTTGTTTTTGTGCCCTCACTTTCTCACTCTAGAAGCTTTAGGAAATAAGGGATAGGAAGTTATGGAAGCCTTACACTGCAAGACTGACGGTATACATGAGGAAATTTTCCAAGGAACGACCATTTAACCCACATTTACTGGAGACCTATTCTAGTCAGGTGTCATGATAAGCACTGTAAGAAAAACAAAAATGAATAAAACATATTCTCTGCCCTTGAGAATCTCACAGTCCAGTGGGTAAGACAAAGAAATAAGGAAATGAGAATAACACAAAGTGCTACATTTTGAAATAGAGTGGCAGGAAATGCTCTGGAGGAAATCATAACGCCAAGATGCGGGACTCCAGGAGCCTCTAAACTGGGGAAATCACTTCTGCCAAGCAAGATACGGGGCTCCAGGAGGCTCTCTCTTTAGTGCTCGGCAATAAGTCAAAACCAGGGGCCTTTGGGCTCAGACAGCAGGAGAGAGGGTCAGCAACAGTGCTCACGGGGGGATCACGGGGCAGTCAAGTTTCTGACAGCAAAATTCTAGGAATTAGTGAAGATTTGGGGGATATTTCATTGTATTTTTTACACAGCAAGTGTCAGACATTTTGACATAGTGTGTAAAAGCCACAGGTTCCCGAAATATCCAGTGACCAAGACATTTGCAGAGATTCCCAGAAAGATCCATTCATAAGGATCTTCCATCTATTCCCCGCAGTTCTCTCAGAGTGCAGAGTATGGCTGATGAACTTACCATCACTTAATTCTTAAGTGAGCCTTTCAGTTTCAAATGTTAGGCTTCATAAATCCTTAGTGTTATTAACAAAAATAGCATCAAAACTGCATAGGGAATGTTCTACCAACTCTGTTTTACCTCTTCCCAAAATTTCATTCTGTCTGTGACGAGTGTGGACAATTGCCATAGGGAGATTAAATAAGTCAATAGCAGTTCTATGGCATGGCCTTTCTGGAGACAGGAGCTACACCAGAGTAAGAAGAAGAATGAAAGCATTCCTGAGGGACCTGAGCGGTAGTACAGTGGATAGGGCTTTTGCCTTGCACACGGCCAACCCTGGTTCAATTCATGCATCCCACATGGTACCCTGAGTACCGCCAGGAGTTAATTCCTGAGTGCAGAGCCAGGAGTAACCCCTGAGCATCACTGAATGTGACCCAAAAAGCAAAAAAAAATTTTAAAAAAAAGCATTCCTGAAAGCTCTGTGGAGACCCACTGCTGTTTTCTTTTAGCTTGAGAACTGACCCAGCTGGTGTTTCCTTCTTTACAAAGTGTTTATTTTGTCTTTGAAAACCTCCTATAACTGACACTCATTGCATGAGGGCTAAGTCACCCAGAATAAGTATTTGGGAACACACAAATGTCCTGCCTCAGACACCATTTCCTGTGTTGTTTACAGAAAGCACCCAGACTGTCTTGGATAATTTTGCCAAAGAAAAATAGAGTCCTTAAGAACCCAAATGATTGGCCGAACTCACTTTTTTTTTACTTAAAGACAAAATTATCCTTATAATTCTATCTATGAGCTCAGTTGAATGCTCTGCAAACAGTTGGTGCTAATAAATGCTGACTCATTCACATGCCACTGTTTCCCACCAAAATCTGCACGAATAAGTTTCTGGCTCAGATGAGTTACACTGTCATTTCATTTTTTTAATTTACTGTTTTCATTCACATGAAACCATTTTAACAGTATGTCTCCTAGAACTTCTACTGTTTGAGAAACAATGATGAATAATTAAAAATTAATAGGCTAGGGTAAAGGAGCCTGTATCCACTTAGAAAAACTAGTCTTAGAAATATAAAAAGTTTATGAGCTTAATGAATGCATTAAAAAAAAAAACGTATTAAGTTAACCATGTCATTAATATGGCAGATGCTATAGAAAAAGTGCCAGTTGGTAGTGGTTGAAACAACCTTTTTGGATATAGGGGCTAGTCATGGGAAGCCTCCTTTAGAAAATGACTATTAAGAAAGGACTTGAAAGATGTTGGGGTGAGGTCGTGTCTAAGAACATCTCAGAAAGGACAGCTGGTGCAAGGCTCTAAGGAAAATTCTGCTAAGTGGATGGGTCCACAGCATGGGACAGGGCAGTAGAAGGAGCAGGAGACATGAGGACACTAAAGCCAGGACACAGTTTTCACTTGATCACTTGATATCCTGTTATTCATCGATTTGCTCGAGTGGGTGCCAGTAACATTTCCATTTGACCCTATCACGTGCCAGCGTAGCACAATGGCATCTGGTTGCTTCAGGAATACGAAGAGTCTCAAACCATTCATTCAGGGTCTTGATGAAGAAGTTTGACCATCTTGTAGGTGGGCTGCCATGTGATCTTTTGACATCCCGTGGGATCTAGTACAGCGGTTGTCTCCAAATTACATTATACATCCAGCCCATTTGAATAATGATGCCTTGGCAAACGATACAGCATCCCTGACTCTGGAACAGCAACAGACGTCGGAACTCCAGATTCCTTCTTTCACTTGAGTGAGGTTTGATATTCCAAGCATAGCTCTTTCGATTACTCTTTGGGAGACCGAATAGCATTCTCATCCTGCTTTTGTAGGGCCCAGGTCTCTGAGGCATATGTTAATGCAGGGAGAACAGTGGGGTTGAAGAAATGTGCCCAGAGAAGGAGGTTCTTTGTCTTTTTTAGCTATTTCTTGCTTTTGAAGGCAATCCATGCCACTCTCTTCCTTCTGCACAGCTCAGGTTTTAGGTCATTCATCATGTTAACTTCTCGACCTAGGTACACATAACTGCTGCACTCAGAGATGTTTGTTCCATTGAGAGTGAATGGGGCCTCTGGAACTAGTTCATTTTTCATGATCATAGTTTTGCTGAGATTCAGCTGTAGACCTATCTTTCCACATTCTCACAGCCAGCATTTGTGCCGCTTGGCTAAAGTTTGGTGTTATTAGAATGATGTTATTAGCGAAGCAGAGGTGGTGTAGTTGCCGACCATCTATCTTCACTCCCATTCCTTCCCATTCTAATTGTGTCATGATGTTCTCCAGGGTGGCGCTGAAGAGTTTTGGTGAAATGGTATCATCCTGCTAAACCCCTCTTTTGAATTATCCCCAGTTTGAAATTATTAATAATTATGTTGGCCTGTGTGTTGAGAATAGACCTAAAGGGGTCTGCAGGAAACTTAGGGGATGTCGGGACTTGTGAGGAAGCACTGGAGTTCTTCAGAAGACTGAGGTGGGGATTGGGCCAAGGCAGTAAGGAGACAGTGGGCTGTGTGGTCTGGTAGTGAGTAAACTCTGAAAATAGCCGGAGTTTCCAAGGCTCAGTGGGTAGCTGCAGGTTGTGTTATTTGAGAAGACTCCACGGAAGCAATAAATTTTAACTGAATCTTTAGTAGACTCTGATACACATCAGTGAAAATTAATAGGGAAGGAGTAGGAGTACAGCCCAATTTTAGAAGACAATAGATAGATTAGCTTGTCTAGAGATTTTAAAAGATTAGTAATTTGAAACTGATACATGGGAAGAGCAAAACACAAGGGTTAGACATTCCTGTTGCATGAGCCTGACTCCCTGTCTGACCCACATTGTTTTTAATGTTTTATTATACCACAGTGAGATATACAGTTACAAAAGTGTTCATATTTGGGTTTTAGTCATACAATGTTCCAGCCAACATCCCTCCACCAGTGCCCGTTTCTCACCAATATGTCCCCTGATTCTCCCCTCCCCAGCCTGTGTCTCATGGCAGGTAATTTTCACTTCTCTCTCTCTCTCTCTCTCTCTCTCTCTCTCTCTCTCCATCTCCCCTTCCTCCCTCCCTTACACATTGTGGCTTTCAATACACACATTTAGATGTTATCATGTATATCATTTTGCCTACTTTCAATGCTCAGTTCTACACTGGTGTTATTTTCGTAATTATTAGTACACTGTTCCTTCCTCTGTATTACCTAACCTCTAACTTCCACACATTTGCAGTAGGTTCTACCCACTGATAAGACCTCCTGATGCATTTTGTCTGGCTTTGGATATTGGTATCATGTTATTTCGTTTATATCCCAAGCAAATAGATGCAGTCATTCTATATCTGTCCTTTTCCCTCTGGCTAATTTCACTCAGCATGATCCTCTCCATGTCCTTCCATTTATAGGCAAATTTAAAGATTGTTTTATCCAGGTTCAAGAACCTAATAAATTCCAACCTCAGGCCAACGTCAGCCCCAGGAAATAGTCTGCTACTGAGATTCTGAGATAGTGTTTGTTTAGCCTCTTTCAAGCACCTCTAGTGGGCTACTTCTTTAGTTCAGAATGTCCCTTTCACCTGAGGGCATTTTTATAAAGTTTTCTCAGCATTGCCTTAAACCCTGGTTGCTACATGATTCCCTAAGTAGTACTAGGAATGGTCCCAGAGCACAAAGCCAGCCTCCTAAGCACTTCTGTGTGTATTCCTAAGAAATAAACAAAGCAACATTCCTGGTGCAACATGAGTATTTCAAAATGGGTTATTTTAGTTAAGCATCATCATACTCTTACAAGGAAGGTGTCAATTTTTAATTAAGAAACTTGAGATTTAGCTTGATCACTAGATCACTTGACATCCCATTATTTATTGATTTGCTCGAGCCGGCATCAGTAACATTTCCATTTGACCCTATCACGTGCCAGTGTAGCCCAATGGCATCTGCTTGCTTCAGGAATCCGAAGAGCCTTTAAATCGTTCATTCAGGGTCTTGACGAAGAAGTCTGACCATCTTGTAGGTGGGCGGCCACGTGATCTTTTGATGTCTCGTGTTATCCAGTTGGTAACAGCTCTAGTCCAGTGGTCATCTCCAAATCTCATTACATGTCCAGCCCATCTGGTCAACGATGCCTTGGCAAATGAGACAGCATCCCTGACTCTGGAACAGTGACAGAGGTTGGAACTCCGGATTCCTTCTCTCACTTGAGTGAGGTGTGATATTCCAAGCATAGCTCTTTTCAAATTTTGGGAGACCCAAATAGCATTCTCATCCTGCTTTCATAGGGCCCAGGTCTCTGAGGCATATGTTAATGCAGGGAGAAACGTTGGAGTCGAAGAGATGTGCCCAGAGCTGGAGGTTCTTTGTCCTTTTAGCCATTTCTTCAATGCTCTTGAAGGTGTTCCATGCTGTTTCTCTTCCTCCTGCGCAGCTCAGGTTTTAGGTCAATTATCATGTTGACTTCTCGACCTAGGTACACATAACTGCTGCATTCAGAGATGTTTGTTCCATTGAGAGTGAATTGGCCTCTGGAACTAGTTCATTTTTATGAACATAGCTTTGTTGAGGTTCAGATGTAGACCTATCTTTCCACGTTCTTGGTAGAAGGCAGCCAGCATTTGTGCTGCTTGGCTAATGTTTGGTGTTATTAGAACAATGTCATCAGCGAAGCAGAGGTGGTGTAGTTACTGACCGTCTATCTTCACTCCAATTCCTTCCCATTCTAATTGTTGCATGATGTTCTTGAGGGTGGCGTTGTGAGTTTTGGTGAAATGGTATCACTCTGCCGAACCCCTCTTTTGAGATCAATGATTACTTCCTTGTAGAATGGTGAGATCCTGGTGGTTAATCTGTCATACAGATCATGAAGGATCTTTTATGCTTTGGGTTTGAATGTCCTATTTGGCTAGGGTTTCCGATGACCGCTTCAGTCAACAGAATCAAAGGCTTCTTTAAATCAATGAAAAAAAATCAATGAACGTGAGACAGAGCAGCATCTTGAACTCCCTACAAACTTCAATGAGCTTGGTTACCATGTGGATATGGTCGATTGTGCTGAATTCTTTTCAGAAGCCAGCTTGCTGGCATGGTTGTCCTTTTGTCTAATGTTCTGCCAATCCTGTTCAGGATGACTTGAGTGAACAGCTTGTAGATGACAGACAACAGGCAGATGGGGCAATAGTTGCCAATGTCATGGATGTCTCCCTTCTTTACCAGTAGAACTGTCCTGCTGGATTTCCAATGGGAGGGCACCTTGCATTCAGACAGGAATGAAAGGAGATTTAGCTAGGTCGTGTAAACTGTCCAAAGCTAGTATCAGAAAGCAAAGCTAGTTTTTTTTGCCTATAGAACACATGCTTATAAGGGTTACATACTCACTACACTTCCACACCCTATACAAAAGAGACCTTTGTGGACACCATCACCCTTTTCTTTAGGACCCTCTCTTTCCCTTATCAAGTAAGGGGTTTGGATAAAACCTCTATAGCATTTGTTTATGACGTGATAAGGTTTTATTTGTTCACAAGTAATAGCAGTCCAACAGGCTCAAGGTACCATAAGTTACATTCGCTTAATAATACTGTTCAAGAAATCAGAATTAATTCCTAATCCTACCTGCTCTTTGGGTCACCCAGAAATATTCCATTGACCTTTTAACTACTTGTTGTACACAATCCAAAGACAGGAATAGATCCACTGGGATAGCATTGGCCATATATTTAAAACACGTTTTCATTTGTTATCACCTTAGACACATATTACAATTTTTTTACTAATTCACATTTTTCCTACTAACTGAATGTAGACCATTCTTATGGGTTATGATTTAGCAGGTAATTTTTGCGTCTGAGATCACTATTACTATTAATTTATGTGGATGTCTTTGATCATTTCTAGACCTACAATATAAGCTACCAAATAATACCAAATAGGAACATTCTGTTTTCAGATAGCAGGGAAAACCTGTAATAATAATAGCAGTAGTAATAGTAATTTATTGATGACTGGGAAGATGGGAAGGAAAATTTATTTCTGGCTGGTCCAGAGTAAAAGAAATCCAATAACTTCCTCTACCTTTTAGCACTAAAAGCCTGAGTTAAAATGATTGAGCACCACAGTATAAATATAAATATAAAAAGGTATGGAAATCGGAGAGAAAATAATTCCAGCCACTCTGAAATCACTGAGGTATGCAGACTGTGTGGAAGGGAAGGCATAGGCAGGCACTTCCAGAGACCGTCCGGCTTCCTGAAACTGACCTCCAGGGTCTTGTTAAAGGTGGAATCTACCACAAACGTGTGGGAGTCAGAGGTTAGGTAAGACAGAGAAGGGAACAGTGTGCTAATAATTGCTGAAAGTGATAACAGCCTAGAACTGAGTATTGAATACAGGCAAAAAGATACACATGATAACCTCTAAATGTGTGTATTGCAATCCACAGTGTGTAAGAGAAGGGAGAGAGAGAGAGAGAGAGAAAAAGAGAGGAAAGATATAAAGAATGTGCCATATAGGCAGGCTAGGGGAGAGGGAGGGAATAGGGGACATTGTGGTGGGAAATGGGCACTGGTGGAGGGATGGGTGCTGAAACACTGTATGACTGAAACCCAAACATGAACATCTTTGTAATTGTATATCTCACGGTGGCATAATAAAATATTTTTAAAAAAGGAAGAAACTGACCTCCATGATAAGTAGAGGGAGTCGAGTTGGTCTGCTCAAAAGAGCGTGGCATGAAGTTGATCCTTAAATAACGTGGTTCCTGATCATTTTCACTTGATCTTCTGGAAGTTCCAAGTCTGCTTTAATTAGTGTTCTGCTGAATCCCAAAATTCCTGAATTTTGGTATTCCATATCCTGCCTCACAGCTCCTGGGTTTTGCCTTCTCCTACCCATACTAGGTTTTCTGACTCCTGTTTATCTTCCACATTGGATCATCTCGTCTGCCTCCTCCCTCCCAAATAGCCCTTCTTAGTTGTTTCTTAACTGAAGCATAACCAGTGTGATTATGTAGATTGTCAGCTTGATTATCTAAGTGCTAAACACTCTTCATAGAGACAAATACGAGTTTGTCTCTATCTATTCTCTGTATGGGTGAGAAAACAAAGGGGGCTAATTAGTAACAGTTTCATGGGTGAGAAAACCTTTTACCTGCGGCTTATGTATTTGGGTTCAAGGCAAAATGCTGAAAATTGTGCCCCACAATTGGTGCTGAGATAGAAAAGAAAATAAATCAAGCACATTTTTTAAGGTAAAGGAAAGATGAGTCCAGGCAGTGTATCATCACTTGCTTGCGTGCCTTGCCACTTGCCTTCCGTTGTTCATCGATTTGCTGAGCAGGCACCAGTAACATCTCCATACTTCCTGTCCCATGCTAGTGTAGCCCCAGGGCATCTGCTCCCACCAGGTACCTGAAGAGCCTCAAACCATTCGTTCAGCGAATGGGAATGAGGTCTATAATTGTTACTGGTTTTTGGCATATCAGATACAACACGGGTAGCTTGCCAGGCTCTGCCATGTGGGTGGTATACTCTCCATAGTAGGCTCTCATTGTTCTATAACATGTACGTTTTAGGTGTGTGTCATTATAAAGCAACACCCCACCCGATCACACTACATTAAATTTGCCATTAAATTTTAGGCTTTTTATAAGCACAATCTTTTAAAAGTTTTTTACTTTATATAAACATCACAATTTACAAAATTGTTCACAGCACAGTTGTTTCAAGGTATTCAATATTCCAACACTAGTCCCACCACCAATGCAACCTTACTGCCACCAAAGTCCCTAGTTTCTTGCCCCCAGCCTGCACTAATTAATCTACTTTATGTTTCTTATAACAACACATATCTCATAATGGTGTTGCTGAAGTCTTGACCTTTTAACTGAGCTGTTATGAGCAAATTGAATCATCTATGTTATTGCTTTCACTTATTGAACTTATTGAACTTAGTGAGCTTCTTCTCAGCTTTTAACAAAGTTGTTCATGTTAATTTGTTACAGACATTCAATTTTACCCCAGTCACACCACCATAATTTCCAACTTTCCCAACTACCCTTTAAGTCTGTCCCTATAGCAGACCCTCAATATTTTGTTTTATATTGCTTGTTATAAGTCACTTGTCACTGTATCATAGAACCCCAAAAAGTTGTCAGAGAAATAAACGGAAGACTTAAATTTGGAGTCAAGAGGACCTTCGTGTTAGTCATTGGCAGATACTTTCAGCAAGGAACTCTCCTATAGTCCATTCATGTATTATGGTTCTCCTAATTTAGTGGCTGAAATCAGGATGTGAGTTTAAAAGACAGAGTTGCACCCCAGTTCTATGAACTGCTGCTACCTAGGCTGAGATTGTTCCAGATTTTCCACATTGAAGTGCGTCATCTAGTTGGAGTAAGGACTTGGGACTTGTCTTGAAGCTGTCACACTATAAGTAATATTGAAAAAATGAAATGTTCATATTTAAGAATGTCTGTGGATGGAATAGCAAGGCAGTGCCACAATCATGTCGTATAACAACCAAGCAAAACTCTCCATGGCATGTAGCAGTAAGTTTTTGCTTGTCACCATCTCACGGAGACCAGGTTCCCTGGTACAGTAGGGCCATTAGCCATTTCCCTCTGATAGACGGAGAATGGATTGCAGACAGTCAGACAATAACAACCACAGACACATTTGTTGAAAATTAAAATGTCCTACCCGCCGCCTACCTGAGGCGAGCCAGGAGCCCCTGAGCATTGCCGGGTGCCCAAAAAAAAAAAATAAAAATAAAATGGCCTTATATGGGGAAAAAGCAGCCACTAATAAATGGGGAGGCAGGGACAGAATGAGAAAAAAAATGTAGGTGAAGTATAGGACACCTGAGGAGTTTAGCACAAGCATAAGGAATTGTGAATATCCCCCACACACACACACACCCAGGAGCCCATGTGCCATGTTAACATTGCAAAGGGTGGAACAAAAGGGTGGCAGATAACTCAATTAATATAATCTCCTAGCTAGGAAGAAAGTAGACCCATAGCTAAGCTCAACTGTTTGTAATAGAGGAGCAATGATTAAACACAAAAGAGCCTCAATATAATGGTTTCAGGCTCTTTATGTTCCTGGAGCGAATAGATGCCCTTGGGCTCTACTAGCATGAGACAGGACATATGGAGATATTACTGGTGCCCGCTCTAGCAAATAGATGATCAACGGGAGGATAGTGATTAAACACAGCAATTTAAAAATGATGGGAGATGGCTTCCCTTTTGGTACTGCCCATTGCCCTCTCTGGAACAGTGTTTCCAAAGTCCTCTCATCTCAAGAAGAATCTCCCCAGAGGATGTTTATTCAACAGAGTGGAATCATCCAAATGGGAAGCTTGCCAGCAGGGGATCCAACAAGTTTTCAGCTTTGTTCCTCCATAGTGCAATCACTCATGGGTGTTTATAGCTCCTCCATGAAATTATGCTTGACCAGGCCTGAAGACTGAATCCAGATTTTCTCTGAACATTTGAAAACAGTCTTGAACTAGTAATTATCTAAGACAAAGGCTCCTTGTGACAGAGGAGGGAGTACAGAAAAACCTAACCAATCACAGCCACTCATTTCAGGTTCTTCCTCCCTCCTCCAATCCCTTATCCTGACACAAGGGAGTCTCAGCACCAAGGAAAACACATTCCTGCCTCCTGATGGGAGCCAGGAAAGGATGTGGGTGTGAACTCAAAGGTCAAAGGGCTGAGGCCAAGCCAACCATGGGAAAGCTACAGAATCCAAGTCTCTTAGCATCTCTTAGGAGTTCTCACTTTCTTCTCATAGCCTGCTACAATTCAGAAGAGCTGAGCACATAACTAGGTCAACTCCACGGCTCAGTAATTTGAATTCCAGCATTGATTAGTTATTTATCTCTAGACAAGTCACTGAACTGTTTTGCTTCTGGTTTTTGCCTCTGTAAAACTTAAGTAATAGTGGCAATAACTATTTCACAGGGTTACTGAGACATTAAATGGTAAAATCCTTGGGTCAGGGAGATAGCTCAGGGCCGAGTCTCAGGTTTAATTTCTGACAGTGTAACATGGGCAAAGTCAAAAGCAACTTTTTTTGTGCTCCCAGCTGCAGTTTTGGTGGGCCTCAAAACAAAAGCAAAAATAAAAAATTCTAAATACCTTAGAGAACCTAGACTATCCGAACTTGATGCGTGAGTCTAGACTGCTCTCCACTCTGAAAGCACTTTGCTTTGCCCCTGCCTTTCCTCTGGTCTTCCAGGTGAGTCCTTTCTGTTAGTCCTTGCCTGCTCAATCTTGCTCTCCTCTACTCTATACTTGGCAATTTTAAGAAAAAGTAATTTAGTCCCCTCTTTGAAGCAGTACTTCTTGTAGTTCTGTGCTTCTTCAATAGGTCTATGTTTTTCAACTTTTTGCCATGGTCCCTATGCAACCATTTTGTTGTTACAGGGAACCCCTGTCCTACCAGCTAGCCCCCAAAATCTGTGCCATTTCCCCTAATTGTATAATTTTTACCCTTGCATGTGTCTCCTGGAGTATCCTGGGGGCCCTAGGTACTAAAATGTGCTCTCATGGCCATCCTAAGGAATGTTACTTTTGATCTCTCTCAAGAGAAGACTTAAGTCTGTATAAAATTTGTTTTAGATTTGGGTTTTGATTAACACCTGACTGTACTTACAACTGGCACTATGCTCAAACTTCTGTTGGGCTCTGGGAGTGTATGTGATGTTGGGATTAACCCCCACTAAACAAGATGCACGGCAACAATTTACCTGCTGTTCTATCTCTCTAGTTGGGCCTATGTGCTTCAGACATAGGGAGAAACTAAGAGGAGGGAACCTGGATTGCCTGAAAATCTCACCGTGGGGTGACAAAACTGATGCTTAACGTATAAACAGGACCTCAGACCCATTAGTTGTGGGGTCCAAAAACTCCTCTTTAGTGCTCATTGGTCTTTGTCTTTGTAACCCCCAGTTTTTGATGTCTCAATTTAACTAAGATTATAGAGACTGTCTTTTGTATCTTATGAGCACTGTTGCCCCAAAGACCATAAATTGCAAAGGGCCCATAATGCATTGTATTTATGTCCTAAGTTCATTTCCGCCACTCTCGCTTCCTAGAGTCACCCTGTCTCCCCATAGTATTGCTTGCTTCCTGAGGGCTCTGCATTTGCTGAGTTAGGTACACTCAGCCTAGGGCAAGTCACCATGAGGGCTACTGCCAAGGAAGAGTTTGCAAAGCCTGTTTCTCTTATTCCTAGAATATCTGTTCTATTTGCAGTAGCAGAACAAATCTACACACATATCCCCTTGCAGAAACACACACACAGTGAGGTTTAAACACCCTATTTATCCTCTGGTTACTACCATTGAGCCAAAGAAAATGTGGCGAAGGAAAGAAAGGAAAAATTACCTCATTTTAAACATTGTAGCTAATTCCATTAATTATGTTGTGATGCAATTAAGCATTTCATTTCAGAGCTATTAAAGCTTAAATTATTTATTAATAATTAGAGATCATTACCTGATAGTGTTCACTCTGCAGAAGAGGTAATGAATAATTTATCAGCTTTGACATGGTTCTTTCCCCACAGCCCTCTTTAGATGGTGTCTATATTTGTACATGTCAGATTGCCAATGTAAGTGCCGGTTATGTGAGTTTACCTGTTCCTTCTGTTTATAGAGGCTCTTCCTGAATTCTGAATGTCACTGAAAACTTTTCACTCTTAAAGTTTTATGACATGGATTGTAGGTGAGAAAAAATGGTAATTTTGTACAGATGAAAATATGCATTTTCTTCTCATGATTGAGGTGTACTGTAGCTCTAAGAGTAAATTAAGGTTGCATTCCTTTTTCTATTCAGAAAATTTTATTTTTTCTTCACCATTTTATGATGCTTAATTATAATTATTATTTAATTGCTGTATGCAATATTTCTGTATGCAGTCATAAGCACAAGTGAATACTGTGTTTAAATGATATTTAAAGAAAGAAAAAAGAGAGAGAAGTAAAGAAAGAAAAGTCTGCCATAGAGATAGGCTGTGGGGTGGGGGGGGGTCATTGGTGGTGGCACTGGTGAAGAGATGGGTATTGGAACAATCACTTGTATCACTTGTATCACTTGTCTTCCTGTTGTTCATCGATTTGCTCGAGCAGGCACCAGTAACATCTCCATACATGCTGTCACGTGCTAGCATAGCCAAAGGGATCTGCTCGCTTTAGGAACACGAAAGGGGTCTCAGACCATTCCTTTAGGTCATGGGAATGAGGTCTATAATTGTTACTAGTTTTTGGCATATCAAATACGACACAGGTAGCTTACCAAGCTCTGCTGCGCGGGTGGTATAGTCTCAGTAGAAGGCTCTCATTTCATGCATTTAATGATCAACCGCCCATGCACAAAATGGTGAGAGATAGACTTTTCTCTTGGATGGAGTTACTCAATGAGTTACTAAACTCAAACACATGTTCATGACTGAGTACATCATGAGTATACCTTGCAACTGTGCATCTCACAGTGATTCAATTAATATTTTAATTTAGTAAAAGCTAAAATAAAGAAATAAAATTTAATAAATTTTATGATGAATAAATACAAATGATAATTGGCAAATGAGTACTGGCATTAGGTGGAGATTAAGTCCAAAGTCCAGGTCATTTGGAGCTTAGCCCAATCAATTTAAATATTTTTCAGAGTAATTTATCCTTCTATTTCATCTGGAAAGAATTCTAACTGATGCCATAAATTACTACTGGGAAACCACTTAAGATACATGTATTAATAGCACATCTTTGTAATTCTAGATATAAAATTATCTACCTTAAGGATTAAATTAGAGACTACTTCATAATGAATAGATTCATTTTTTTGAGTGTGTGTAACTCATGTAGGTTCATTAAATATGAATATGACTCAATTATGGTCATTTAACTTTAAAAATAATTTGTAATTTATCATTAGGAATTTTTGGATTTGCATATCTATTTTATAAGCCTATATACCCAGTGTTGCCTAAAATTTTCTCAATTGAAAAGGAGTTGCAAAAAGAAAAAACAATTAGAAATTTTTATCTATTTTTTGTCAACACTATGCAGGACAGTCAATAACTATTTTGAGACCCTTGATGAATTTAAAACTCAATCTCTAATAGTTTACAATATTCCCTTTTCAACTTTCTCTTTCATAATCTCTCTACATTTTGGTGAATTTCCTGGGAATGACAGCCTTTCCATTTTAAACAAAACTGGCTTTTAATACAAAAATTTTTTCTTTAAAATACAATGGCAAGCCATCTGCCTTAGCTTGCATAGATCTGAAGACTCTTGAAAGCAAAGTCTTCAGTGTTGTAAGAAAAATGGGCATTTCTTCAAGTACTTGGGAAGAGGAAAATAAACATTTCTGTTACTGGATTTGGCATATCGAACACGCATCGTACAGCTTGCCAGGCTCTGCCATGTGGGCACTAGTATTCTCATTACTTTGTGGGGCTCTCTCAGAGGGGTGGGTAGAATATTTACGGTAATTTGGAGGTAAATTGAGCGGCTGCTCTGCTGCCCTGCGCAACAGGGAAAGCTGGTTTCTGCTCTGCCGGGTGTACCTGTGTCTTAGGCTCAAGCATTCCTGGACTTGAAATACTCTCCTCTGAAGGGCGGGTCTCTGCAGGGTGGGTCCTTGTAGGCTGGGTTTCTGACAAGCAGGGCTGGAGACTGGATTAATCTGCAGGCTGGAGACTGGATTAATTTGCTGGGTGGAGATCTTACCAGCTGCGGAGTGTGGATTGTGAAGATCGCTGCCAGCAAGGTGTGGGGTTTCTCTAGGCTCCTCCAAGACTCCATCAGGATGGTGGACTCAGGTCGGAAGTTGCTCTCGTGGTCCATGGAATGCAGGGGGTTCAACGGGGAAGTTGGTTTCTGCTCTGCAGGGTGTACCTGTGTCCACCACCGCTCTCCTTGGTGCAAAATTCTACTTCCCGCAACGGGGAGAAAAGGCTGCAAAGTTTAAGAAGAGAACTCCCAGAACGACCACCAACTGGGAACTCTTTGGCACCATTGCAGCAACATGGGAAGATACCATCATTGACGACATCGATGAAGAATACAACTGACTGGTTCAGCACCTCCATGATTGTGCGAAGAATGCCAAGAGACAGAAAGACACAAAAGGACGCTTGTCTTCAGAAACTCTTGGAGCTCATTCACCAACGTGGCAAGGCGCGAGCCTCAGGAGACCAAATGCTAATGTCCAAGATTGCTAAATGGTGCAGAGAAGCGATAAAAGAAGACCTCAAAGACAGAAGAGCAGAAATACTGGAAGATGGAGCAGAAGCTGGGAAAAGCATTTGCACTGCCCGCTTGTCCTTCGACAACTATAAGACCAAGATGACTGCCCTCCGATGCCCTGATGGATCTATCACATCTTCCAGAAAGGCAATGGAGAAGATTATCCAGGACTTTACTCAAATCTCTTTAATAGCCACATCCACCTGCCCACATACCAAATTCCACAGGATGGATATGTCATTCCCAACGTTCTCCCTTCTGAAATCCGACATGCCATCTCGTCGGTAAAGAAGGGAACACCACCAGGCCCAGACAAAGTCAGACCCGAACACCTGAAGAATCTGCCAGCGGTACTCATCAATACACTAGCTCGGCTCTTCACACGCTACCTGTCCGAATGCAAGGTGCCCTCCCAATGGAAAACCAGCAGGACAGTTCCACTGTTCAAGAAGGGAGACATACACGACATCGGCAACTATTGCCCCATCTGCCTGTTGTCCGTCATCTACAAGCTGTTTACACGAGTCATCCTGAACAGGAATAGCAGAACACTAGATGAAGGACAACCATGTGAGCTAAGCAGGCTTCCGGAAAGGATTCAGCACAATCGACCATATCCACACAGTAACCAAGCTCATTGAGGTTTGTAGGGAGTACAAGATGTCGCCCCTGTCTCACGTTCATTGATGTACAGAAAGCCTTTGATTCTGTGGAGACAAGCAGTCATCGAAGCCCTAGCCAAACAGGGTGTTCAAACCCAATACATCAAGATCCTTCATGAGCTGTATTACGGATTCACCACCAGGATCTCACCATTCTACAAAGAAGTGATCATTGATGTCAAAAGAGGGGTTCTACAGGGTGATACCATTTCACCAAAACTCTTCAGCGCCACCCTCGAGAACATCATGCAACAATTAGAATGGGAAGGAATGGGAGTGAAGATAGATGGTCGGCAACTACACCACCTCCGCTTCGCTGATGACATCGTTCTAATAACACCAAACTTTAGCCAAGCGGCACAAATGCTGGCTGACTTCCACCGAGAATGTGGAAAGATAGGTCTACAGCTGAATCTAAAGAAAACCATGTTTATGAAGAATGAACTAGTTCCAGAGGCCCCATTCACTCTCAATGGAACAAACATCTCTGAATGCAGCAGTTATGTGTACCTAGGTCGAGAAATCAACATGATGAACGACCTAAAACCTGAGCTGAGCAGAAGGAAGAGAACAGCATGGAACGCCTTCAAGAGCATTGAAGAAAATAGCTAAAAGGACAAAGAACCTCTGGCTCCGGGCACATCTCTTTGACTCCACCGTTCTCCCTGTATTAACATACACCTCAGATACCTGGGCCCTACGAAAGCAGAATGAGAATGCTATTCGGGTCTCCCAGAGAGGAATTGAAAGAGCTATGCTTGGAATATCACAGCTCACTCAAGAGAGAGAAGGAATCTGGAGTTCTGACCTCCATCGCTATTCCAGAATCAGGGATGCTGTCTCGTTTGTCAAGGCATCGAAAATCAGATGGGCTGGACATGTAATGCGATTTGGAGACAACCGCTGGACTAGAGCCATTACCGACTGGATCCTACGGGATGTCAAAAGATCACGTGGCTGCCTACAAGATGGTCAGACTTCCTTGTCAAGACCCTGAAGGAACGGTTTTAGGCTCTTCATATTCCTGAATCAACCAGATGCCATTGGGCTACATTGGCACATGGTAGGGTCCAATGGAAATGTTACTGGCGCCCGCCCGAGCAAATAGATGAATAACGGGATGCAAGTGATCAAGTGATCAAGTGACTTGGGAAGAGGTGGCCAGAAAATGGACAGGGAAGGAAAACATGCATTTTCTAAATAAACCTCGACAAATTCAGACCTTTTATCCCACATTAGAGATTGTTCTGCTTACACTGTGATTCTGTATCTCCTACTGCAGACCATCTCTAAAGGACTTTTATTGGCATTAAATGTACTTCCACACAATATCCATCATTTAAAGCGTATATGTATTTAAGACGTTATAGAAACATTTAATTACCCCAATATTTTGCTGTATCACTAATTATACTTTCCTATTCTCACCTTTCTCCAATATCTGATAACCTCTATTTTACTTCTGATGTCTATAAAATTTTTATTTTAGTAGACTTAAGTGGTATGAACAGTATTTGCCTGTTCTGGGTTTATGTTTTCAAGGTTTATCCATGTTGTATACATCATATATTAATGTTTCATTTTTTTGACACTATCTATTATTTATACACACATATACAGTGATACTAAATAATACTATGCTCTATGTATATGTATATTTTCTCACCGATCATCTCTTGGATATATGCATGTTGCTTCTACCTTTTGACTGTGTGAATAATACTGTGAATGTGGTGTATTGATATGAATTTGAGACACGCTTTCAGATCTTTTTGATGTATACCTAGGAGGAGAATTTTTTTATTTTCAACATTAAGTCCAAACATTTTGCCCCACCCCCCCCCCCCCCCCCCCCCCTCCCCACAAAACCACCTGTTAGGAGGAGAACCATACAGGTGAGTCTGTTTGACATTTGAGTAACAGGAAAACTATTTTTCAGGAGACAAAAATGTAATGCAAGTCACTTGCCTTTCATGTGGCTGACTTTTGGTTTGACTCCAGCTCTGTGCATGGTCCCCTGAGCACTAGCAATAGTTATCCCAGAGCCAGGAGTAAATCCTGAACACTGCCACGTGTGGTTGAAAAACAAAAACAGCAGAGATGCTCCAGGTTCTCCCCACGCCAGGCTGAACACAGGGCCCCTCTAAGATAGACAGGTGAGGTTCCTTCCCATCCCAACAGAGCATCAGCAGCTGAAAAAACTGCCCCACACTACAATCACCAACATGCTCCAGGCCAGACTACACTGCTCGGATGAGTCCCACCCCATGAGTGAATCCATTGAAAAACCTCAGGTATGCAGGTTTCTGCAACAGAATTCTCCAGGCTTTCTCAGTCTGAGATGGGTCCCCCATCCCCCATCTCCCGGTTATCCATAAACCCTGATGGTCGCACCCATGGTCTATCTCAGGCACCAAAGTAATCTCATCTACCCACCACTATACAGAGACTCATATATAAATCTCAAAAGAGAACCAATAACTCAGTTACAATCTCTGGAATTCCTGGGATCCTCGGCCATGACATCTCAGTCTCTGATATACTGATATAACAATTATCCCATCACATTTAATAGATGTAAGTATAAGGCACTCAATAACAAAATATGCAGTTACATATCTATACTGTAACAATATATCAGTAATTTCTTATACAAAGGGCTTAATGGTTCAATGGTTCCATTGTGAGATTGAATAATCCTCATTAACTTTCTTCTAAGAATATATTTCTCGACCATATTTAGCAAATTAACTCTTACAAGCATTACTAATAAATTTTCAGTGTCTGCTTAAGACAGGGTCAAACAGTGGTTGCAAAATTTTAAAATAGCTGTTTTCTGTAGTTGTGATGGTGGTGGGTTTGGGGTTAGTATTGAATATTTGTAAAATTTAACATGAACATCTTTGTTAAAAAATTTAGTAGAAGCCCACTACGTTTAATAAGTTCAATATGTGAAAGCAATAACACAGATGGTCTAATCTGTACACAACAACCCAGTAAAAAGGTCATGACCTTGTCAATACTAGATATATGTTGTAATAAGCAATATAATCAGTGCCTAATAAGGAAGCAGGCATTGGGATGGGGGGTGGGTGGAAAACGAGGATCTTCATTGGCCTTAAGGGCACATTGGTGTGGGACTAGTGTTGGAATATTAAATACTTGTAACAACTGTGCTTTGATGAATTTTGTAAATCACAGTGCTTAAATAAAATTTATAAAAAGAAAAATTTTTTTTCATAAAAGCCCATACCATTTTACATTCCAATTTCTCTATGTACTACATACAAATGTTTATTAATAATTTAATCTTATTCCTATTAGATGTTTTACTAGTAGATATATTCTTCATTATCTTCTTACTTTTTTATTTAAAATATATTTTATGGGGGTCATAGCGATAGCACAGTGGGTAGGTCATTTGCCTTGCACATAACCGACCCAGGTTTGACCTTTGGCATCCCATATGGTCCCCTGAGCATCGCCAGGAGTAATTCCTGAGTGCAGAGCCAGAAGTAACTCCTGAGCATCATAAGGTGTGACCCAAAAAAGCAAAAAAATATAAAATAAAATAAAACTATTTTATATGGTGTAAGTATAAATATGGGCATATAAATTCTCTTTTTGTTACTATTTGCATTTAATGTGTTTTTTTAACCCTTTCTATTCTTTTATGTGTTTAGATATTAAGTAGTTTCCTATATTAGAACACAGCTAATTTTTTAAATTTCCATCCTGTCAATCTCTTTTTACTAGTGTTTAATTTATTTACAACCAATAATTACTGATGAAGAGTAGTTACTTATGCATCTGCCTTTTGCTTTATATTTGCCTTAAATCTATTTGTCCCTATGTCCTCTAAAGGACTATTTTCATTAGTTGGATTTTGTTATGAAGTAATTTGATAATTTTCTTTTGTGTGTTATACCAATATTTTTTGGTTACCATAGAATGTTCATTTAAAAGCCTGCAGTTACAAAAATATAATTTGAATTTAGAGTAATTTCAGTAGAATATAAAACATCTGCTTCAATTACAGCATTGCCCTTGTCTCTTCTTATTATTGATGTAACAGATTATGTCTTTGTATACTGTGCTTCTTCTAACATAGACTGAGAGTTATTTTTGCATGCCTCTCACGTGGAGTTGAAACCACAATTAAAATAATGTTAACTCCAATATTTACCACTACGAGGACTCTTTATTACTTGGATCATTTCCAGTTATTTTCTAACTTTTTTTCATTTCAATCTGAAGAAGTCCCTTTAGAGTAAAAATTTAAATCTTCTCTCTCTCTCTTTACATATATATATGTGTATATATAATGCATTTTTTAATAATTTTTGAAGAACAGTTTTGTCAGACATAAAGTTCCTGATTTATAGTATTTATTGTTTGACTACCAGTATCTCATGAGAGATACACTAACAGTCCACTAAATGTGTAAGTCACTTTTCTGATGCTGCTTTCAAAGTGTGTTGCTCTTTGTCTTTGACTGAGCATCGACAGGTAGGCATCCTGCTCACCAAGCCCACCACCAATCCAGACAATAAGTGATGATTGTCATTTATTAACCAAGCATTCTTCTTGAAACTATAAATTTCAAATAGATTTCAGAGTTTCAAAATAGTTACTTTAGAAACTTCGGCTAGTCCTTTGGCTAGGTTGGGAGATGTCCAGGTACTTCATATCCCCCATGACTTTACTGATGTCAACATTTCTCAGATGGATAAAGGTGAGAACAACACGTGAATGCAGAGTTGCTTCTGTACTGGACCATTTCCTCAAGATCCATCTCCTGGCTATTATAAGAACTAGAGAGCTGTCCTAGATATCTGCAGCCCCAGAGCCTGGGATTTACCAATCCACTGAAAGGGAGAAAAGAGAAAAAAAGGGGGAAAATGGGGGGGGGTCTGATATTTTAAAATCAAAATTTTTATCAAACTATAGCTATATATTGTATTAAAGTAATTATTAAGTTGTGTGTGTGTGTGTGTGTGTGTATCTGTGAAACAGAGCTTTTGCCCTTATAATCTCTTCTTTGCTAGAAAACTTAAATATCTTCTTTGCTAGAAAACAAATGATGGCTTAGAGGATATGTACCCTACTTGTTCAAAGAAAAGAGAGATAAGTGTATGCTGAGGTGGCAATGGAAAGGACTTTATTTTTAATAAATAATACAAACTTCCAGAAACAGCCTAAAGTAAACACTTGAGTGGGATCAGATTGGGCTAGGTTTTCAGACAAGTTTGACTGAGGCAGAGAAGGCTTTAAATGAAACTGAACGGATATAGCTGATCCAGGAGATTTGATTCTATGTTTTATTCTTGAATATGCAACTAGAAAAAATAGTTTAAGTTATTAAGTAACATACTAAATGAGTCTTAGACACACATAGAAGTACCCATACATACATGCAAAACATATGTATCCATCAGAGTACAATATTAACTTCTGTACATATTTCTTTACAAACGTAATCATTATGTTTGTGTTTTTTTAAATATCAAAAGCCTTAGGTGGGAGATTGGTATATCTAAAGAGTGAGATTTAGAAGAGTAAGTTGGAAAAGCATAGTTATAAAACAATTCTTCCATTTTTATACACAAAATAAATACAATTATTGTCTCTTAATATACATTACAATTCTCTTAATATAATATACATTATTTACAAAGATCATGCTTTAGACTCTTCAGACTCAACTTTGGGCTTGAAGAAATGATTAAAATCTATCAAAAACATAGGTTCAAAATCTTCCTTTGAACCAGATGGACCATGGTTTTCTACCACTGTCCCGATTTGTTCTTTTTTAGACTGCTAGTTCTTCAATTTATTAATCTGTAGATTACCTTTCCATAGGTTCTATGGAAAGAGCACATTCACAGGAAATTGGTCACAATAACCATCTTCTGTGGTTTATAATCTTTTAGAGCAGAGGATCTGGAAAAACAGCTTGACAAACGTTTTCTCCTATCGTTAAGAGAACCCAACTCATTTGGAACATGCCTATGAGAGCCACTGAAATCTTCCATTTGGTCTCAGAATAACATCCTCATTTTCTTTTCACTCACCTCTGGAGTTACAGCCTGTGTTGGGTTAGACCTGTCTATCTCTTTCTCCAGGAGCTCCTAACCTGGAAATATAGTACAAGCTACACTTGAAATCTTTCTTTGAATCCTGTAGTCAAAATCCCTAAAGCTCCTACCTTATGTGACAGGGATTGCAGCAGAAGGTAAGCAATACATCTAAACAAAATAAGGAGTTTGATTTTTAAAAAAAATCATATGCAAAAAAGGCTTGAGCAAGTTTACTCAACCAATGAAGTATATGAAATACTTCCAGGACATTAGGGAAAGAAATAGTGTTATTCTATAGATAGAGTAGAGTTTCTGGAAGGAGTTCACACCTTCCAGAAAGGATTCCTTTTGAGAAGGAGTGAACAATAGGCCTCATCTAAAAACTCCTGAATATGCCTGCTGTCGGTCAAATAAAACGAGAAGCCAAAAGACAAGAGAAAATCATATTATAGTTCAAGCAGGTCAGGTTTTGAGAGCACAGAGCTGGTATACCTAAGAACTGAGAGAAATCTGGAGAAGCCAAAAGAAAGGTCCCTTCCAACCCACCTATCTCTTAGCAAAAAGTAAGATCTTTCCTTATTTCTTATAATCTCTGAAAGCAATGACGAGTCTCGTGTTTTCTTTATTCAGGACACAATGCTAAGGAATGTCAGTTGCATTTATCTTTTTACAACAAAGAGACTCTTCAAAGGAGTGTTTAAAAAGGGAATCCTGAAGCTGGCTGCCTCAGCTTTAATCCTTAGCCTATCGATCATGGTCAAATATAAAGGTTCTGTTCCTCAGTTTCCTCACTTACAAAATCTTAACAATATTCTTACCTCACGAGGCCATTCTTGATGCAGGAAATCATTGCTGGGAGTGGGCATTATATACAGAGCTTAGCATTTTCAAAAATATTAAACTTGGTTTATATGGCATATTGCTATTTATATATTTAAATTAACTGCCCCTCGAGGTGTTGCAGGTGTATAGCAATAAATCTTGGGTTTGCTGGAGAATCTTTGCTCTGTGTAGTGCAGGTTATAATTAATGTAAAGTTACAACGGTCATGATACTCTAATTTCGTTTCTAATCCTGCCTGATGACACTTAGAGGCATCATTTCCCAGAAAGGTTAAGGAAGCGCTGTCTGTGTTGAGTTCTCTTCTGTTTTATTGTCTAGTCACATAGCTTATGCTAATTGCTATGGTATTTGCCTTCAGTGGCTCAACAAACAAACTTAGCAACATTTAAGTTATTTACATGGAAGTCTATTTCAAAAGCACTCCATATTTCAATTATAATCAGGTTCTTTATAGATGTATATGTAGCTGATGTATAAATACATTCCACCTCATTGTGAGTTGTTCAAGATGTTTTTCTCCAGCTTCCTGTTAGCCACCTCGGAGAATGACGCCATTTCTTGGTTTGAACCCTACAAATGGTGCCTGACTTATCTGTTGCTCTATAACAAATTGTTCCAAATACAGTAGCTTCAACAATAGCCATGCATTGTTTTACACTTACGAATATCAGGAATTCAGGATTCATCATTTATGTCAATTCTCTGCTTCAGCCAAGTCTCTCATCCAACAGCCAGGTCTACCAAATAGCACACCAAGTATTGACCAGGCTGTGGTCCTGTTAAAGCTCTCTGGGCAGGGTGCGCTACAAATTCACTCCTAAGATTGGCAGCAGACCTCACGTCTGTTGGTAAAAGATGCCAATTGTCTGTGCTTAGTGAGAAAAGTCAAAAACAAATGATTTTTCATCATTTCCCAAGATGGAAAATACCATTCATTTTGTAAACCTAATCTCAGAAATCACATCCATTACCACTGATGCATTCTATTAGCTTGAAGCAAGTCACAAAATCTTCTATACTCTGAGAGAGGCTCTGTTTACGGTATGAGGAGTCACTTTTTGACCTCTTTTGGAGTTGCTGGTATGTTGCAGTACAATGTTGCTCAGGGCCTCTGCATCTTGCCTGGAGTTGCATCCTGCAGACCACTTTGTAGATAGGAGGAGGGATAGTCTGTATGTGGTAGTATATCTTACCATGTATTCTTGAAAGAAGGCAGAAACCCCCTTTCCCAACCAGGGCAGGCCTACTCATGGAAAGTTACCAATTTAGGGCCTAAGTGTCCTTTCCATCTTGAAGTAACCTTTTTGTTATCTACAAAAGGCCCAGAACAAATTCCTGTTAGAGGTTATTAGACCCCCGCCCAGAATCTACTATCTGGCCTGAATTGCCTGGATTGCATTCCTGCAAGTACGCATAGCCCTTGCTGACCCATGATCCCACGCGTGTATCTAGCCGCACAAATATAGAAAGAAGTATTAAGAATGATCTGATTGGTGGGAAATGGTTACTTGGTACAAAGTAATTGGCTGCCTGTCGCAGACCTTGATGTAATATTTTAAATCTATTGGATGGTTATGCGCGGGCTTTTCTGTAGCGGCGGGAACTATCTCTTAAAAGATCCTCCCTGGAAGGGTTCGGGGCTCTTAGCCACTGACCACTTGGGGTCATGCTATGGGCCCGAGTATACTCGCTTATTAATAAAACCCTTGCTTTTGCAGAGGACCCGGTCTCTCAGAGTTTTCCTTGGTAGGTGCGGCGTTCTGAGGCTCCCAGTCAGTCACCCCATAGGGTGGCCAACTCTTTCATTCTACATTGGCTGGTATAAATATTTTCTCTCATGCTGCCACAATCATAGTGGGACTAACTAGATTTTTCGAGTATATTTACCTGGCTGTTGGATCTCTAAGTAATTAGACCAGAGAGAAATGCTGTTTGCCTCTATATAAGCATGTGTGGCTCTCTAATAAGTCTAAAGGCTAATATACTAAACAATATGAAGTAAAGATGAGACTCTTGTGAAGGCTTGGAGAAATATATACCTGGCTGCAGAATACCCATTGGTACAGATGCATGCCTTTGTATTCTGAGATATAGTTCATCTCAGATGCCCCTCCCCCACCTACCAAGAAACTTCAGCTTTGTCTGGGCAGCACTAACATCTCAAAGAACCTAGGTGAGGTCCTGGGACAAGTTACTTGAGGGGAATTGACACCAACTGCTTTCCATTGATATGGGCAGTCTGTGTTGAAGCGATATAAAAACTATAGCCTGCTTTCTTCCGCTCTCTTTTTCTCCTTTGCTTTTTCACCTTCTTCTCTCTGTTTTATTCCCTGTTGGGCCTTAACACATGGTGGCAGCCATCTTCACTTAGGGTCTGAACCTACTCCTGACCAGGGCCCAGCCAGGAACACAAAGTCCTAGGTTTTCTTTTGTTGGATTGTATACCAGAACCTTTTGAAACTTTGCTGGATTCTCGTGTCTTTCTCTGTCAACTGGCTGCCGATCCCCTGGGGTAGAAGGGGATCCCTGATCCTGCTCCCGGACTTTGTCAGGGTGCCCAGTGCTCCCCAACACTGGTACAAGAGGCATAAAGTTCTATACAGATTTTAATGACTGGAAAGGGAACTTCCAAGTTGAGTTATAGAGAAAAAACTTCCCTGAATTTTTGAAAGAAAATATGATCATCTATACGGGATTTAAAAATTAATCAATTTTAGATAGTTTGACAGCACAACAGATTTCACCAAACTACTATTTTGTGGTTTAACTTTTTCATGCTTTGCTATATGTGAAACATAACCATTGATACTAGTTGTGTCAGAATTGAAAACTTTAACTTATATAACCATTTAGTTATCACTTTTGTAGACAACTTGAAAATCTGTCTTTAGTCCTCTGTCACCTTACCTTTCAAACCTCCTGTCAGAACTTCTAAGTGGCCAATACAAATAGAATACTTTACCATGTGTTCTTCCTGTCTTTAGAGATTCTTCTCCACTTTCACTCTGGACTCGAGTGGTGGTCAACTGGTAACACTCCCTTGCACTCCATATCCAAGATATTAGTAATATGTGAAATAGAGTAGTATGATAAAATACATAAGTCCTAGATACTGACAATATCAAACTAAAATCCCAAATTCACTAATTATCTACATCATCATTGAAGTATGGGAATATGATAAGAATATGATAAAATATCATATGATAGAATATGATAAAATATCATATGATAGAATATGATAAGAATATAAGAATATGATAGAAGGTAATACAAAAAAACAACTGAGAAGTTTTAAAGACAATTAAGTTATAATTTGTATAGTAGAGAGGTACTGAGTCCTGGTCACATGTCCATTATCAAGTGACTTTGGAAGCAGGTTCCTGGCCTCAGAACAGATTAACCCCATATAACCATAATAGCAACAAAGGAACCACAGCCTTTTAATAACATACTGAGGAGAGGACCCCCAAGCCACAAAAATGGCTAGTTAGCCAATGAGTGCCGTTTAATGCTAGTAAATGAAGGGGTAATTAATATAGACAGTAAAAAAGAATTGACCTACTGTGGTTACCACCTGCTCTTTGTTACCATGGCCAATTCACTGCCCTCTGCCTGTTCTGCATGTTTTACTGAATTTTTGGAGGGATGGCTGATGGATGGTTTGGATGGAAGAGGGGACTTTAGAATACACAGAGCCAGTTTCTCTGTGGCTCAAGGTATTGAACGGGAGAGAAAGTTTAGTACCAACAGTTCAAAGGGTAGGTTTACTGTGCTTCAGACAGAGCACAAATTCCTACGGATCTTCACTGAGTTAATAATAACTGGGGACTTGGTGAAAGTCAGTGAAACTGTTTCATTGACACCTGTCTTCTTCAGGGATGTCCTTGAGTATTATCAGATCTGATTTTTTTTGAATCATGAATTGTAAGTGACAGATTTGGTGAGAAACACTTTACATTACTTCACTCTTAGGAGTGCATGTTCTCTCCTTGTGTTGATGTGCTTATGTTCTCAGATGGAGGTTGAAATGTGTCTGTGCCTGTTTTTGACATGTGGAGCACGAAAGTCATTACCTGAGTGCCTGAGAACTTTAGGGAAGCATAACTTAGTATAAGCAAATAAACTGTAAGCATTGTTACTGTAGAATGTTCATGACTTGTCTGTGTAGCTATTTCAAAGAGGCTGGCCTGCCAGGTGTCCTAATCCCAGAGGAGTGGGGACATAGATGTTACTGCCAACTCTCAGCTCCCCTGGGCTGTCACTCCCGGGAGAATCAGCTTGCTCAATTAACTAATCACAGCGCAGAAGGAAGATAAACACCCATTAGTCAGCTGTCCCCAAAGTACTGCTCTTTCCTGCAAAACCAGCTGTGACCTTGTGGACCAGGGAGGAGGCAGAAAGGGACCTGAGAGAAAGGCATGGATTGTAAGAAGAGGGCCTAACATGTCATGCTTTGTAACTTGGCAAACGGAATTTGATGCTGTTTGAATTTGCAAACTAATGATAAGAAATAATTGCTAAATAGTGCAATAACTGACAGGAAATTACCCTTGTTTCTCTATAACAATGCAGCAAGAGGATTCAATTAGGGCTACTGTAGATTTTAAAAAGTGTTTGTTTACTTGATTCATTTCCAACAAAGACAATAGATGGAATAGATAGAACTGGGAAGAGGAGGAGCAGAGGGTTTTAAACCCTCTTTGTTTGCAGATGTCTGCTGAGGCACGGGAAGAGAGGCCTGCTCAAGCTGTTGATAGGGTCTCTGCTGGGACCTTGCAGGGAGAAAAGGAGAAAAGTGAGCCAGACTATGGTAATAGTGAGTGGATGTGATTTGAAAATAAATTGGGAGCAACTTGCTCTCATCTCTTTCCATGTTTGCCCATTGGACCCTGAACTGCCAACAGATAGATATTTAGGACTAAAAGTGTCATGTCTCAACGCTCTTCCTTGTACCACTGCATCGGGCTCCTCCCTCAAGGAATCAGAGCATAGTCCTGAGTCTAAATTTCTAGCATCTATGCTGCACTGAAAGTGTTGAAGGTTTTGCTGTTTTTAAGTATGTTAACAGTTTGAAAAGCAGTTTTGAAGAGCAAACTCTTGTTGGAAATGCAAAGAAATTAGGCACTTTTATTTTTTGACTGAGATAGCTTTGGACAGTAACTGTGTTTCACAGAGAAAGCATTGGGCGGTAACTGTGTTTCAGTAGTACTATTTCATACCTCTGTAACTAGACCATCAAAGTACTAGTTGTCATCCACCATCCATTCAACAAAGAGTATTAATAGAAGATAATAAATGATGCATGAAATTATTGCAAGGATTCTGCAAAACTCTGCTTAACATTATATTCCCAAGCTATTTCTATACCAAATTCAACTAAACAGGAAAAAAAAATTGTAGGGGAAAAAGAGAAAAAAAGTTCTAAAACTCCCTGAAAAAAGACTGGCTTTGACTGTTTTCTAACTTGGGCAGAAGTCTGCTAGTCTTGGACGATATGGACCAGAACTTAGACAATACAACCTTAACTCTTCTATACACCACCTGAACTGCCTGAAGCCTATCAGTCACCCTCTCAGTGCCCAATCCTCGCTTTGGTTAGAGCAGGAAACTCATGATAAAGATTCTGAGAATCCAGAGTGTGTGGTTGCACCCAGGTTCTTCTATGGCTAGAAAAGTGCTCTCCTCAGGGGCAGGTTCTCATTCACCAGAAAGCTACTGTGTTTAGAACTTACTCAAACCTTCAGAACCCAAATAACAGATGAGGTAGCAGAAGGATTTGGGGCTGGAAGTACAGGGTAATTATTTCTAAAGCTTTTTACATTAGCAACTCTATCTTCTGGGAAACTCAATCTGGTCAAGTAATGATAAAAATGGCTAAACTTCATTACTCGCTTTATGTTTAATTCTTGGTCACTACACATTCAGAAATGTTGGACTTACCAAAATTTTATGACCCTCACATGCAGTGACATTACCCATTTGAGCCTATGACCTTGAAGCCAGGTGAGCATAGGAAGCTAGTAGTTGATGGGGAAGAGAGAATACTAAAGAAAAACACATAGTCTTCTAAATAGCTAAGGCCTGTTTCTTAAGCACGTTGGTCCTACTGTCAAAAAGACCTTGCTCGTGGTTCAGAAGTTCTTCTCTGGCCACACAGACAGGACATTGAACTGCTGCAGTCGAAAACTTCAGCTCAGGGCAAAGTCCTACTGATACCAGGCACCCTTATACAATATGGGACTGAACTGTGCTGATTCTGAGAAGGACACAAACCCCTTTGTCCTTCACGTCTTAAAAAACCATGCCCAAATATTTAGAGTCTTCATCTTTGGATGGTGTGTACTATCTTGTCCTTGAATTATTTCTTTGGAAAAGATAAAAAACAGAGAACCAGTGGGGCCCCCTCTTCCCACCAACCTCCCCAACAGCGAGACAAGGATTTGCATCTTGGCTCAGTCTTTGTAACTAAATATCAAAGAATAAAGAAGCAATTTTTTATAAGCTCCAATTCTTTTTTTTTTTTTTTTTTTGGGTGAGCATTTTTTTAATTTTTTATTATACCACAGTGAAACATACAATTACAAAGGTGATCATAGTTGGTTCTTGGTAATACAGTATACCAGCACCCATCCCTCCACCAGTGCCCCATTTCCCACCACCAATGTACCCCCACCCTCCCTGCCCACCCCCATGCTGCCTTAATACCAGGTACCCCAGTTTCCTCTCTTTCTCTCTCTGTCTCTCTCTCTGTCTCTGCATCTCTGCTCTTATTTTACACATTGTGGAGCTAGCCAATTCTTTCTGGACAAAACTATATAGTTAGAAAGCTCCCCTTCAGTCTCTGACAAGTTACCCTAATATTTGTAAGATGAAGAAAAGAAGACGCAGCACAGATGAACTAAAGAACATTTCTGCTTGAGGGCAAATATCTGCTTAGAAACTCCGTCCAGCACAGTGATGGCAGGAGACTTCCCTCAGACTATGAGTTTAAGGGCATCTCTCGCTCAGGCAAAGCCCAGGGACTCCCAGGAACTGATAGCCAGGAGGGAACCTGCAGCAAGCATCACCATCTTCAATGCTATTGGGTTCTCTGGGTAATCCAAAATACACATTGCTTGTAAAATCATCCCAGGAAACCCAACTGAGCCTGCCTCAGTTTCTGAGAAAAGGAAATTTTGTTGCTCTGTCTTGTTTCCTACTGAAGGAGTTTTCAGGGCTGGCAGTTCAACTTCAACTGTCCATTTATACTTTACTGAGATCAAAATTCTTCCTCCTCTCCACTGTCTTCCTCTCTTTTGCCTTCCCTCCCCTCCTCCAGCTCCTTCCAAATCAAAAAAGAAAAAATCTGGTGGAAAGGGACTTGGTTTCCTACCTTGGAACTCAATTACAGTTGGCTGTTGCGAAATTAACGTTCACAGCCATGAAATTATGCTATAGACGCTTTATAGAAATCACTCAATCAAATGGAGTGAAACCTTTTTTATATGGTAATCATTTCCCACCATCAAATTTCATAGGAAAGAACAGTTTGATTGAACTACCTAGTTAAACTGTGTATGAAATTAGTCATTCTCACTATAAACAGTGTTCTGCTGCCTTCTCAGACAAAAGCTAACAGAGTCAAAGTGGTTATTGGTTAGAAAAAGACAGGTCCTAATTCTGCCTAAATTGTTTTCCTGCTCTTTTTACCATTAAGCTGAAAATGTGGAGCTAACAGGGAGGAGGTTTTTCTCTCCTTCTAAGGAAGTATGAGAGCTTATGCAAAAAAAAAAAAAAAAAAGGCTACTTTCTGAAGCTTTTTTTCTGATCAACTAGCAATAAGATCGTAGGTGAGTGACTTACTCTCTGTGTGAAATCAGGAATTAAATTCCATCTCTTGTCAATCTAAAAGTAGAACTATTTGGTGGAATCTTTCTTGTTCTGCTCAATGAAAAGCTCTGCACTGTAGGAGCAGTTGGATCAGCAAGCTTCCTTGAGTGTAAACCAAGGATGCAGTGGAAGAAAATAGGGACAATGTTGAAATTAGCTTCTTCATAATATGAACCAACAGAATCATGTGTTGGTAGGTGAGAAAATGAAGAACTCAAAAAAAAAATGAGAGCTATAAATTTCTTTTACTAAAACACAGAACCACTTTGAAGAAATTCAATTTGCAGATCATTTCCCTTTAAAATAGCCACTGTGTTGTACACGTCCTCCCACCATCCATCCTGTTCCCTAGAGTTGCAGCAATTTCTACTTCACAAACTTCAAATCACCTCACTGACCTCAAGGAAGTTCTGAGAGGGAATCAGACTATATTATGCATGAAAGACAGTGCCTGGGTGTGTTAAGGATTTAGACAGCAAACTTTGGACATTAGTTTATGGCTTAATTATATAATCTTGACTATGTGGTCCCACCAGGAAATTCAAGTGTGTTAGGTGACAGATTCTGTTTGCTATAACATTTGATGGTTTATAAATCAGTTTTATATGTTATTTCATAAAATTTTCCTAACTATTTCTATGTAGTAGATCCTAGATCCTCTTTTTATTCCCAATGCATAAAGAAAAAATAAGAGCTCAAAGAGATAAAATGAGTTGAGTCAGTCAGCTGGAAAATGATAGTGTCAGATTGAGGACTTTGAATGACAAAGCCAAAGTGAGTACTTGGCACATTTGCAGAGGATTTGAAATGACAAAAATCATAACAATAAAAATCAGGACACAGGTGAGTTGGGAGTCAGGATAAGCTGTCTTCAAGGACTTTTTCCTCAGACCTTTCCCAAGGGCTTTTATTTTTCCCAGGCCTAGGAACTAATTTGGCCTTTGGCACCTGGTGGTCTTTCTTGCTCCAGAGGCATCTGCTCTATAAGCTGTCCAACCTGAGAGCACAATGGTCTCATGTTCTAGCACAAATATAAGAGCTTCAAAACTGATGCCTTGACTTTGGGACTCATGAATATTAGCTACACCACACTCTGTTTAAGGCAAGGCTCAGGAGTGGGGTATAAACTCTTCTTACTTATGGGAATGTGTACAGAATACTAAAGGCATGCTAATTTACCATAAAAATTCTTCTCTACCGAGAGGTAGAATATGAATATATTTTGTGTGTGTGTGTGTGTGTGTGTGTGTGTACATAAGCATATAGACTCTCCCCTCCAAAGAACTGAGTCTTTTGGGTACATGGATGAGCAAGGTTATGATAAGAATAACCTCCCTGGAAATGTTATAAAAAGTAAGAGCAAGGTTATTGGAACATTTGGGTCAATGGCAATACTCCTATATTAGAATGTCTGAGATCAGACAGGGTTCTTGTGCCATGTTTATTTAAAAGTAACTAAATTGTCTCAAGTTCTTTGATCCACTTTGAATCAACTTTTTGTGTAAGACGTGAGACGCAGATCCAGTTTTAAATTTTTACACATGGTTATTCAGTTTTGCCAGCCCCATTTGTTGAAGAGACTACCTTTACTCCATTACATGTTCTCAGCATCTTTGTCAAAAGTATTGGATATTATATTCTGAACCATTGGTCAGAGAGACCGTTATTATCCCAGTATCATTCTCTTTTGATCATTATTGTAAGGGATTGGTTGGTTTCTCCTACAGTATCAGGCAATAAGTTCTCTTTTACTTCAAGGGCTGGCAAGAGATGAACAAACCATGAATTCAGCACAGTTCCCAAAAAGGTTTATACTTATCACCAATTATTAAACAAACTCAGCTACTACAATCCAAAGTGGGGAGTCTCCCAAACCCTTAGCTTCTGGCCAGACCTCCAACCATGTGCTCAGGAAGAGGTTTTCTACCAAGATGGATGTTCCTTCTCCAAACCAGGTTTTTCTCTCTCCAAAGGTGCCAAAAACCCAAGGCCACTCAAGAAGAGCAGGTCTTTGCAAAGTCAGAAAAACCAGCACTCACATGCAAATCTTCCAGGTAACCACACCTAGCCGGGTCTAATCAAATTCTAACTTGTGAAGGCCTCAGTTCCCAAGGGGAACTATGTAAAGCACTGTGGAGAAGGGACTGGGTAGGGATAATCCCCAAGAGTACAAGATCTCAGAATGCAATCACTTGATCACTTGAATCCTGTTATTCATTGATTTGCTCGAGCGGGCGCCAGTAACATTTCCATTGGACCCTATCACGTGCCAATGTGGCCCAATGGCATCTGGTTGATTCAGGAATATGAAGAGCCTCAAACCGTTCCTTCAGGGTTTCGTTTTGGCAGCCTAGGATGGCCGTGAAATTTTATCAGGCACTGCTTGTTTGCCTTTCTTACTGCTGCCGTATTAAGGGCTCTTTCGGGGTCAGGAAAATAAACATTTCTGTTACTGGATTTGGTATATCTAACACACATTGGACAGCTTGCCAGGCTCTGCCATGAGGGTGCTATATTCTCATTACTTTGTGGGGCTCTCTCAGAGGGGTGGGTAGAATGTTTACGGTAATTTGGAGGTAAATTGTGTGGCCGCTATGTGGCCGCGCGCAACGGGAAAGCTGGTTTTCTGCTCTGCTGGGTGTACCTGTGTCTTAGGCTCAGGCATTCTTGGGCTTGAAATACTCTCCTCTGAAGGGCGGGTCTCTGCAGGGTGAGTCCTTGTAGGCTGGGTTTCTGACAAGCCTGGCTGGAGACTGGTTAATCTGTGGGCTGGAGACTGGATTAATCTGCTGGGTGGAGATCTTACCAACTGCGGAGTATGGATTGTGAATATCGCTGCCAGCAAGGTGTGGGGGGTTTCTCTGGGCTCCTCCGAGGCTCCATCGGGATGGTGGATTCGGGTCGGAAGTTGCTCTGGTTGTCCATGGAATGCAGGGGGTTCAACGGGGAAAGCTGGTTTCTGCTCTGCCGGGTGTACCTGTGTCCACACAGGTACACCCAGACACAGGTACACCCAGAATGCAATACATGGGGAAATAACATTTTAATTTTAGACCATGAACTTCATGTAACTAGATGATTATCTCCAAATACCCCAATGGTCTCTTCTATTCTGCTCCAGAGTAGTTTTGGGTGCTTTGACCTTAGTATTACTGAGAGTCATGTTCATTTGCCTGTCAGCAAACTAGCATGGTTCCTCTCATGATCTTCGCAGACCTAATTCTAAGCAGTGGATCCAACACAGCCAGGATGGTCTCCTCCTCGTAAATTTCTAATTGTCCTACATGGGAACCCATAGGGGTTATGAAAAATGCCCAAATTAGCTGTCATAGAAATCATAGTAGAAATTATAATGGTATCCCAAGAGTTATAGAATTGAACTCTCTAATCCACTCCTGCCCCCAGTTTCCTTTTGTGTTTTGCACAGGAGGGACCTGGTTAGCATAAGGCCCTGACCTTCGGGCAACTGCAAATGGCATTAGCAGCAAAGATCCAGAGTGCCAAAGGCATGTCATCTAACAACTATGTCTAGTATAGTTTCAAGTTAGGTAATGAGATACCCCCATTTCTGATTTTTCAGTACGGCTTTGATTATTCAGGGTATTGTATGACTTTTTACATTATGGGCTGTCCCTGAAAAATGTCTGACTTTGGATAGTGATGACATTGATTCTATATAGTAGTTTAGATAGTGTTAGGGTCCAAATTGACTACCCCTTCCAAAGAACAGAGACCACTCACAATAATGCAAGTCACCAGCGAGGTTTGTTTCTAGCTAGCTGGGGTACAAGAATCCACCCAACTCAGAGGGTTTTCAGCCCAGGGCCCTGAGTGTAATAAGGCAGGGATTTTTTATAGCATGTTTAAAACAAATGGTTTTTCTTAGCTCCACAGCCATACATATTTTTGTCTTGTGAAACATCCTGGTGGTTTGACAAGATAAGCATTAACAATTAGCAGAGAGAGGCCGGAGCGATAGCCCAGCGGTAGGGCATTTGCCTTGCATGCGGCCGGCCCATGCCGGCCCGGGTTCGATCCTCGGCATCCCATATGGTCCTCTGAGCACCGCCAGGAGTAATCCTGGGTGCAGAGCCAGGAGAAGCCCTTGAGCATCGCAAAAGTGTGACCCAAAAAGCAAAAAAAAAAAAAAAAAAATTAACAATTAGCAGAGAGCAACACCTGGTCCCATGACTCAACCACCCACATTCCAGTATTTATGGCTGATAAAGTGTTATAGTTCTTAGTTTCCACTCCTTGGGGTCACATTTTCTGTGGCACCGTGAGGGCCTGAGATGGCTCTAAGATGGAGTCCCATACATCCAGTGGCTCATTTTGTTTACCTGGGCCTCTAACAGTAGGATGGTCATTTTGACAATAATGATTCATCCAATCCAAAAAGCATGGAACACTTTTCCATTTTCTAAGGTCAACTTTCATTACTTATGTGTTTTGAAGTTTTCATGATAGAGGCCTCCCAGATAACCTAGATAAATTGATTTCTAGGTTATGTTCTTTTTTTTTTGCTTTTTTTGGTCACACCAGGCAATGCTCAGGGCTTACTCCTGGCTCTGCACTCAGGAATCACTCCTGGCAGTGCTCAAGGGACCATATGGGATGCCAGGAATTGAACCCGGGCCAGCACAGGCTGTCCATGTGCAAGGCAAAAGCCCTTACCCGCTGGGCTATTGCTCCAGCCCCATTCTAGGTTATGTTCTTGGACACTATTTTGAATGGGATAAATTCTTTGGTCTCTTTCTCACTGATTGATTATTTGTATATGAGAATTCAACAGATTTTTGAATATTGTCTTTATAACCAGCCACTTTGCTGTATTGGTTTATTGTCCTACAATTTTTTTTTTGTGGATTCTTTTGGGTCTTCTATGTATATTATGTCTTCTGAATGTAGAGACAAATTGACCTCTTCTTTTCTTTTTGAGCCTTTTATTTCCCTTTATTACCTGATTACTCTTGCTAAGACTTCTAATACAATGTTGAATAGAGGAAACAGAACATTCTTGCTTTGTACCTCTTCTCATTGGAAATGCTTTCAGTTTTTCAACGTTAATTGCTGTGGGTTTGTTGTAGATAGCCTTTACTATCTTGAGGAAGTTTCCTTCCACTGCTATTTTGTTGAGGGTTTTATTTTTTATTATAAATGGATGTTGAATCCTGTCAAAGACTTTCACTGAATTGATTGATAAAAACATCTAAAATTGACCAGAATCCATAAAATCCATCTAGATATATAGGCAGAATAGGTTTCAATATCTGGATCTCAATAGTGCTTCAATGATGTCACAACTGGCATAGGCAACAGAATTAAAACGTTAAACAAATAATACTATATCAAATTAAATATATATGCATGATGAAAGAAATACTGTCTAAAACTAAAGTACAACTAAATGGGAGAAAATATTTGCAGCTCGACACATCAGATGAAGGGTTGATATACAGGATATATATGTAATCACAGATCAGAAACAAAACCTAAAACTCCATCTAAAGATGGGGAGAAGAAATGAACCAGGACTTCTCTGAGGAAGACTAGTAGATAGCCAACTCTTGAGGCTCAACGGGGGTCCCCACATATATTGGGGATTAGCAGGTTCCCTGGTGTATTTGGGGCTGATGACCATTCCCCTAACAGAAGGACAAAAGAACAGAACGACATTCTCCTTGATAGTTCAAGGCTCTACCTCTTTATTCAAGTCAAGTCTGCTCTTTAAAGCCTCTCAAAAGGTTGGGGTTTGGGAGATGCAACAAGTGATTGACTTTGACCCTAAAATAATGAGAAGGTGTAAAAGGTCCGCTCCTTCCTGGGTCAATCTATCAGGGTACCTCCAACCAGAGAAAGAATCCTGCCCTGGGGCTATTGACCAGCCCAGGACAGAGGCAGAATTCCAGCTAAGGGCATATTTTCTCCTTTCCTTTGCTGTTATCACATTTACTTTTTAATAATATTTCTTGTTTTTACCCAGCTAGACTTACTTTCAGATGCGAAGGAAAGATACACAACTTCATGGATAAACAACAACTCAAGAAATTCATAGACTCAAAACCAACTCTAAAAGAAGGATTGAAGGGTCTATTGTAAAATAAGACAACCCAAAACCACAACAACGTTAAACAGAAAGATGGCACAAAATCCAATGACAATAATCTCGCTCAACGTCAACGGTCTAAATGCACCAATTAAGAGACACAGGGTGGCAAAATGGATTAAAAAACTGAATCCAACATTCTGCTGCCTACAAGAAACACATCTGAATAACCAGAGCAAACATAGACTCAAAGTCAAAGGCTGGAAGACCATTCTCCGCATGAAACAACCCCCTCCAAAAAAGGCGGGTGTGGCCATACTCGTATCTGACAATATAGATTTCAGGCTGAAAAAGATCAAAAGGGACAATGAAGGCCATTTCTTAATAATTAAGGGGTATGTTTACCAGGAAGAAATCACACTGCTAAACATATATCGCCCAAGCGAGGGGTCAGCAAAATACGTAAAACCGACTATTAATAGACCTCAAAGAAGACATTAACAGTAGCACAATAATAGTCGGAGATTTCAACACTGCCTTATCGACTATGGATAGATCGACGAGGGCTGGAAACTCACCAGGGAAATACTGGACCTGAAGGAAGAAATAGAAGAAAGAGAGCTGGTTGATATATACAGGGCTTTTCATCCCAAAAAGCTGAATACACTTTTTTTCCAGTGCACATGGAACATACTCCAAGATAGACCATATACTGAGCCACAAAGCATACCTCAACAAAATAAAAAAGATTGAAATTGTGTCGACTATTTTTTCCAGATCACGATGCACTGAAAATAGTAGTGAACCATACACAGAAGCAGGGAGCTAAACCAAACACCTGGAAACTAAACAGCTCACTGCTGAACAACAAATGGGTCATAGAAGAAATCAAACAGGAAATCAAAAGATTCTTAGAAACAAATGACAATGAAGATACCAACTATCAGAACTTGTGGGACACAGCAAAAGCTGTATTAAGAGGAAAGTTCATAGCTCTGCAAGCATTCATCAGAAAAGAAGAAAGGGCCCATATAAATAACCTGACCTCACAGCTGAAAATATTAGAAAAAAGAGCAACAAGGGAAGCCCAACCCAGGCAGAAGGAAGGAAATAGTGAAACTTAGGGAGGAAATCAACGACCTGGAAACCAAAAAAACAATCCGAAAGATTAATGAAACCAAGAGCTGGTTTTTGAAAAAATTAAACAAGATCGACAAGCCACTGGCAAGACTTGTAAGGACAGGGAAAGAGAGAACCCAAATAAACAGAATCAGAAATGAAAATGGTGACATCACAACAGAAAAAACAGAAATACAAAAAGATCATCAGAGGTTATTTTGAGAACCTGTATGCCACAAAACATGAGAACCTAGAAGAAATGGATAAATTCCTGAAGTCCTATAACCTCCCACGATTGAAACAAGAAGACCTCCAATACCTAAATAAGCCTATCACCATCGGGAAATTGAAACAGTAATTAAAAAGTCTGCCCAAACACAAAAGCCCAGGTCCAGATGGGTTCACTGGCGAATTCTACCAAACCTTTAAGGAGGACCTACTGCCAGTCCTGTTCAAGCTCTTCCAGGAAATAGAAGAAACAGAAACACTCCCCAAACAGCTTCTACGAGGCGCATATCACCCTGATACCCAAAGCAGGGAGAGACAATACAAAGAAGGAAAATTACAGACCAATCTCCTTGATGAACACAGATGCTAAGATCTTCAACAAAATACTAGCAAACAGAATCCAAAGACTCATCAAAAAGATCATACATCATGACCAAGTAGGATTCATCCCGGGAATGCAAGGATGGTTCAACATTCGCAAATCAATCAACATAATACATCACATCAATAAGAGAAAAAATAAAAACCATATGGTCCTATCGATAGATGCAGAAAAAAGCATTTGACAAGATCCAGCACCCATTCATGATTAAAACCCTCCAGAAAATGGGGATTGAAGGAAGCTTCCTCAAGATAGTCAAAGTCATCTACCAAAAGCCCACAGCGAGTATCATTCTCAATGGGGAAAAATTGAAAGCCTTCCCCTTAAGATCAGGAACACGACAAGGTTGCCCTCTCTCACCTCTTTTATTCAATATAGTACTGGAGGTACTCGCCATAGCAATCAGAGAAGAAAAGGACATTAAGGGCACCCAGATAGGCAAGGAAGAAATCAAGCTATCATTATTTGCAGATGACATGATATTATATCTAGAGAACCCTAAACTCTCGACCAAAAAACTCTTAGAAACAATAGATAGGTATAGTAGAGTGGCAGGGTACAAAATCAATACCCAAAAAGTCGGTGGCTTTCCTATACACAAATAACTGAAAGAGAAGAAAGGGATATTAAGAAATTGATTCCATTCACAATTGTGCCACAGAAAATCAAATACCTAGGAATCAGCTTAACCAAGTGTGTAAAGGGATCTATACAAAGAGAACTACAAGACACTGCTTCAAGAAATAAAAAGAGGACACGAGGAAATGGAAACACACCCCCTGCTCATGGATGGGGAGAATTAACATTGTTAAGATGGTAATACTCCCTAGAGCGTTTGTACAGATTCAATGCGGTTCCTATAAGGATTCCCATGACATTCTTTAAAGAAATTGACCAAACACTCCTGAAATTCATATGGAATAATAAGCCCCCACGGATAGCTAAAGCAATCCTTGGGAATAAGAAGATGGGAGGCATCACCTTTCCCAACCTCAAACTGTACTACAAAGCAGCAGTAATTAAAACAGCGTGGTACTGGAATAAAACAGACCGGTGGACCTATGGAATAGAGTTGAGTATCCTGACACCCACCCTCAAAGACATGATCAGTTAATCTTTGATAAAGGTGCAAAGAGTCCAAACTGGAGTAAGGGGAAAGCCTCTTCAACAAGTGGTGCTGGGAAAACTGGACAGCTACATGTAAAAAAATGAATTTGGACCTGTGTCTAACACCTTGCACAAAAATCAGTTCAAAATGGATTAAAGATCTCAATGTCAGACCTGAATCCATAAAGTATGTTGAAGAAAATATAGGAAAAACCCTCCACGACATCGATGCTAAAGACATCTTCAAAGGTGAAGCACCATTAGCAAAGCAACTAGAAGAAAATATAAATATATGGGACTACATGAAACTGAAGAGCTTCTGCACCTCGAAAGAAACAGTGACCAAGATAGAAAGACAGTCGACGGAATGGGGAAAGAATATTCACCCAATACCCATCTGATAAGGGGTTAATATCCAGGATATATCAGGCACTGGTACAGCTATATAAAAAAAAACAGCCAACCCCATTAGAAAATGGGGAGAGGAGATGAACAGAAACTTTGACAAGGAAGAAATCCGAATGGCCAAAAAGGCATATGAAAAAATGCTCATCATCACTAATCATCAGAGAGATGCAAATCAAAACAACAATGAGATATCACCTCACACCACAGAGAATGGCCCATATCCACAAAGGGTAAAAGCAACAAGTGCTGGCGTGGATGTGGGGAAAAAGGGGACTCTCATACACTGTTGGTGGGAATGTCGACTTGTACAACCTTTTTGGAAAACAATATGGACATTCCTCCAAAGACTAGAAATTGAGCTCCCCTTTGACCCAGCCATACCGCTCCTGGGAATATACCCTGGAAAGCCAAAAAGCACTAGCGGAAACACAATCCGCACTTTTATTTTCATAGCAGCACTGTTCACAATAGCCAAAACCTGGAAACAACCAGTATGCCCGAGAACTGATGACTGGATAAAGAAACTGTGGTACATCTACACGATGGAATACTATGCAGCTGTCAGAAAAAATGAAGTTATGAAATTTTTGCTATAAATGGATGGATATGGAAAGAATCATGTTGAGTGAAATTAGTCAGAAGGAAAGGGAGAGACATAAAATGACTGCATTTATTTGCATGGCATAAATATACTAGGTGATCTTACCAAAAGTGGAAATTACCACAAGCGGGTGGGAGTCAGAGGTTGGTTTAGATAGAGAAAGGAACATGAGTGAATAAATGTCCTAAAGTTCTGATGCTAACATAGAACTGAGCATTAAGGACAGACAAAAAATGCAAATGATGGCTTCTAAGTGTATGTGGTGCAACCCACAATGTGTGGGAGAAGGAGGGGGAGAGAGAGAGAGGGAGAGGAGAGGAGATAAAGAACCTGCCATTTAGGCGGGATGTGGGGGGGGGAGGTGGGGACATTGGTGGTGGGAAATGGGCACTGGTGGAGGCGGGGTTCTGGAACACTGTGTGACCGAAACCCCCAAGTGTGAATCAACGTTGTAATTGTATATCTCACGGTGGTATAATAAAATGTTTAAAAAAAAAAAAAAAAAAATTTATAA
>JAJIBD010001984.1:0-44056 GCA_021461705.1 Cryptotis parvus
CGAACACAAATACTTGAATTCAAAAGGATATCTGCACACAACTATTTATTTTTATTACTAAACAAAATTGCTAAGAAATTGTGTTCAAAAACAGACGTGGATAACAAATGTGTAGAATTACAGTAGTACATTGTGCTGCAGTTACAAGGAAAACACAGTGGAACACAGCTATGGAAAAATGTGGTATGCTGTGCAGTTATTTGCAAGGAACAGCAAACTCAAGCAGTATGCTGCAACCTGGATGGAATTAGAGGATGCTAAATCAGATAAGTGAGAAGGACAAAGTTGAGAATGCACAGTATAAAAGGGGGATAACTCTGTCACCTCGGATTATAAGGAGGGCAGAAATTGATTGGGTGGCAAGAAGTAGCAGATGGGAAATAATGGGGCAGGATTCAAGGACCTGGATATTTCAGTGGTGTAGAGGAGTATCGTGGCTCTGTATCCAAACCACAGAACCCAAAAAATTGAAATTAAAATAACTGAAAGTATGAGACCCAAACCACAATCAACTTTAAAATGTTCCTGTTCATATGAAAGCACTGTCATTATCATTAATCATCAGGAGATGTAAATCAAAACAACAACAAAGATACTATCTCACAGCACAGATACTGGTACATATCCAAAAAACAAAGAACAACCTGTGCTGGCACTGATGTGGGAGAAAGGGACTCTCATCCATTGTTGGGGAGATGTGTATGGAAAAAAAATGCACAACAGTCTTTTGGAAAACAATATGAGCATTCCTCCAAAATCTAGATATTGATAGCCAATTTAGCCCAGAAATACACTCTTGGGAATATATCCTGAGACCCAAAACACACAATAGACACACCATCTGTACTTCTATATTCATCACAGAACTATTAACAATAACCAGAGTCTGGACAAACCTAAGTGTCCAAGAACAGAGAAACTTTGGTGCATCTACATAATTACTACCATGCAGCTGTTAGGAAAATGAAAGTCATGAATTTGCTACAAAATGTATGGATATAGAGCTTATCATTCTGAATGAAATCAGAAGGATAAGTACAGGTATAGAATGAGTGCATACCTTGTGGGGTATAAATATATACAGGTTTTCTACTAATTGTTGGAAACACTATAGCCTGACTAGAACTGAGAACTGAATATAGACAAATAATTTACATAATAATCCCTAAATATATATTTAGCAAGCCACAATGTGAAGAGAAGGGAGGGAGAGAGAGAGAGAGAGAGAGGGAGGGAGGGAGGGAAAGAGAAAAAGAGAGAGGGAGGAGAAAGAATAAAAGGGAAAAGTACCTGGATGGAAAGGTAATATGGGGACATTGGTGGCAGGAAATGGGCACTGTGGAGTGATGGGTCATGGAACACTGTAGGACTGAAACCCAATCATGAAGTCTTTTGTAAATATATTACTCACAGTGATATAGTAAAATAAAATATTAAAAATTGTGCCTGTCAATGAGGTAGACCGAGTGCACGTGTGTGTGTGTTGATGGTGTTGATGGAAGTGGGGTCTTTATAGGAAATTTATAAAAATAAAATACAGACAATGAAATGGGCAGAATGGACTTATAGTCCAACATGACTAATATTCTTAAAAATACTGTAAATTTATATATAACAGAGAGGAAACTGTAGGATGGCCAGGTAAAGAAACAGAGGCCCATAGAGAAGTCAGACAAGACATGTGTTGGAGATTGAGCAGAGATCAGAATTCTGATTCCACAAAGCAGGAATCTTGGGGAAGCCCTAAACCAAATGTTAAAGAAGCAATACCCAATGCTGAGGGTTTGTGAGTCTGACCTACCTCTCTTGATTTTTCACTTCTAGCTTGAAGAAATATGAGAATAAATTCCTGTTGTTGTGTAGCACTTTATATATAGCCCCAAAGGTTTAGCACAGCAGCTATATTTGGGAAATAGACAGTGGAGAAGATAAGGGCTTGGAAAAGGAGGAGGTAATGCCCTGGGAGATATATTAAATATGTAGAGATAGGACTCAACACTACTTTCTTCTAGGATCACTACAATCATCCCAAATCCATAACTTGGGGCGGACTACATGTACTCTATTACTTATTATGAGATCCCTGATAGTATATCTGTAAATAAATGAACATACTTAGATATTTTTTTCTAATACTCTCTGTTCCAGGTTAGTTCTGTGAGAAGGGTCACATTTGTTTGTTTCTTCATGATCTGTCCAAATGAAAAAAGAGCAATGATCCCTTGAACCTTTATCAAAGACTAACTGATCATGTGCTTGAGGGTGTGTGTCAGGATATTCTAATACATAGGTCCACAGGACTGTTTTTATTCCAATACCATGCTGTTTTAATCACTTCTGCTTTGTAGTACAGTTTGAATTTGGGGAAAGGTGATGCCTCCCATCTTCTTTTTCTCCAGGATTGCTTTAGCTATCCGTAGAGGTTTATTATTTCATATGAATTTCAGGGAGTGTTTGGTCAATTTCTTTGAAAGATGTCATGGGCATCCTAATAGGGACTGCAAATATTCCAAAATGGAGTAAGGAAAGCCTCTTCCAAGAAGTGGTGCTGGGATAACTGAACAGATATATGTAAATAAATGAATTTGGACCTTTGTCTATAACCATGCACAAAAAATCAGATCTAAATGGATTAAAGCTATCAATATCAGACCTGAATCTAAAAAGGACATTGAAGAAAATGTAGGAGAAAGCCTCCATGACATTGAAGCCAAAGACATCTTCAAATATGACACACCACTAACCAAAGCAACTAAAAGCAAAGATAAACATATGGGACTACATGAAACTAAAAAAGCTTCTGCACCTCAGAAGAAATAGTGACCAAGATACAAAGACAGTCCACAGAATGGGAAAGAATATTCACCCAATACCCATCTGACAAGGGGTTAATATCCAGGATATATCAGACTCGGTAGAACTTTACAAGAAGAAAACACCCAACCCCATCAAAAAATGGGAAGAAGAAATGAACAGAATTCATTCAAGGAAGCAATTTGAATGACCAAACGCATATGAATAAATGCTCATTAACACTAATCATCAGAGAGATGCAAATCAAAACAACAATGAGATATCATCTCACACCACAGAGACTGGCACATATTCCAAAAGGGCAGAACAACAAGTGCTGGGTGTGGATGTAGGGAAAAGGGGACTCTCATTCATTGTTGGTGGGAATGTCGACTGGTACAGCCTTTTGGAAAACAATATGCACATTCCTTCAAAGACTAGAAATTGAGCTACTATTTGTCCCAGCCATACCACTCCTGGGAATATACCCTGGGACGCCAAAATCTCAGCAGAAACACCAGCCTCACTTTTATTTTCATAGCAGCACTATTCACAACAGCCAGAATCTGGAAACAACTAGTATGCCCGAGAACTGATGACTAGATAAAGAAATTTTGGTACATCTACAATGGAACAGTGTGCAGCTATTAGGAATAATGAAGTTATGAAGTTTGCCTACAAATAAATGGGCATTGAGAGGGATCATGTTGAGTGAAATTAGTCAGAAGGAAAAAGGCAGATATAGAATGACAGCATTTATGTGCATGACATAAATATATATGTACATATTATGATACCAAAATCCAAGGTCAAGCAAAATGTGAATCAGGAGGTCTTGTCAAAGGTGGAAATTACCACAAATATGTGTGAGTCAGAGGTTAGATAAGACAGAGAAGGGAACAATGTGCTAATAATTGCCAAAAGGGCTCATACCAACCTAGAACTGAACATTAAATGCAGGCAAAAAGATACACATGATAAACTATAAGTGTATGTATTACAATCCATAATAGTAAAAAAGGAAGATAAAGAGAAAGAGAAAGAGAGAAATCAGATAAAGAGACTGCCATAGCGGCAGGCTAGGGAGGGGGAGGAAATCAGGGACATTGGTGGTGGGAAATGGGAACTGGTGGAGGGATGGGTGCTAGAACACTGTCTGACCAAAACCTCAAAGCATGAACATCTTTGTTATTATATATCTCACGGTGGTATAATAAAATATTAATTAAGAAAAGAGCAATGAGTGTCAAGATTGCAAAAGTACATGTCAAATAGTGATAAAACGTACCTTCCAATTTTCCAATTCATATATCCCAATCGTACCTGGAAATGCATGTATGTTTATATTAACTGAAGACCATACATCAACATTGAATCTATTTTCAAGTATTGGGTAACTAATTAGATAAATGAAATACTTGGATCCTTACTCATAATCAGAGTACATAGGGGGAAATAATCATTTTACTAATTAAATGTTGCTAAGAGAAAGGACAATAGGTATATTAGTAGGTTTTCTTCAACATATTCTTGATGGGAAATAACAATTTTATATATAAATAAAGATCCAATTAAAATAGAAAATAAGTGCATAATAATTCAGGTTTTATTCATTAGAAATTTAAACTCACCCTTTATTATGAATAAAATTATTTTTTAAAATAAGTACGTAAAGAGAACTAAAAGTGACTTGTCACTTGTCACTTGTCTTTCCATTGTTCATCGATTTGCTCAAGAAGGCACCAGCAACATCTCCATCATCATAAATTTATTTCATTCTTCAAAAATGGCTTTTTTTTAAAAAGTGGCTAATTTTAGCTCTATGTTAATTCACATACCAATCATATCATACAAGGGTTTTATTCCACCAATGTTATTTTGTCAAATTAATGGGTTACTCTTAAAAGACACTAAGTTCTGTCCTCCCTTGGTTTATTTATTATTGTAAAGCCTGGATTTAATTAATACCAAATAATCTTTAAACTAGTATTTAGACAGTTATGTATTTCATTACTATATCCCTCCATAAATATTTAATATTTGAACATTTTATCTAAAATGATAAATAAATATTTAAAGCAAAATGTAACTGGCATGGAATAAAATAGAAGAGACTTCTTAAAATAAGGAATATGGGAGAAGCTAGATCACTTATGGTCATTGTTTCCACACTTTTTAAGTAAAGCTTCATGTGTTAGTTCCATTTTACAGACCCTCTTCATTTCTTACTAGTTTTCTATAAACAGAAAAGCGGCAATCTTTGGCAGAGTATACCAGGTAGTAAGTATTCAATTTTGAATGCTAGAGTGACCTTCTGGTGGTCACAGAACAGTAACTGGCAGCCAGGTCTTTCTGAGAGAATTGTCACTGGGACTCACCAGTTCTGATAGCTGCACAGTGATGATGGCTGAGATCCATGAGAAGAGAGATAGAATGAACTCCGGAAGCAGCTGTCATCAGCCCAGAGAAGCCAAAAGTGTTGCCTTCTAAGCAAATCCCTTATCAGAACTTCCCTTCAAATCCAATGATATATTCTATTTCTAAATTTACAGTGACATGGCAGTTCTTTATATTGATAGCATGCCATTCCTTTTCTTAGAAACCAAAAGCTCTCTGCAGCTGCCAAGATGACTTTAGAGAAAAGCTACATTCTTCAACATATCTTACTGCTTTCTGTATTTTATAATGTTAGTGCTCATGCTTAATGGTAATAAGTGGTGATAAATCATAGTAAAAATGACCTATCCTGGTATTGCTTTATATGACTCTCAATTCCATTGATAAGAATAAATCATTCACTTATTATGCTGTCTTTTGCCACTTTATAATACTGCCTTTGCAAAAAATCCATTTGCATTTTGAACTTCACTATAATATTTTTAGTAACAAATCTATGTGAAATACAAATTATTATTTGATACTATAAGAGATCATTTTCTGATAGATGTGTGTACATATATATGTTTGTGTTTATTTACAATATGTATGCAAGCTTAATTTATTTTCAATATTTTGCCTACCACAAAAAACATCATTGTCACAGATAACTGAGACTTCATTCTTTATGGATTAGTGCTGGGCCAGGCCCCAGGAAGGATTAGTTCCAGCAGATTAACATGCTCTTTCCTTGTGAAGTCGACTTGAACCATCATAGGTAAAGTCAAGGAGATTCTTAAGTCCTTGCCTGCATCTTTCCTCTGCAGAAAGTCCATAGAGGATTTCCAAATAGGAGAGACACGTTCCAAAGCTTCTTGGAGGAAATGCTAAGAACGATATTGACAAACTCAAGGGAGTTTTGAAATAAAAAACAAGTTTGTGATATCAATTTGTGTTCCAGCAAAGGTTTATTGAGCAATCTGCCTCATGAACAGATATCTGTATTTTGAAAAATTCTATGCTGTCAGTGGGGAAAAGAGACACAAGTGGTATTCCCAGTAGAAAGTAAAAAGTAAAGGGAACTAAATACTTCCATATATAAATAAAAGCAGAAACTTATCTATTCTGAATGAATATTTATACTTAACAAACAATTGCTTGTATAGTAAGCTTGGTATAAATAAGCGAGAAATAAGATGGGACTGAATTGATAAACTGGTCAAACGATGTTGCCAACTACTTTTGTTTCATTGGAAAAGCAAGGGCAATGGGCAGAGTGTTAGTAAAGAGGGTGGTATGCTCTCTTTGCTTGTGGTGGAACTGGGTTTTATCTCAGACCCATTTCACGAAATTCCCCAATCCTGCCAGGACTGATCCCTTGAGTACAGAATCAGGAATAAGCCCTGAAAACAACTGGATGTAATTTGTCAACAACAGCACAAACATGTGTAGGGTGAAGTAATAGCATTGCAAATCTAACACGTAGGTAGGTAGATTTTGTGTATTTGAGTTTGTTTTACAATTGTGAATGTATTCAGAAACATTATATACTGCATTTTCACAATTTTACCCATCGTCCAACGTTATGGAAGTCCAATGTTTATTGACAATCTACATTCTTGATTTACAGCTGAGAAAAAAAGAAATCAACAACTTCTATCTATCACTTTATCCAAATTGATTTGGTAGGGAAACTCTAGTTGCATTTGTTTGAGTAACGGAGTGGACCATGCTGTAGAGTTGTTTTTGCCTCTGCTGAAACACACAATCCCTGGAATGATCATTCTAGTCTTGAACATGTATATTTGTGACACCTTGATTATGTCAAACAAAAGATGAACTTACAATATGAAATCTTTTAAATTAAAGGGGAAATAGCTGTCTTTCTCAAAGAATAAGCCTTCTGATAATTTTTTATTAACTGTTAATTATTTGGAAAAAAACAAAACAAACAAAATATATGTCCACCAGCAAGTGTTCGCAATGTGTAAACCAGAACAGCTTGCTAGCTCACCAATGGCAGTCTGGAATTCTGTAATTTTTAAGTGGTCAATTCCCTTCAACTTTTAACTGTTTACTGGTGAAATTATGTAAGTGGTTTTTTTTGTTGCTCTTATTTATTTATTTTCCTACCTTGGGAAATCACAGCTGGTGTTGAAGAGGCTGGAGTTATTGTAGGCTCTGTAACCCCTATTGGTGGTATTTGGGATGATACTCTAGGCTCTTCTGACCCTCACTGGGTATATTGAAGGTAATTTCTTTGATCAAAAGTGTAGACAGAAAATAAATGTTTTTAAAAACATCAATCTATGCGACTGACCTTCCATTAAAAAAAAAAAAAGAGTGATATGGATTGACATTTTATTAAAAAAATTGGGGGTGGGACTTTTTGTCTTTTACTTTGAATAGGTGAGTAATTGTTATAGTGATCCAGCTTTAATCTCAATATTATGTTCAGGAGAAGAGACCTCCACCCAGCAGACCAGCCTTTCAGTGCCCAGCTAATCGAGTTCCACCCTGCCGCAGTCTTTCTTAAATCTGGCTCAGGTATGCCGGTCCAGAGACTCACAGACATGGGGCAGAGCTGCTACTGGCTCTGCCTGTGACCAGCCGCCCACGAGGCGCCCTGGAGGGATGGTGGATTCTAGCCCTGGCCCACCATCCCAGCAGAGCCTCGCAACAAGCCAGACGACCCCCACCTCCATGAGGGGCCTCCATTTTCCACATCGGACTTCTCTCTTGTCAGACCTCCACCCAGCAGACCAGCCTATCACAGGCCGGCTCGTGCTGCTGCGTGGTTCATCAATAAATGCTGGACTTAGAGATGCCTACAAGAGTATGCTACCTGCACGGCAGAGCCTGGCAAGCTACCGTGTTGTATTTGATATATATGCCGAGTACCAGTAACAATTATAGACCTCATTCTGGAATTGATTGAGGCTCTTTATGTTCCTGGAGCAAGCAGATGCCTTAGGCTCTACTAGCATGAGACAGGACATATGGAGATGTTACTGGGGCCCGCTCGAAGCAAATCCATGATGAACGGGAAGACAGTGATGTTCAGGAATCGCTCCTGGGTCAGCTCCAGAGAGCAGATGAGGAGCTCTAATGCAGATTGGTCCTCTGCAAGTAAGCCCCTTACTGCTGTACTATCTCTCTGGCCCTCTGTTACATTATCACCGTGAACCTGATAATGGTCTCTGCCTGTTATATTTTATCTGTGGGAAAAAATAATTTTCCTTTTAACTATAGCTGTGATAGCTCCTGAACTTCCTAACCCCTCAATATTTTTTTTAATCTTAAATGCTAAAAACACAAAACTACTGGACTTACTTTGTAATCTGTTTGCTATTTAAACTCTAAAATATAAATAAATCCTAACCAAAAGTTTTTCCTCTAATATTTCTTAAAATAAAAACTGAGGGTCTGGAAAGGATCAAGTGGTTGAGCACACACCTACTGTACATGAGACCTTGATTTTGATGCCTGAAACTTCAGGCCTTGTTTACCACAGCACCACTAGATGGTCCTAATTGCCTCCAGCACTGTCTGCCTGAGGGAACAGCAGGACAACAAAACTACTCCAGGCTCATAGCTTATCAGAGACAGGGATGTGCCAGAATCCATCCCCAAATCAAAGGGCATCAATCAACAAAACAACAAAAAAAGAATAAAAATGAAACAAAATACTCAGAATGTGCAATCTTGCAAGTAAAAACTCAAATGAACATTATATTTCTTTTTTCAGACTTTCTTATTGTTGATAAATATTGCCAACGTAGCCTCTATCTTCCTACACCATGAGACTTATGTGACACAGAGATAGACAAGTGTATGGACTTTCCTAAATATCCCAATTAAGTGGATGAAAACTTTTCGTGGAAACACCAAAAGTAATCAAGCCATAATATTAATTTTGACTTGGAATTAAGAACTTGAGTTTAAAATCTTATAGCAGCGTATTTTTTGGTTTCCCCAGAGTAGATTCCCAGGAGTGGTATGGCTGGGTCAAATGGGAGTTCAATTTCTAGTCTTTTGGAGGAATGTCCACATTGTTTTCCAGAAAGGCTGTACCAGCCGGCATTCCCACCAACAATGGATGAGTGTCCCCCTTTTCCCCACATCCACTGCAGCACTTGTTGTTGTTGCTCTTTTGAATATGTGCCAGTCTCTGTGGTGTAAAGTGGTATCTCAGTGTTGTTTTTGATTTGCATCTCTCTGATGATTAGTGATGATGAGCTGCGAAACACCATCCCTACTTTTATGTTCATAGCAGCATTATTCACAATAGCCAGAATCTGGAAGCAACCAGAGTGCCTGAAAATCGATGACTGGATAAAGAAGCTTTGGTACATCTACACAATGGAATACTATGCAGCCATTAGGAAAAATGAAGTTATAAAATTTGCCTATAAATGGATGGACATGGAGAAGATTATGTTGAGCGAAATTAGCCAGAAGGAGAGAGAGACAGACACAGAATGACTGCATTTATCTGCATAACATAAACATATATGTACATATTAAGATACCGATATCCAAGGTCAAGTGAAACATATATCAGGAGGTCTTGTCAAAGGTGGAAATTATCACAAACGTGTGGGAGTCAGGAGGCTAGGTAAGACAGAAAATTGAACAGGGTGCTAACAATTGTCGAGGGTACTAATGCCAACCTAGAACTGAGCATTAAATAGAGGCAGAAAGATACACATGACAACCCTTTAATGTATGTTCTGTAATCCATAGTCTGGAGGGAAGGGAAAGAGAAAGAGAGAGAAAGGAAAGAAATAAAGAACCTGCCATGGAGCAGGGCTGGGGGAGGGGGAGGGAACCGGGGGACATTGGTGGTGGGAGATGGGCACTGGTGGCGGGATGGGTGCTGGAAAACTGTATGAAAAACCCAAATATGATCTTTTTAATTGTGTATCTTTGTAATTTAAAAATAAAAAAAAATAAAATAAATAAAATAAAAATCTCATAGCAACTCAGGAGTTTTCAATCATACCTAGAGTCACTCCAAATTGACTTAAAAAATACAAAGAAAAAAGTTTTTGAGTCATGCTAACCACTGTGATCTTACTAAGAAAAATAGAGAATAAATAATAAATGTAAAGGTTTTTAACACTGAAAGGTATTCATATACAGTGGCATTAGGATTCACCTCATACTCTGTGTTTTAATATTTTGGAACCACTATGAGCTAAATATATAATGTTCTAAAGAAGTTTTACACTTCTAAAATTATCTAAAATATATGGTTGTGTGTGTGTGTACTAGACATGATTGTGTTTACAAAAGATGTGAAGAATATCAAAAGATGAACAATATTTATTATACATTTCTAATTTTTGACTAATTCGGTATATGATTACAGCAACAAGCACATGGTGAAGAAATTGACATAGCAACGTAAAATTAATCAGAAAACCTTTATGCCCTGTGAGGGTGTGCTCCAAGTTCTTAGCCTAGAGACTGGTTCACGGATTCCAATCAAGTTCATAAACCATAGCCTGCTTGAGAGGAAACAGAAAGGAAACAACCAACCACAAGATTGTACCAGATTTGGGAGGATTTGCAGAATGTCATCTGGATATGATTCTTTCCTCACCGTATTTTCAGTTGCACTGGTTTCAACTTTGAGGATGTGGTTATATCACTTGTGAGGAAGTAGGCCTGCCTATTTCCAGTAATACTTATTTTGTGACCTTAAAACTTGTGACCCAGGCTGTAGCAGTACAATCTTCCAAGGAAAAATAAAATGGAGGAAGCTGTTGAATTTAAAAATAAATAAATAGAAATAAAAGTGTACACCTCCTTAAAGGCAGTCCTGCCTCTGTCTCAGGAGGGTAAATTAGAAGCAGAAACCATTTTGGAAATTTCCTGTTGATGTTAATTGGTAACAATTACCTATGGGCAAATGAGCATGCATGCAAATTCCCACCACTAATAAAGCAGTTTATTTTTTTTACACTGCACAGGTCTTTTATTTTCCAACAAATGAAGCATTGTAGATAAAAGATTCTGTTACTAAGCTTAAGATTAATCTGTCTTGTCAAATCTTCAAACCTTGATCATTACTTCTTTGAGGTTTGTAAAGTCATATTCAATCATTCTCTGTATCCTACACATTGATTATGCAATGCCAACTATATATAAGCAATGTCAATATTCTCAAATTTGTCTAAAGTGCAAGTCTTTTTGATGGGGACTTTCTCCATGTGAAGATACTTAGAGCTACATTTCCATAGAGTAATTTATGAGCCTATTTTCCACTGACCTGCATTGAATCCAATAAGAGGTGGGCAGGAGAAAGTTTGATTTTTTTTTATTCCACAACAACCTCAGAAACCTGATGAAAGAGTTCTGTAAAACATATGCAGAAGATCTAACTTCACCCTCCTAACAAGACATTGCATTGGCTCTGCCTGTTCAGATGAACACAGACTCACCCAGTTGCACTTTTACATTGTACTAGTCCCTGGTAAGGACAAACAGTCCCTTTGATGTGATAGGAATAAGACTAGAACATTATCTCCTGATAAGTGAACGATGATACTAGACATTTTTGGATTCTACTTATCTTTTATGACTTCTAAAATTTTGTTCCTGGGAGACTGGAAAGGTAGTACTGTGGCTGGTTCACATGTTTAGTATGTACCCACTCAGGGCTGGAGCGATAGTGGAGCGGGTAGGGCGTTTGCCTTGCAGTGGTCGGGTTCAATCCTCGGCATCCCATATGGTCCCCAAGCACTGCCAGGAGTAATTCCTGAGTGCAGAGCCAGGAGAAACCCCTGAGCATTGCCAGGTGTGACCAAAAGAAAAAAAAAAAAAAAAAACATTAGAATGTACTCACTTAGCTTTAATTCCTGGCACAACTTACTGCATACAACAATTGAGAGATGAGTGAACAAATACCTCCCCTGAAAAGATAAACGGAAATAGTAAGTATGCAATGAAAAGTTATTTATCATCATTTACTATACGGAAATGAAAATCACAATGACAGTGAAATATCATATCAGATCATTGAGAATGGGCTATCTACAAAGACCAGGAACTACTAGTGTTGGCTGGGACGGGTGAAACTCATTCACTCTTGGCAGGAATGACATTCAGTTTATCCTCTATGGAAAGCAATATGGAGACTTCCCAAAGAATCAAAAAATACAGCTCCCATATGGCCCAATGGTTTCACTTCTTGGCATCTGTCTCAAGAACAAATAGAACAACCACTCAAAGAAAGTATGCATGCCTATGACCATTGCAGTGGCATTTCCAATAGCCAAGAACAAGAACTAACTCAAAAGTTCAACAGTAAAGGAATAAATGAAAAGTTAGTGATATATACACACAGTTAAATAAATACCACAATGGAATTCACTATTCAGTTACAAAGAACATGTGATAATGCAGATGAAATCAACAGCTGCATTGTAAATGAAATAAATCATAGGGAGAAGGACAAGTAATTTATAATTTTAATCATGTGGTATATAAAGAGACAAAGTAGGGGAATGGACAGCAACCAATGATAATAAAAACTTAGACTTTGACTCCCCAAACTGTAGGGGAGTCAAAGTCTACTACTACCCAGCAGTAGGGGAGGACACTTGAAGGAGGAAGGAATAAGTGAACTAGAAGAGGCATAAAATCAGCAGCGGTGTGACTTGGCAATTTAGTGGTAGAGGTGCAATAACTTTGGTCATCAGAGCATATATGTGAATGTTTTTTAACCCTATTACCTCAACTAGAGTAAAACAGCATCAACAAAATTTTGTTAAAAGACAAAATAATATCTTTTGAAAATAGAAATCAGAATGAAGTTTCACTAACAGTTTTCTTTCTTATTCACTTCTACATTTTCTTTTTTATATAGACTTTTCCAACAATTTTTCTATGGCTCACTTGATTTCTTCCCTTTTTGGCATGTGACAGGCCTAAGGTGGTGAAAGGATTGGGATGGGTGGTGGGAAAGACTCCCAAGCAGTATCAGGAGATTCTAGACATTTCTTGCCAACCAATTAGCGATGCATTGCAGCAATCCAAGGATGCAGCAGTGTGACTGCCTGCAAAGCATGTGACTTAAAACTCTACTCTCTCTTTAACTTGATACACTTTTTCATGATTTCATAGTTCTAAATAAACACTAAGTCCCCATTACTAGACTTTATTGAGATGACGGAACAATACATATTAGTTTTCTTGTCTCTTTGTAACTCCTCTCATTCCTACAATGCTAACAGGAAGATAAAAATTACTATCTTTCAGGAAAATTTATTCATCATCCAAATAACTGTGGGTGGAAAGTATACACACAAGCACACATACACACACTTCCTTGAAAGTAGTGAGAATACTTAAATTATAAGATCATTTAATTTATCATACAAGAACAACACACACACACACACATACATCACCAATTTCTAGTCTTTTAAATGATTATCTTGGAAAGGAAAAATCACAGATTCCTAGGGCATTCCAAGATCTAATTAAAGTTATTTTAAGGTCTAAAGTGGAATCTGTTCTCTATTCTTAGTTCAACTAATGTTATAGAAAAAAAAGTCAAATAGCATTTGATTGTTCATTTGCAATTTATATCAACACAAAGATATTAAGTCAAACCAGGGATGGAGTCCATAAGCTGTTGATCAAACGAGCCCTAATGACTCAGGTCTGGAGGCTCGTGTTTGTGGTCTGTGATTCTCTTGGTATATTGAAAAGCAAACATCTGAGAGATGTACCAAACCTATGCCAACCAGCTGACAGTTTGATTGTGTTTGAAAGGAGAGTATTTGAAGCAGGGGAACGCCCTGGTTCACAGCCAGTTTCTTCCATAAATGCAGACACAGACCAGGCGCTGGTCTCTGTAGTCTTATTCACATACACACAGGGAAAGTCTGACTGCTGCTGAAGCAATCAGGGAGAATCAGATTAGAAGTTCTCCTTTGTTTAATCTGGGCTGACTTCCTGTATCAAGTAGGACAGAGTGCATTTGGCTCTCTATACCTTTATCAGCAATTGTTCCCTTGGGTGCTTTGATTTGGCATACATTTCCATTATCTGATGGTCCTGAACTTAAGAATGTAGGCCAGATTGTATTCATTTTGTACATTTTTCCCTTATACTAATTCATGATCACAGTTGCTATAATTAGCTACTAATGTTTTAATGCTCAAATTGACATTTCAAAAGCACATTGATATTAAATGCATGCTGTGTAATTTTGCTTTACTGTATGAAAAAAGTTTTTTTGTATCTCACCTCCCTTCTTCAAATTGATCAGAATGTAAATGGTCAGAAAATGCTCACAACATAGTCTATACTTAATCTTTAAAACACCTACTATAATTCTACACATGGTCACAATGTGTTTGTGAATATACACAAAAACACTTGGTTGCATAAGTAGATGCTCAGACATTAATAATCCTAAGAAACAAAATAAGGGAAAGCAAGAATCAAGCTTAATATTAATTTTATAGGCAAAAAAATAATTTTTTATTAATTTTGAGTTGTGACTGAGTTTAGTAGTTGACAGAGCCTATCTAGTGGTTAGAAATCATTATCATGCATGGGGATCACAATAAGATCGGACAAGGTTCAAAAAGGCTTTATCAAAGGAAATCCACTGAGCAATCAATCTAAAGTCCTACAGAATTTAGCTCTTTCTTGCTATTTTTGGGTGCCACCACTGGCTCTGGTAAGTGATTCACTGGAGGAAAAGCAATGACCAGCATTCAGTTGGTGGGAATTCCTTTCCTTCTAAATGTCTTAAGTCTCTCCTGTAAGTGGACATTGAGACAGAAATGTAATAGACCTTCGGGTCATGGGTAAATGGAGGTCCAACACAGATAGAATGATGCTAACCTTCATACCCATTATATTCAGAAGACAGAAAATATGTTTTTGTCAATATTCAAAAGTATAGCTCACAAAAAAGGAAGAAGTGAAATGTTTCTTTAAGTTATTAAGTAATACTTTATTTCATCTCATTGGAAGCCTACACCTTTAAATAAAAACTTTGACGGCATTTCATCCCATCACCCAGTACTTTTTGGGGGAAAAAGTGAGCAGAAAAACAAAAAGTATGCACATACCCAACTCTATTATGTCCTAAACCAGACATATGATGAGGCCTCAGCGATAGAGCACTTGCCTTTCTTGAAGTCAACATCAGTTCAATCCCAACACATCATTTGGTGCCCTGAGCATGATAAAACGTGATCCTGAGCACAAGACCAGGAGTAAGCCCTGAGCACTACAGGGTGTGGAAAGAGAAAATAAAGACATGCCATTTCTCTCACATTTATTTTTATACTTTCATCACATTTTATTATTTATTCAATTATTATTATTATTATTATTATTATTATTATTATTATTATTATTATTATTTTGCTTTTTGGGTCACACCCAGCAATGCTCAGGGGTTTCTTCTGGCTCTGCACTCAGGAATTACTCCTGGCGGTGCTCGGGGGGATCACATGAGATGCCAGGGATCAAACCGGACCGGCATGGGCCGCCATGCAAGGCAAACGCCCTACCCGCTGGACTATCGCTCCGGCCCTATTCAATTATTATTTGAACCATGCTCAGCAGTGCTCAGGGATGATTCCTGGCTCTGTTCAGGGAACACTCCTGAGAGAACTGGGAAGCCCATATGTGGAGCCAAGGATTGACCTCAAGTTGGTTTTGTACAGGGCGCATCCCACTTGCAGTACTATTGCTCTGGGCACCCTATTATTTTCTTCTGAGTCTCACAAAAACTGTTCAAGAGACCAGCATTTCTCACTCTGCAGGCCAGTGTTCAGTTCTAGGGCTCAAAGAGAAGAGTATTGCTGGACTGGTGCCTAGGGAATCCAGGATACACCCAGAGATGATTAGACACTTTGTGTTGTTTGGTGTAGAGGGTAGGTTGCATGCAAGACAGGCACCAAAACTATTTATCTCCATCTTTCTCTTTCTCTTCTACAGTTCCTTTTTACTTTACTAAATTTCAAAAAAATCAGAGCTCCTTGTAAATGCTCCGGCTTCCACCTTGAGCTATCAGTGTTGTCTTTGCACAAGCAGCCTGTGACAATCAACCTTTGGTTTCAAAAATGTTTAGAAGGTCTGCAATTGATGTCCTCAGTCCTTTAGTCTCACTCTCCTCTTGCCTGCTCCAAAGAATGGTTCTTCTGTAGAAGACTAGCCAGCAGGAACTGTGTTAACACCTGTGTTTATTTAACAAATGGATGCTTGCAGTGAGGGCTTTCTCAGCATATAAGTATCTCAAAAGAGGTTAATGGTGCCCAGTAGCACTACAGTAATTAAGATTCAGTCAGTATTTTCATAACAAACAGGAGACTTTCCTAAACAATCTGGAAATGCTTTGTGAACAATTAAGAATCTACCACTAGAGATTGCATTTAAAGGCACAAGGGCAAAATATGTGCAGTTCATCTAAGTTCTGATTATCAGGATAACTGATTGCCATGTTTCTTTATTTTTATAAAAGATAATATTTCATGTCAGACATCTTTCTGCCTTATCTGTATAAACCAATGCACAGGATAAATTGTATCTCTGTAACACAATCAATACTCATAGTGTATTTTTCTCAAAGTATCATAAAGGTAAATAATTAAGAAAATGTTAAATTGTGTTTTACTATCTATTTCTTCTATTGGAATATTTAGTTGATGTTTATGAATCAGTTACTTCGCTTGATGCTTTTCTAATTAGTCATTTGTAAGTAATGAAAATGATCTACTTCCATCAATTTGTTGAAATAATAAAATAAAATAATTTATTTCAATAGTTCATAAGTTGATCAAATTCCCACTTCCTTTCGTGGGTGCTTCCTACCTGTGTTTATTTTGTTTATTGTTTTCCTATTAGTCATTCTCTTTCCTCTGACCACATTTCATGTATTACCTGCATTTGGGTACTTTCAATCACCACCTTTGGTAAAGATGGTTAATATTTCCATCCTAGGAAGGAATTGCCTATTGTTCAGATAACATAGATCATGAACTTGCACCCTTTTTTCCCCTGAACCCTTCCACACATTTTAATCTGCTTGTGTTTCTTCAAACCTGACTTATTCTTTTTTTCTTTCCATTTGTGGAAATGCTCACTTCTGTCCTAAGTATAATGGTGACGTTCTGCCCTACCTTTTGCACTTGGCTTTCCTTGACTTCAGAATATTCAGAAGCACAGGAGACTGCTTATCTTACTTCCACCAACTTTCAAATATGGATCACACACAGGAAATAATGATGATCTTTAATATAGAGCTTATGCAATAGACTCCAAAAGTAGATAGAAAAGATCAAAGATGTTCTAGTTAAGGAAAAAAAAACTTTCACTTTTATCACTTGTATCACTTCTCTTCCCGTTGTTCACCAATTTGCTCAAGTGGGCACCAGTAACATCTCCATTTGTTCCTGTCGCATAGTAGTTGCAGCCCAGATGCATGGGGCAGAGGTGCTCCCAGCTCTCCCTGTGCTCTACTGATCATGAGGCATCAGGGAGAGAATGCTGGTTCTAGCCCTGGCCCATCATCCCAGTAGAAACTCACAAGGAGCTAGAGGAACCCTTTGCACCTTGAGGGCAGCCATCTTCAACATCCAGACTCCACAGCTCATCAGAGCTCCACCCAAGAGAAAAGCTGAATTCTCCCCATTGCACATAGCTGCTTTGTGGCTGCACGGTTCCTCAGTAAATCAAGAGTATCCCTGGGGCCAGAGCGATAGCCCAGCGGGTAGGCGTTGCCTTGTACGCGGCTAGTCCATGCTGGCCTGGGCTCCGATCCTGGCATCCCATATGGTCCCCGAGCAACACCAGGAGTAATTCCTGAGTGCAGAACCAGGAGAAACCCCTGAGCATTGCCAGGTGTGACCCAAAAGAAAAAAAAAGAGCATTCCACCCGCCATGCCAGGCTCTGGAGAAATCAACATGATGAACGACCTAAAACCTGAGCTGCGCAGGAGGAAGAGAGCGGCATGGAATGCCTTCAAAGGCATCGAAGAAATAGCTAAAGGACAAAGAACCTCCAGCTCCGGGCACATCTCTTTGACTCCACCATTCTCCCTGCATTAACATACGCCTCAGAGACCTGGGCCCTACGAAAGCAGGATGAGAATGCTATTCGGGTCTCCCAGAGAGGCATCGAAAGAGCTATGCTTGGAATATCACTTCTCACTCAAGTGAGAGAAGGAATCCGAGTTCTGACCTCCGTCGCTATTCCAGAATCAGGGATGCTGTCTCGTTTTGCTAAGGCATCATTACATGTCAATGGGCTGGACATGTAATGCGATTTGGAGACAACCGCTGGACTAGAGCCATTACCGACTGGATCCCACGGGATGTCAAAAGATCACGTGGCCGCCCACCTACAAGATGGTCAGACTTCCTTGTTAAAACCTTGAAGGAATCGTTTGAGGCTCTTCATATTCCTGAATCAACCAGATGCCATTGGGCTACATTGGCACGTGGTAGGGTCCAATGGAAATGTTACTGGCGCCCACTCGAGCAAATCGATGAATAACGGGATTCAAGTGATCAAGTGATTCCACCCGCACAGCAGAGCCTGACAAGCTACCCATGTTGTATTTGATATGCCAAAATAGTAACAGTTTAGACCTCATCCCCATGACCTAAAGGAATGGTTTGAGTTTCTTCGTGTTCCTGGAGTGAGCAGATGCCCTCGGACTACACTAGCATGTGACAGGGACATATGGATATGTTATTGGTGCCCACTAGAGCAAATCAATGAATAACGGGAAGAAAATTGATACAAGTGATAATAGTGATGCAAGTGAAAGGTTTTCTCCTTGACTGGAACGTCTGTGATATTTTCTATTCTTCTGGAGACATTGCATAAGCTCTATGGTAAAGATTGTCATTCTTTCCTGTGTGTGATTCATGTTTGAAAGTTGGTAGAAGTAAAATAAGCACAGTCTCCAAACTTTATGGGTGCCAGCTATTATTGGGGAATCTCAGCTTACCCTTACCAAGTTCAGTTTTCTTTTCTTGACTGTTAATCTGGAATATTTATAGGAATCACAAGGCAAAGGCAGGCATTAGACAGAACAATGAAGATTTCCACCTTGTACAGAGATTACCAATAGTTCTTATAAAACAAAAACTTATTCCTAAAATAAATCCCATTTTCATCTGGTTAATTTTAATGTCTCTGCTTATATGATGAGACCGTGATGAATACAAAAATTCCTTTAAATTATTTCATTTTAATTTCTAAATATTTTATGGTTCTTTAGTTATTGATTAGACTTTTTAATAGATTAGACATTTATTTTTTAAAAAATAAAATTATGTTTTTTCTGATCTTAAAATTCTATGCTTCTAAAATATTTCTATGAAAGGTTAATAACAGATATATAATGAAAATTATAGCACTAAAGCATTGTGATTTTAGGAAAGTTTCCTACCTTATTTCTCATTTTAGTGCAATTAAAATTTCTTTGAACTTTTAATATCTTAATTTTACATTCTACTTAATAACATATCTTTGTATATTTAAATGTGTTAATACATAATCTTCTCAAAATCATAAAATACAAACTCTAGGACATGCTATTTGAGGTTTCTGATAATTGATGATGATATGTTAAGTACAAAATATGTTGTAAATAAAATTTGGAGGATCAAAATTCTTTACAGCATTTTGGTTGTTCTGAGTGAGAGTACAGCTGTGAGCATATTTGCCTTGCACATGCCCAGACCTGTTTCAATCTCTGGTTTACCATTCTGCCCCCAGAGACTGACAGGTATAATTCCTGGGTTCAGAATCAGAAGAAACTCCTTGCTTCACCAGTGTGATCCCACCAAGCAAAAATAAAATAAAATAAGGCATCTTGAACAACTTCAAAGTCCCCAAAAATATTGTCCTAAACTTTATAACAGATTTGAGATATACGAAGTTAATTGTATTTTTACCTAAAATTTTCACTTACATGTTTTAGGCTTCATTTGCTAAAATTATTTTAGGTTGACTTTTTAAAAAGGAAATCACTAAGTTCCCAGGAATATCTTCACAATATAATATATTAATCACTTTCATAAATCATCTTACTTATTTGGAGGTGTTTAAAGAATATGCCTCCCCCTCGCACAAGCCTAGCAAGCTGCTCGTGTTGTATTTGACATGCCAAATGCCAGTAATATTATATTAGGTCATTCCCATGACCTAATATAATGGTTTTTAGGCTCTTTATGTTCCTGTAGCAAGCCGATGCCCTTTGCTCTACTGGCATGAGACAGGACATATGGAGATATTACTGCCGCTCCGCCTAGCAAATAGATGATTAACGGGAGGATCCGGATCGTGATCGTGATCTTACTTCCCCTAAAGTAACAAAGCTAATATTTTATTTCAGAGAACACTGGACACATGACGGTAAGATATAGCAAGAAAAGTACTTTTCAGAATACATAAATATAGCATTAAATGATCAGAACTTGAATTTATTTGCTAACAAGTAATCATTAGTGATAAATGTTCAGAAAAATATTCAATGTCAATACCATTTCATCCCTGTTAGAAAGTGATGGACATCTGAAATATCAGTTTAGGAATTTATGATAGTCTATATTGTTCAGTGTTGGCCCTCAAGGTGTTGTAGGTGTGGCTGTGGTGCACAGCTACATCTGCAGGTGGTAGACAGGAGACAGACTTGTCTACACTCAGGACTCTGACCCGTGGACTCGGGATGGTTGATTGTCTGACATAGAAAAATACTGAGCGCCCTGGGATGAACCCAGAAGCACGGCTGAGGTTGGCAATCTATCTTGTGGTGTATTCGCTATGCCAAAAATAGTAAAATAATGGTCCTTATTTCCAATGAATGAAGATGTTACTGGGGCCCACTTGAGCAAATCAATGAACAATGAGAAGACAAGTGACAAGTGATATTGTTCAATCACATACCGTTTAAAGCTCTGTCTGATATTTAACACATTCTCACTATTAAACCTTTGTACCAGATATTAGAAGCTCAAATATTTATTTATTTACTTATTTTACAATTAGCTATATATTTTATTTACTTTTTTTCTGAGCACCTCGGCATACTCAGAAGTTACTCCTATCTCTGTTCTTAGGGGGTTACTAATAGCAATGCTCAGGAAGCCATGTAATAAGCTTGAGATCAAAACTTGATTTACCACGTGCAAGGCAAATGCTGTGATAACATTTCAGCTCAATATCATACATTGTATTTTGGCATCTAATATGTCTATAGAGCTCATGTTCATATCAAAGTGTAGTAGGAATGCAAATTTAAGATAAAAATATTCTTTGGGATCTAGTAATTTGGATTATTAGAAATTCAATAAAACTGATAAAAATGATAAGCATATATCTGGATTAATAAAAGTTTCAACAAAGGGCTAGAGAGATAATAAAGTAAGCACAGTGCTTCCCTTGCATGCAATCAACTGGGTTTGATCCTGGGTATCTCATAGCCCCTGGATCACTACTGGGAATAAGCCCTCAGCACTCATGTGTGTAGCACAAAAACAAACAAAAGTTCAGCAAGTAAATGAGCTTGAAAGTAAGACACTATTAAGTATATGACTCAAAAGGATTTATCATTCATCTTTAATTTTTATAAAATATTTAAAGGACAAGTTGGCCCCTAATAAAATATTGCTACTTTGATAGTCTAGGAGACTGAAATTGATGGGAAAATATTTATCGCGTCTTCAAATCTAAAGAATGACAAGGATAGAATAGGAGGTCAGGAGCTGGAGACAGAGGAAATAAATGTTGCTACATTGCCAGCATCTGGCTTCCTGAAACATCATATAGAAGGTTATTAAGTGGGCTAAGAGAATTAATGAAGGCAGAGAACTATCTGTCTATATTTGTTATTTTCTATATTATTAAACATATTCAGTATATGCAGTCTTGCAGACTTCATGGTGATTGTGATGACCTTACATATATTGTATAAGAGCAATAAAGCCAAAATATATTCATAATGCTCAAAAGGGTAGCTAACATTAAGGAGTGATAATATAGGACAAACAAAAAGAGAGGTATCACAGGATTCTGGAAAAGGTAAGAATTAAATTATTTACTTATCAGAACTGTTATCAACAATCTACACTATGTCTATAATATTTCTACAATACGATTTATATATTACATATAAATATATAATACAATATATTTATAATTTATATATTATATAAATCATATTGTATATGATTTGTATATTATATACATCATATTGTATATTATATTAAAATCACATATAATAATTATTGTATTACATATACAATACAATATGATTTATGTCTACAATATGATAGTAGACATAAAAAGCTAGAAGACTTCGATATTATCATATGTGAATATAAATATTAGAATTTGACATGAAGGACTTCATAGCTTTTCTGTTGAAGGATTTATCTGTAATTCTACTTAATTGTGTATATATAGCAAATGCAAGTAGGTATGGTTACATTAACCGCTGCACATTCTCCTCTTTTCTGTTGCTGAAATTATTATGAATAATATCTAAGGAAAAACCCTTATTTTAAAATGTGCATTATAATACTCACTGTGATGAACTTATGCGATGAACTTGGTATTTTTTAAACTTTATGTAACTTGAATTTTTTGATAATGGTATGGTGAAAATCTACTGAAAAAACTAAAACAGAAGTCAAGTGGCAAAAACCATACCATTAATTTAAACATGATTGTTCTTGGAATTTTAAGCAATGCAAAGGCAATGCAAAGTTATTAAGCCCTAAAAACTCTTAAAAATAAATAAATACAAATGTCACAATATAAGTAAACTGCCATTAACTCTAGTGTTAAAGGACAGTATCCAGGAAGGTGTAATATTTGAAGAAGCAGTATCATGTTCTGCTTCTGATCTGATCTGATCTGAGAAAAGTTCTGCCACATTGAAGAGTTTGATTGTGATTCAATCATAAATTTTAAAGAGATGCTTCAGAAGGGAATAATGTTAATGCAATTATTAGCTGGACTGCTGCCAAAACTCACTGATAACTAACTTCTGGTGTCCTAGAAAAACTGAAAAGTTATCACAAATTCCAGAGATACTTGCAAGGAAGAGAAACTCTTCTTTTAGTATGAAACGATGCACAGTAAAAAGAAAACCTCTTTTTTTATCCCCATTGTCAAGAGAAGTATGTAGACAGTGTATGGCTGTGTCACAAAGTAAAGCTAGACAAAAACATTTGGAATGAGAATCAATTGTTCTCTCAAGGATGCCAAGATTCTTAATTTATAGAAAATATGATGTCTGTCCAAGCATAGATAGTGAAAGTTTTTCTAAAGTGTACTTAAAATGACATCATAAAAGTTAAAGTTCTAAAGAATTTGGACCTTTTCATTCAGGAACTTAAAATAAGAAAAAATACAGAAAACTGAAAATCAAATTTAATGGATCTATATGTGACATGAAGTTGTGAAGAACCACCACCCTCCATGAGATCTGGAAAGCAAGGCACTGCAGGAAGAGGTGGGCAGGGTTGAAACCCCTGGAACCATAAACTGACAGGAGCAATTAGATGGACATTCAGCTGAAGTGCTGGGAGCAGCAAGAGAGTTAGTGGGATGAGCTAACACTTTTAACTTCACAAGTGTGGTTTCAATCATCCGCATGAGTAATCCAAATAATACGCCAGCACTGTTGGGAGTGGCTACCCAGAACAGAATAGGACTAGCCACGGAGAACAGTTCTCTGTGCCCAAAAATAAAAACAAAACAAAGAGAAAGCTGTAACGAGAGAATCTAACTTTAGTGACATTGGCAATATTTGTCTCTCAGAATAAGAAAAAACATTGTAGAACAGAATTTAAAAAAATTGTACTTGAACTGACAAAGGAATTTTTTGGAAAGAGGATTAGCAATTCTGAAATCACTAAAGTTGTATATTAATATTAACCAATTAAGTAAGTTTATAACATTGAGTTGAAGCCAGGTTTATTATTGATGAAAATTAGGGAGAGCTAGAATTAATCTGTGGTAAGACATTCTTGGTGGTGGCAACTTTGGAATCTATGTTTGGCTAAATATAAATACAGATAGGTATAGAGATTATAAAGTCATGTTGTATTTATATTCATGCAATTGTTTTTAGCACACACATATTTTTTCCAGACCCTCTCTCATCCGAAAGGGGACATAGTACCCCAGAAGCAGAGAACATACCAGGCACCTGATTTTAAGTTCTAATATCATAATAATATATTATATGATATATGACATGACATATGATGTATGACATATGGCATGCTGTATGACATATGATATGTGATATGTGATATATATGATATATATGATTCTTTGGGACTAGGGCTTATCACACATGAGATTAGAAGGGGAAACTATACAGTGATAAAAAGAAATATGTCATAAGAATAAAATATGCATTTTCTAACTGGCACAGAGAAGCAAACCCCAACTACCAAAGTATCCAATGACCTGTTAGAGAATTTTGATATGTGAAATAATTTTGAATTATAAAATAAACATGAGGAAAATGTCTATAATTCCATACTTATATACTTATCCATTTAAATACCTAGATAAAATGGAAGAAGAGAAATGACAGCTATTACATGTTAAAAATGCAAGTAACTAATATTGAGTTTCAGTTCTTATAAGGGGCACACTAGTACTCTACACTTCTGAGGTATGCATAGGACTTCTCTAATAAATTAAATAGCAAAATGGCAGACATAACTTACTATGAAGAAATGGAAGAATATTGCTTCAGCTATCTGATCAGCATAAGCATCCACAAAATTCATGCTGATGTTGTGTACCATTGGTAAATGTGGCTAAAATGATATCTTGTCTCTGTCATGTGTCTTTCAAAAATTAATAATCAGCCAAATAATGAGAAAAGAATAGGTAAATCCTGATTGTAAAATCACTTGATCACTTCACATCCCATTATTCTTCGATTTGCTTGAGCGGGTGCCAGTAACATTTCTATTTGACTCTATCATGTGCCAGTGTAGCCCAATGGAATTTGCTTGCTTCAGGAATATGAAGAGCCTCAAACCATTCATTCAGGGTCTTGACAAAGAAGTCTGACCATCTTGTAGGTGGGCGGCCAAGTGGTCTTTTGACATCCCATGGGATCCAGTCAGTAACAGCAAATAATTTATAGATTACATGAACATTACTCTTCAAAATAGTATGATTATCAATAGCAAAGAAAATCCAAGAAATTAATGCATCTCATGGAGGAAAAGGAACTAAATGACTAAACAAATGTAGTTTCTGAAAGGAATATTAAAATAGAGAAAAGATGCTTAGAGAAATTAAGGATATCTGAATGAGCTTGGGAGCCTATATTTGCTTATCTACTTATTTATTATATGTCAATATTTACTCTACAGGTGATGGTTAATAAGCAAATTCTGACATATCATACAGTATTATTGCACAGCATAACCTGGCAAGTACCTGTGTCGGTATTTAACATGTCAAATACCAGTAACAATTATAAACCTCATTCCCACGACCTGATGGAATGGTTTAAGACTCTTTATGTTCCTGGAGTGGGATGATGCCCTTGGGCTATCTCACATGTGACAGGATGTATTGAGATGTTACTGGTGCCTGCTCGAGCTAATTGATGATGTACGGGAAGACAGTGATACAGTGGTACAGTAATATAATACATATGAGACATCACTGGATCACTTGACATCCCCTTATTCATGGATTTGCTAGAGCAGGCACCAGTAACATTTCCATTCGTCCCTGTCACGCTGCCAGTGTAGCCCAATGGCATCTGCTTGCTCCAGGAATCACGAAGAGCCCCAAACTGTTCATTCAGGGTCTGATGACAAAGTCTGACCATCTAGTAGGCGGCTACGTGACCTTTTCTAGTCCCCTGGGCAGTAGGTAAAGGCTCTAGTCCAGTGGTTGTCTCCAAGTCGCATTACATGTCCAGTCCATCTGATTTTTTGATGCCTTGGCATAATAAATACTAAATGTAAGATGCTAATACCAGATGCCCAGGTATCTGGGTGATAACTCTTTCTGCTAAATTTGAAGTATTTCTGTACTTTTACGTCTGTTCTTACAGAAAAATCAATAACTAAGAAATGCCATATAAAGTGTTGATATACAGTAATAGGAAGTATACATTCTAATACATGGAGAATATAAATGAAGGAAATGATAAAATAAAACTAAATAAGGCAAAAAGAAAATACCTTTCAGATAGAGATGACAATAAAATTTAAGTGCAAGCTTGGAGGATAGTCAAAATTAAATTCCTGAGGAAGTTTATAGCCTTAGAATTAATTTCACAGCATAATAAAATTTAAAAAAATAGTAAGGAAATAAGCGATGATATCAAATGCAGTATGTAAGCAAATATTCATGATTCTGCATTATTAATCACATAAAATTGCTATTAATTATTCAAATGATTATGCTAAACATCCATACTAATACAAATACATTTTGTATTAGTATAAATTTTGAATAAAATTTCATTTTAAATTATATATGCTAATAAAATTTTATTGACAATGATTTTAGCAGGTATGTGAATTGTAAATCTTAATGACAATAACATTGCAAATACGCTAAACATTTTATAAAGTTGAGATTGTTTGAACACTCAGATCTAGTAAAATATGGCAGAAAAAATAAGATTATATATATTTTTATGTGCAAATATTGTTATCATGCAATCAAAGAGATAAAATAGTTATGTTTCAAAACATTGTTTTGAATGAATAACTCTTCTTATTAAGGTTGAAAAAAATTAATAAAGGTCAAATATAGAACGTAGAAGAGTGGAAGATGAGGAGGTAAGAGAAAGAGGCAGTAGAGGAAACCAGAAATCATTTTGACATAGAGCAATAGAAAAATTAAAGTAAAAAAAATCTATTTGTCAGCATAAATATAAAAATACAAAATATTATTGTTAATAGAATTTGTTAAATGACAAAAATATTTTTTAATTTTTACTTAAGCACTTTCACTTAAAATTGTGTTAATATGAATGTTTCAGAAACACAATAGTACAACACCACACTTGCCACCTGGTGTGCAAGCATTTTTATACCAGTGCCTTCAGTGTCCCTTCTCCTCTTGACCAACATGCACACAAACACACACACAACAAACACACTCCACACATACACACTCACACACATGTACAGCCATTGTTCACTAGACAGACTCTTAGGATATTTGTGATTTGCCATTATTGTTCTCTTACTATTTCTATTATCCCACATGGTAATTCTTTCCACTCTGCTCCACATACAGTGAAGTTCCATCCAGATTTCTTCTACTGGAAGATATTATAAATAATTGATTAGTATTCAATTGTGATCTAATTCAATACAATATAATGCAAATGATACATACTTTATATGTCACAATTACTATATTTTCTCATATGTTCTAGGGCTCTTATGTTTGTAATGTATCTCAGCTATTGTGAAGAACAGGAGTAGGAGTACAAATATCTTTGTAAGTTAATGTTGTTGTGCTTTTATCTTAGATGCTGAGAAATTGCCATGGAATCACTATATCATATACATCACTGGATTAATTCATAGCATTTTCCTATGTCTGTATACTGTTTTCCAGAGAGATTGAACTAAACAGCATTCTCATCAGGTAAATCTGGTTCTTTCTAAAAATAAAATGTCCCATTTTTTCTTTTTTTTGGTCACACCCAGCTATGCTCAGTTGTTTTTTCCTGGCTCTGCACTCAGGAATTACTCCTGGCGGTGCTAAGGGGACCATATGGGATGCCGGGGATCAAACCTGGGCCAGCATGGGCCAGTTGAGTGCAAGGCAAACCCCCTGCCCACTGGACTATGGCCCCAGCCCCAAAATGTACCATTTTAAGGGAGCTTCAAATTATCTAATGTCAAGAGGAAGAAAAATAGTTGAAATAAAATGATATGTAAATTATGTATTGAAAAGTAAAAAATAAAAGGCCAACTATGGTCATTTTAATTATATTTCAAAATGTTACTATTAAAGACATATATTTAAAATTTAGCATGATTTTATAAAACTAGAGAGATTTAAATCAAATATTGACATAGCTTATATAGCTGCATTGAAGAATATAATGCTCTAAATTCTATTATTTTTTCTGTACATTTTATGTATATCATAGTTTCTAATTTTTATGCTTTAAATTTCAATAAATTCTTTAAAATAACATTGACAAAAATGTGAGTACATTATTTGAGTTTAACATTTTATGAAACAAGTAAAACACTTTTTGATGTTGAGAATTAATCAAGTTTCTGAATTACTACTGTGCACCCTCATGGATTAAGCTTTACAAACAAACTGGTAGTGTTAAGAAAAAAAAGTAGACTGCAAAGTGATAGATATTTCGTTCAGGAGAGGTTGTAAAGGGGTTAAAGCACAAACTCTATATATAGTAAACCACAGTTCTTCCTGAACAACATCGTTACAAAACCGGAAACACCCAAAAGTTAAGATACTCAATTATGCCAGTCTTCTTCTAGAAGATGCACTTACCAAATAATCCTAACTGCTTTGCATTAAGCAAAAGCTTATTCAACGCATTTTCTGCAGGGGAGAGTTGAGAGTAGCATATCCATCATTTCCCAGGGCTTACTCCCAGCTCTTCAATCTGGAATCATATATGACAAAGCCTGGAGAACCGTATGTGGTGGGAGGTATCAAACCAAGGTCAGACACAGGTAAGACCAGCAAACTGCCTGCTGTATTGACACTCTGGCCCCTGCTCAATATAATTTTAGTATAATGAAAAAATAATACTTACTTTAAATTAATACTTATAAGATTGTAAAATAAGTTGAGACTCACAGACATGGGGCAGAGATACTACTGGCTCTACTGTGCCCAGTCGCTCAAGAGGCACCCAAGATGGATAATAGGTTCTAGCCCTGGCCCACCACCCCAGCAGAGCCTCACAACAAGCCAGACGACCCCCACTCCATGAGGGCCTCCATTTTCCACATCCGGTTTCCCTCTCATCAGAACTGCAACCAGCAGACCAGCCTATCACAGCCCGGCTTGCGTGGCTACAAGTGGCCACTCAGTTCATCAATAAATCCTGGATTTAGAGATGACTACAAGATTATGCTACCCACATGGCAGAGCCTGGTAAGCTACCCATGTCGTATTTGATATGCAGAGTACCAGTAACAATTATAGACCTCATTCCCATGACCTGATGGAATGGTTTGAGGCTCTTTATGTTCCTGGAGGAAGCAGGTGCCCTTGGGCTCTACTAGCATGAGAAGGACATATGGAGATGTTACTGGTGCCCGCTTGAGCAAATTGATGATGAACGGGAAGACAGTGATACAGTGAAAATAAGTCACCCTCCAACAATTAGAATATCATATAGAAAACCAAAACATAAGAAAAATTATATACTATATGAAATCTTAATTATTAAAATTGAAAATAAAATTAACTGCCTATTATATTATTATGCACATAAAATACTATAGATCAACTGTTAGATCAATAAAAGGTTATACTTCATATAATTAACACTGTCTACATATTTTAAAACATTATGCATAAACCGTTGTTATTGTAGTATTTTAAAAAGTGTTAGTCATTTATTGTGTCAGGTTTAAATATAAATGTTTTATATCTAACGGAAGCAAATAAACAGTTCTTTGGGTACTGCAAGGCTACCTCCTTCAAACAATTAAGTTACATTTAGTTTACTATGGATTGTGTTATAGCTCTACTTGTTTTAACATCTCCTTTAAATAAAATCATCGTGAACTTTACTGCTTACCAAAAACTACTGAGATATATTAGAATCTTGTAGCTAGGCTGACTGCACCCACTGCACATGCCTTTCTCCTATCAGCCTCCTCTGCTGCCATTTAATTCATCAATGGTCGAATCCTTGCACAATTTTCCAGAAGTCCTTTTTTCAAAACTATTCAATTTACTCATGATCCTTAATTTGTCTGATCCCCTCATTGTTCTAAAATGACAGTCATCTATTGCATTGAGCATAAAATCAAATTGAGTTATATTTGTTCTTTATAGCCCTCTGCAGCCTGAATTTTAGGAGAATAGAGAGACAACTTGGATAAAATTAATTAGTTCAAATATATTGTGGTATTTTAAAAAGTGTTAGTTATCTTATTGTGTCGGGTTTAAATATAAATGCTTTATATCTAACGGAAGCAAATAATCAGTTCTTTGGGTACCGCAAGGCTACCTCCTTTTTTGTTTTTTTGCTGTTTGGGTCACACCCGGCAATGCTCAGGGGATACTCCTGGCTCTGCACTCAGGAGTTACTCCTGGCGGTGCTCGGGGGACCATATGGGATGCCTGGGATCGAATCCGGGTCAGCATGGGCGCCGCGTGGAAGGCAAACAGTCTACCCACTGAGCTATCGCTCAGGCCCCCAGAATTGAGTCTTTTGAGGCTGACACAATCCTATAACCATGCAAGGAAATGAATTTGGGTTAATGTAGTTGCAGCCTGGCCAAAGTCACAGTAAAAAGCCATCCACAATCCATATCTTGTCACTTTGACGTTTGTCAGCATTCTTTATGTCATGCTTACAAATACAGTTGCAAAGCCATGCTTTCACTGAACACATAATGTGTATGTTTTAGTTCATCTGATAGCACACATACTCTTTAGAGACTGTGCAACATGCCCTTATTCATAATTGGACTCATCCAGTAACTTAATTACTGAAATATGTCATGAGATTAGTTTTTAGATGGTTGCAGAGAGGGAGACACAAAAATTAGGCTAATTATGTAAAACTTCTGAAATAAAATTATTCACTAGAATTTTCATTTTTGTATAAGCTCAATATAATTCCACTCTCTCCTATACTCCTTCATGAATTTTAAAAACTATTCTATCAATAGGTAAGAGTATAATGACTAAAGAAGTAAACAAATCATGTATTCAAAGAAAGCTTTCAATAAGATTAACAATCATCCATGATTTAAAACTCTCAATGAAGGATGTGTGTGTGGGGGGAGACAGTCGGGGAGGGGGGAAGAGAGAGAGAGAAAGAGAGAAGGGTCTGCCATAGAGGCAGGTTGTAGTAGGGGTAGTGGAAGGAAACTGGGGACATTGGTAGTGGGAAATGTACATTTTCTGGCCAGTAATAACTTCTTACTCAATGTAATTTAGGGGGGCAGAGGACTTTGACAGGCCTGCTCCCTACTCTATTCAGGGGTTGTGTCTGATGGTACTCCTGGAGCAAGCAGATGCCCTTGGGCTCTACTAGCATGAGACAGGACATATGGAGATGTTACTGGTGCCCGCTCGAGCAAATCGATGATGAACGGAAGACAATGATACAGTGATATTGGTCAGCACCAGTTATATTTATTTCTCATTGATATTTTCCCTTTTCCAAACACATCTCCAAATGGTCAGAAATGAAAAATAAGATTTCATTTTTCCCTTAAAATTAGCATAAAATCATATCAAAACAATAATATAAAGAATCTACAGAAATCATTTGCAGGATAAATATTTGATTTAAATATGAATATTGCTTTATTGATGTAACAATGATACAATGTTAAGTTTTAGAATTATATTTCAATTATTTTGTTTAATTGACTCTATCTCACAATGAAATGTGCTATTGTTATATCTAGCACAAAAGAAAAATTGAAGGAGTATGTAAAAATACCCCAAATTAGAAAGTGTTGGCTGATGCCACACCCTGCCTGGCTCTGGGTCATGAGCTTAAAACCACCAACATGCCTTATGCTAATGGGAGCCCTCTGTTTCAAACACAAAAGGAGCTTTGGGGGCAGGTACGGATAAGACACTGTCATCCAGTTTTTCATGGATTTGCTTGAGCAGGCACCAGTAACATCTCCATAGTCCTGTCACAAACCAAGTGTAGCCCAAGGACATCTGCTTGCGCCAGGGACAGGAAGAACCTCAAACCATTCTTCAGGTCATGGAATTGAGGTCCATAATTGTTACTAGGTTCCTGGCATATCAAATAAAACATGAGTAGTTTGCCAGTCTCCCGTGTAGGTGGTATATTCTCAGTAGAAGGCTCTCATCTTGGGACCAGGTTTTCTTAATCTATGGTGACCATTATGCTTCATGAATTTAAAAATAACCAAATGTTGGCACTAAGGCTTTGAGGATAAGACAAATTTTAAAAACTCTTGGAATACTGTTAATTTCTGCTATAAATTCAATGTTATCTTGTTTGGGGCATATTTTCTCTTCTCCCTCATGGGTCCTAGTCCTGGCATGATGCAACAAGATATACCAGGAGAAACCTCCTCTGGCTATGTTTGGACCACCGTTTAGGAATCATTTCTGCTAAGATCAAAGGTTAACATCTTGGAAGTTTGCCCCACATACAAGCTTGCATAAACTTCCAGTAAACAAAAGAGTAGAGCACTTAAGATTACCCTGGAGCAGAGTAAAATGAACAAGGACCTTGTGGTTATTGGAGATACCCATCTAGAAGGGCATGGAGTTCATGGTCAGAAATTATGATGTGATTTCCCCCATGAAAATAAATCTTTAGACATTTTGTTCTCAGGTGTGACTCCTATACCAGCCCCCCTCTCTACTCTGTTTAGCATAAGAGGGATCTGGAGGGGAGGGATTAAGCCCTGGCATTAGCATTTGTTAGGCCTGAAACAGAGGTGCCCCACTTCCTAGTTTCCTAGTCTCTATACCTAAGAACAGATAAAATTTGACTTATCCTCAAGCCTTAGTGCCAACATTTTTTTTTTTTTTTTAGTATTTGATGATGCAGCCCTTCCCAAAGAGAAAGGCTTTTGGTTCCCAGCCAGGCTTTGTTGGGCTTTTGTAGAATAAAGGGACTGCCTTGGGAAGAAGCAACCACTTGGTGGGAGAAATCTTGGCCTGAGTACATATTCAGAGAGGTCTGACCAGCAGCCCGTGGTCTGGGGAACCTCTTGCCCCTGGATTGCAGTAGCAGAATTTGTTTAATTGTTGATAATAAGTAAAAGACTTTTGAAACTGTGCTAGACTAGTGGATTTTGTTCTCCAGTCGCCAGCTTTATAATGATCAGGAAAATCAATCCCTGACACTTTTGGGGTCCCCAGCAGATCCCCTGACAAGAAAAGGAATATCTTCACAGACTTTATAAGGTTAATACGCAAAATGATAGAAGGTAGATTAGTGGTTAGAACACCAATGTCAACCTGGTGTTACATCCTGGCATCCCATAAACTCTGGTTCTATCCCCTGGGGACTTTGAGTCACTAATACTAATACTGCAGTCACAGACCCTGAGAGTTTCTCCTGCTATCCTCAAGTATCTCCAAGTCTCCCATACTCCTCCCAGAAGTACTACTTAGGAGAAACAGGAAAGAAAGGATGAAGAGAAAAAAGGTGAAGCTGAAGGGAGGAGCTAAATAAAAGGCCAAACAGAAATAGATTTATAAACTATTTAGGAGTGATTAGGAAAGCATTTTAGTGCAAGAAATTTTCCCTCTCCTTGTTACTTTTTCTCACATTGATTGTTTTTGCTCATGTTCAGCAATACCCTTGTGCTCACAGATCTGGAATTTCTATCATCCATTGCCCCAGTTTCAGGGTAATATCATTTGTGTGTATGTTGTAAACCATAGAACTTAAAATACATTACAAAGTATATTTGTCTCTATGTTCTTAGAAAATCAAAGTCAGGAATTCAGGTCTGAATGAGTTATGCAATTTTTATTAAGCACAGATTTAAAGTCTGTTAAATAATGTTTGACATGTGTCATTGTTTCTATTGCCAAACATGCTGTCAATTAACTTAACCATTTCATGGTCTCCTGCTTATGGCTTCCCATTATGAAATGCGCATTTCTTGCCCCAGCAGATTGCTCTCTTTATCCTGTAGTGACTGTGTTTTTGATTTCAATATTTTTATATACATTTTGTAGGTCAGGTTTCCAGAATTAAAAATACCATAGTTTTTTTTTTTACATGGTTTCCTTTAAACTTCTGGTAAATTTCTGTTTATCCACTTTGATGTTTGACACATTCTCTAAAGGTTTTTCATCTGTGTTTAAAATGAAGAATAAAATATTGGAGTGAGATTCAGACCTGGATTCCAGGAAAAACTTTTGCCACCAAGTAGCTGTCTAGTCTATTATCATTTATTTCACTTGTCTGTTTTAACTACTTTTCTAAAAAAGTATTTTCATAGAAGAATCAGAGTGACTTGATTCCCAAGTTTTGCTTCCTAAACATAATATTATAACATAATTAAGCTTAAATATGTATTTAATTTTATTTATTTATTTTATTATTTATTTATTTATTTATTTGTTTATTTATTTATTTAATTTCTGCCCCATGACAGACATGGGGCAGAGCTGCTACTTGCTCTCCCTGTGCCCAGCCACTCACAAGGCACCCAGGAGGGATGGAGGGTCCCAGCCCTGGCCCGCCACCCCAGCAAAGCCTTGCAACAAGCCAGACGACCCCCCCACTCCATGAGGGCCTCCATTTTCCACATCCGGACTTCTCTCTCGTCAGAACTCCACCCAGCAGACCAGCCTATCACAGCCCAGCTCACGTGGCGGCTTGAGGCCATGCGGTTCATCAATAAATACTGGATTTAGAGATGACTACAAGAGTATGCTACCTGCACGGCAGAGCCTGGCAAGCTAACCGTGTTGCATTTTATATGCCAAATACCAGTAACAATTATAGACCTCATTCTGGAATGGATTGAGGCTCTTTGTGTTCCTGGAGCAAGCAAATGTGTTTGGGCTCTACTAGCATGAGACAGGACATATGGAGATGTTACTGGGGCCTGCTCGAGCAAATCGATGATGAACGGAAGACAGTGATACAGTGACAGTGATGTATTTAATTTATATATTTTTAAAACAGACAATAAACACGCTTATCCTATCCCCAGCAATGTTACCCCTAGAATTAGTTTGAAATTTGTTGCTTAACTGGGTTCTTTCAAATCTCCCTGGACAATGCTCTTCAAGCCACAAAACTTTGGTAAAGTATCTCACTAAAGAGATACTATTTACAAGAACCGTTTGGCTCAGGGTCCCACCCCCACCCCCACCTGCACTTCATGTGAATTTCAAAACAAGGTATCCAAAATCAGATGGGCTGGACATGTAATGCCATTTGGAGTCGACCGCTGGACTAGAGCCATTACCGACTGGAAACCATGGGAGGTCAAAAGATCACGTGGCCGCCCACCTACAAGATGGTCAGACTTCCTTGTCAAGACCCTGAAGGAACGGTTTGAGGATCTTCATATTCCTGAATCAGCCAGATGCCATTGGGCTACATTGGCATGTGATAGGGTCCAATGGAAATGTTACTGGTGCTCGCTCGAGCAAATCGATGAATAACGGGATTCAAGTGATCAAGTGATCAAGTAATGTAATAAAGAAGACATGGGAAGTTTGATTGGGATCTCCCCTTTGAACACTTTAAAAAGCTACACACTGAAAAAGCCCTTCCAGAAGGTTGGAAAGGGAATCTCCAAAGGTCGAATCCCTGGATTTAAAACTTCGTAAATTTCATAAAAGTTATCAACTTGATGAACTTTTTACCAACTTTACCCTTTGGTACACAGTTGTTTCAAATGGGCATAATGAATACAAAATAGGCTAAACATGCCTTCAAAATAGATGACAGATAACTCAGAGAAACTGGGACATTGGCCTGTTCATTTATAAACCGACTTCCTGGATGTTGGGGTGGGGGGTAATGGGGGGGTGGAGTCTATTTGCGATATCAGTGAGGATATCTGCTCCAGGATCCTGCACTTCTTCAACATGATGATTAGATGACACACTGTTGCTAAATATCAGGGCCAGTCTATTGAACTAGTGGAAGGAGGGGGTTTGGGGGAGCAAATAAATGAGGTGTGCTCTTTAAGGCAGGTATGAGCGTGTCAGCCAATCCTAGAGGCATCTTTCACTGCTTAATCCATTTTGCTTTCCTTTGTCATTGACGGGTTGAAGGATTAATTTTATTTGTTCTATGAAAGACAGCAGGGCACTAAATCAGAACGTATTTAAGAAAAGTAAATATCATGTAAATGACGATGAAACTAATACTGATAAAATAAATGATAAAATTCCTATTTTTTTCTAGTATTACCAAGCATTTATTTCAATTTCCAATGTCAGTTTTCAATACTATCTTAATAGATGCTACCTATAGTAACTCTGTACAAACATGCCAGGTATGTAGATTCTCTATTAACTTTTAAAGCATCTCTATGATTGCACTCTAGACCTTGAAATGTTTGGAAACTATTGAAAATGGAAGCCACTTTGTCACTCTTTAAAACATTACAAATTTAGTAGTATAAAGTTGATTATAGATTAGCATAGGTATGTTAAAAGAAAACATTGAAAAACTTCTGGAATCAGTGAAAACCAATCTGCGATTATTCTAATAATGGAAAATGAGAAAAGAAATCAGAATATTTAATTTCTTCTGTCATTATAAGAATAAGGATTTCTAAGTCTGCTATTACAGACAAAACTATTTCATCTGTGTGGCCATAAATAATGGTATTTTTTCTCCCAGTTGTAATACTGGAATGTAATCACAAATGTATGCCTGTTATAGTTCTTTTGCATCCAAGAGTATGGTAATGGAAATGGAAAAATAATTTAAACTCTAGAATTTCAAGAAAAATCCAAGACAAAATACTGCCTTTAATTTGTTTGCAAGTATCCAAAACTCTGATTATAGTCTAAGTTGCTGTTATATTAAAAACATGTTAAGAGATACAAAAAATCCTTAAAATAACATTGCTATCCCCCGAACACTTCCTCTGTCTGACACAGAAAAGATAGTATATTTTCATCTCTTTTAGGCTGCCTGCCTGCCCTACTAATGCAGATCTATACTTACCCATTTGCATTCACCTACACATAATGGTGTTTATGTGAGTTAACTCACATCTTTAATTGAAATCTCTGTCTCTTCCTGTTAACCATGGCATGGCCACCCACAATGCTTGTTCAATTCCAGAAGTTTCCTGCTCATTTAAGCAAGATCCTGGAGGCAGAATTCTTTGGGATTAACACTCTAAAGCATCCTTTCACCATGAATCTCAAATCATTTTGCACATTTTAATTCATTCTTGGAAAGCCACAAAAGAGGAAGTTTACTGCCCTGCCTGATTTTCAGAAAATAGCCCTTAAATATGGAGAGATGCAAGTGAATTTGGTAGTTTTAATCTTAGCATACCAAATCATTCATTTTATTTTTTTTTCCAAATCATTCATTTTGAATGGAAACATTTTAAAACATGAAATATTTGAATTGTTACCTAAAAATTATGCTTTAAAAGAAGTATCCTAAAAACTCCAGACTTGTAATTACCTATTTCAAATAAAACACACACTTTTTACAAATAAACATTTTATTTAATTGGCTGTTGATGCAACCTAAAAGAAGAAAACCACAATGGATCCTGAATCTGTTTATGATTAAAATCTAAAATGCATTTTTTCATGTGACTTAGAACACAGGGGTCAGTTAGATCATTTCATTATAGGTATGAAAGAATATAACGCATTGTTAACACAAAATGTAATACATGTGTATTTATTTTACCCTCTTTTTACAATACGTATGATTTAATATGTTTGCAAGTAAGGGAAAAGTGAATATTTCTTAAGGTATCTAATAAGCGTTAGAATTTAACTCTCCTTTATACATTTCCAAGGAGACTAGAATTTTAACAAATAAATATGTAACCTTGGAAAAATTAAACTAAAACTGTTAATTTCCCAAATCAAGAACAGTATGCTTGGTTTGAAAAGGTTCTGTCAAGTTCTAGACACTAATCAAAATGGATTAAATTCAATTTATTTTAAAGAAGCATGTGTTCAGGAAGTGACCCACTACAAAGTGACTTTAGTGAATCCCCATAGTTTAGTCTGAAAAAAAGTTAAAAGAGAGTGTAATAAAGTGATAGCTAAAGTTAAGTATGTTTAAACCATTTTAGCTACAATTTGAATTAGTTTTTAGATGAGTATTAGAAATTAGAATTGTTTTCTGAGCAATTAAAATGTTTCTAAATAGAATAGGGCATATAAACATACAGATACATAAATTATATACACACATATACACAAATACACAAACACACATATACATAAATTATGTTCTCACAAGATTAACTAGTCTCATTTAACCTATTCACATCTGATAACCTTGAAAATGTACTTTTAACATAGAAACCAGAGCTGGGAGAGATAGTACAGGATTCAAAGGAAATGCTTTGCATGTGATCTACCTCATTTGTAATCCCAGTACTTCCTGTTCCCATAGCATCACTAGGGCTGGCCCCGAGTCTCATAAAGCACCAGGATGACTAAAAGTAATTCCAGGACTTGCCAAACCCCTGAAGAACTTCATCTTTGGGTTCTCATATTGAACCTTTTGCCCAGTTGCATACCAATTTCCAGGAATAACAATTCTGTTTTCCTAAGCACCCTTAACAGATCAAATCAATGAACAGAGCAGTCCATTGAATTTATTTCAAAGAGGGCTTAAGAGATAGGACTGGGTTAATATGCATGCCTGGCAATGGCTGACTCTCATTATTTACCCAGAACTACCTCATAAGGTAGCTCCGAGTGAGGAATAACCTAGGACCCCCAGAGTCTAGTAGCAAGCCCTATACAGAATCTAGTATAACTTCCACCCCTAAAATTAAATCTATATCACATAAATCAATATATAGATAAAATTTTCCTGAATTTTAAAATATTTACAGAGCTGCATAATAACAATATTTTCTAAACTTTATCAGTATAAGACAACCTTTTATTTAATTGTAGTTTAAATAATAAAGGTTTCTAAAATGGCTTATGTAATTTAAATGTTTGAAATATCAATTTTCTGCTACTTAGGTTTTTTGACTGTATATACATAGTTTCTACTTTTATTGAAGGCAATACTGTCAAATGTCACAGTGTCATGTATATGATTTTTTATCTACAGGTAGTCTATTATTAAACAAACTTTTTATCTCATGCAATTTGGTGTCTTTAGCAAACAACTACACAGTTTCTTGTGCCTTGACTATCTTATATCCAGTAGGGGAATGAAGTAAATAATGGTAACATACTAATGGCGTTGAAAATGTAAAATATTTCAACAGTGCCCAGATATATCTACTAGCCATTTTCATCAATGTAATTGGATTTAGCATCTGACCTATCAAATGAAAATAGTTATGGTATCAAACTTTTATTATAGTTAATAAAGCCCTTAAAGAGGAAAGTCATCTGTTTCAAATTTATGGACCTTTTTTAATGTTAGAATAGATGAAATAATGTTCTCAGTAGGATACATGAAATGACTCAAAGTTTTTCTTTGAATTATGTAAATCATGCCAAAAGTGGGGAGTAATTTAAAAGATACTAATAACTTTGTTTTTTATGCCATTCAATTATTCTTATTCTGACGCATATGTGTGATAACTTAAATTCAGTACTAGCTATTCATGATGCAGATGAATACTGTGTATAGAGAGTTGAGCAACATGTATGGAGTGTGAGTATATTGGCCACAAAGCCATGTGTCTAGATTTACACTCAGATAGGTCAAATTAACTTCACATGCCAGGATGTCTGCCACAGCTAGAATGCCAGTGATCGTGAATAGCGTGAAAGTCTGAAGAGGTGCTCATGGGTTCCCACCCCCAGAGGACAAGACTCTTCCCTACCTCTCTCCCACTAAACACCAGCATGAACTCACTGCACTTTGGTTGAACTTTTCTGCTCAGTCGAGTACATTTTTAATGCAATCTATCCTATTTAAAGTCTAATTTGTACTTCATTTCACAATCTTGCCACTTAACACAAACCAATCAAGACAGATTTCAGGGCAGGAGCTAATCTAAACCTGAAAAAATACTTGTTCTGCCCATCAAGGTTAATTTTTTTTTCTGCTTCTGAAACACATTAGGAGACGCAAGAGTCAAGCATCTTCTAGTTCAATTCTCTATGTTTAAAAATAAGTATTTTTCTATGCTAAGAATCCACCAACATTCTGTTTTTTACAATTTATACATTTTCCTTTCATAACAAGACACATTAATTCTTTCAACCAAATTTTAAGAACATAGCTATAATTGTTCGTCTCAAAGAAGGGTTTTCATTTAAATACCCAATCCCAACAGTCTGCATTTTTGTACACTATGCTGTGACAGATTATATGTGAAGGCAACTTTCATGTCAAAAGTGTGTAACAAGTCTAACACTTTTACACATTTTTATTAAAAAAAAAGAATTCTTCGCATACCAAAATAAAGACTTCCATTAACCCAATCATAGGGAAGATAAATCTTAGCAGGACAATTATTTTTTTAAAGTTCAGATGGCCACACATAAATTCTTTCCTTGGATTCAGCACATTTTTTAGTTATCTGCTAGGAACATTAAGTCCTTCATATAGACCAGCTTTGGGGGGAGGCAAGTGAGACATTCTTTCTTTTCTCTTCAAATGTATTTCAAATTTATTGTGTTTGGATAGACCATTTAGAATAGTTGGCACTTGTTTCCAATGTGCTTCTAGAAATCTAACTCCCAATTAAATATAAATTCTATAGAATGAAAAGTATTCTATAAAAACATAACATTTTAGACTTGAATTTTAATAGCACACTACCAACAATATTGAATTTGTTTGCTGAATAAATATCATGTGTGCATTTCACATCTTACTCACAAGGAATTGTGTAAAAGATGCAGTGATAAATTAGATAGGACTCTTTTCCCTGAATTTATGTCATTTAGAATAGATAACAGTTAAATAAGCCATTGAATGCTAAAGGTTGTAGAAATCAAATGTCCACCTCAGTATTCAGCAACATTTCAGCTCATAGGATTTTATTGAGCACCTACTGTACAACAAGCACCATGAATGTCTGTTGCTGATAGCATTAACCCTCAGTTTAATAAAAGAATAAGAAACTTTCAATTGAATCTCACAGGTTTGTGTTATTATTTCTTTATGTGTGGATATGCAGAGTTACTTTTAAATTTGGGCATAGTAGGTTAGCATGGTATATTCAGCAAAGCTAAGGAATTATTCCTGGCTCTGTGCTCAGGCATCAATCCTGGAAAGGCCCAGGGAACATTTGTGGTGCCAGGGATTTGGATGGAGTTCAAGTTAACCACATGCAAAGCAAGCATCTTAACTTGCACAATCTCTCCAGCCCTGGGTAGTTTGAACTAAAGAAAAAAAAATGGGTATGGAAAAACAGATACAAAGGAGAAGAAAATGAACACATCTAAAATCATTTTCTCATTAAAGTCTGGACAAAGGCTGTTTCTAAAAAAGAACTTGCAAGGATGGCAGACTTTTTTCAAAAGCTTAGAGTTTATATTTCTTCCTCTTAAACTATTCTAAACTATTAATTCCAGCCAAGATCACAAACACAGGAATTAAAATAATGCAATGAAGCTATTTTATTATATTTATAGACTCATTGAAAATAAGAGAGAGGGAGAGAGAGAAAAAAAACAACTTCAGTCAAACAAACCCAAAATGTTCTGAGAGATTGCCAGCCAGCAATTACTGCTGCAAAGCTGTCCATATACAATCCTCATATATCATAATGAAGCCAAAAAAGCCTGAAAATATGGTGCGGTTTAGAAATCGTTGGAGCAAGAGGGGCAGCACTAGTAGAAAAGGAGCTGTTTCCCCCTTTACATTCCAAACAATACAGTCCTGATTCTTAGGGAATCATTCAAAAGATTATGGGAAGTGAAGTTGCTTCAGGCAAGATGCAATCACTGTCAAACACACAATGGCCAATCAATCAATATGTATCTTTTGGTCTGTGAGTATCAAGAACATTTGCTGCATAGGGAAGGAGGCATTACACAGTGGGTTGAGAACTTAGCTCTCATTCAGCCAACCTGAATTCTATCCCTGGAATCGCTTAAGGTTTCCTGAGATTGCCAGCAGTGATCCCTAGCAAAGAACATTTGGTGCAGAGAATGAACTTTTAGAAAAGTATTTCCTTTGGATAAAAGCAAAAAGCTCTTAGTTGCCTCATATAGTATTTGTCTTTATATCTACTATACCTGAGATGTTTAAACTATACTTTATTTTTATTCAGTTCTCATGGATTATTTTTTATTTTCAATTTTTTGATCATTCTTCTGAAAATAAAAAACAACTGTTTGGAAGAACTGGAAGCAAGAGAGATTTTCTCTTCATTGATATTTATATTTTGCTGGCAAAGTGATCCCCATCTATAGTTTGTAGTTCCTTCCTCAAGAGTTGAAGGATTCCCTGGAATAGGCAGAACTCTATAATTGCCAGTGTAAGTGCTAAGATAATTATTATAATTACTTTTATTAAAATGATGTGGGTCTCACAGCAGAAATGAGTTTCTTGGTAATGGAAGTGATTTTATATTCTAACAGGGCAAAAGTCATTTAACTGTCTATTCATATTAAATCTCTAATCACCAGGGTGACGATACTGAAGAATAATCAAATGTCTCAATATAGAAACATTTTGCAAAAATATCTACCTTGATATGAATATACTATTGATGTTTCCCCAGAACATCATAACTTTCCTGTGTTGTTAGTTAGTATTTATTTTTATGATGCAAGAAAAATCAAAAATGTACAAATACCAAATAAAACATATGCCAAATGTCACCTTTAAAGAGTGAAGTAGCATGTTTGCAGAGGTTTGCAGACTTACTAAGAGCAAATTATAGTTAAAAGATTCTACTTTCAGCTGCTCTCCATATAATCTTTCCTAAAGGCTACCTGAGCTAGCATATAAGCAGCACAAAATATTTGAAGATGGCACATTTTCATAAACAAATGTGCTAGTTCAAGACCCATGTTCAAGGGATGACAAATATCTTCGGAAGGGGATATGTCTTCTTGTGTCATTGAATAAATACCAACTAATAGCTCAGGTAAAATATTTAAAAATGAATAACTACTAGACAAATTTCTCTTTATTATATAATAACATTTCTGCAGAACTTGATTTAAAAATTCTAGCTTTGCATCTACATTTTCCAGCAAAGCAGTAAATAAAATAAATAGTATTGCCATATCTTCTTGTCACTTCACTTGTATCACTTGTGTTCCTATTTGTTCATCATCGATTTGCTCTAGCAGGCACCAGTAATATCTCCATGTGTCCTGTCTCATGCTAGTAGAGCCCAAGGGCATCTGCTTGCTCCAGAAATATAAAGAGCCTCAAACCATTCCATCAGGTCACGGGAATGAGGTCTATAATTGTTACTGGTATTTGGCATATCAAATACAACATGGGTAGCTTGCCAGGCTCTGCCGTGTGGGTGCCATACTTTTTGTAGTCACCTCTGTTCTCCATCATTTATTGTCATAAGCATTAATAAAATAATATTAGGATGATGATTACTACTGCTGCTGCTATTAGTACTACTACTACTATCACTACAGCTACTATTATTAAAACTGGAATGATCACATTCAAAAATGTGAAATGGATTAAAGATCTCAACATCAAACACAAACCTATAACATACATTGAAAACATAAGGAAAAAACTCTGTGACATTGGAACTGAAGCCATCTTCAAAGACAAACACTACTGACATAGCAAATGGAAGCAAAGAAAAACATATGGGATTATATTAAACTAGAAGCTTTTGTACCTCAAAAGAAGTGGTGACCAAGATAAAAAGATAAGACACAGAATGGGAAAGACAACCCAATACACATCTAATGAGGGGCTAATATCATAGTATACATGATACCGGTAGAACTTTACAAGAAAAAAAGAAAATATCCAACCCCCATTAAGAAAAGGAAGAAGATATGAACAGAAACTTCATCAAAGAAGAAATTTAAATGATAAAAATGCATATG
>JAJIBD010001985.1:0-20000 GCA_021461705.1 Cryptotis parvus
AGTAATGCAGAGATCACTGATCAAGAGGTCCACAGCATGATAATTCTCTGAACTAGTGGCCAGCATGTGAGGGGTTAGAGTCCCCTCTGGGGTGGCCAGTATGGGAGGGGTTAGAGTCCCCCCTTGGGTTTGCTTGTTAAAAACAGTGACCTCAAAGCGTCTTAAGGATCTTTGTAATAACACGTGGCCTGAGTATATATCTAACATCCAGGCCTTCATGGTATTGTTACCAAGCTTTGCAAAGAAAAGAAAAATGTCAGATTTGCTGTATGTGTGTCTTGAAAGTAAAGGAACCAGAACAGGACCCCACACCAACTGCACAGGCAGGGAACAGAGACTGGTGCAGCTGAAAAAACTGGACAAGGCGAGGTCCAAACTGGTGGAGCAGGGCTATTTGCCCTGGGGGGACTGCCCTTCCTTTCTCAGTCTCTCAGTTTCCCTTCCAAAAGGGTCAAATCATAAGTAAAGATCAATCAATCAACTGTATATGTATGTGTGTGCGTGTGTGGTGGCCATCAATTGTTTGCAGTTGTCTTGTCTGTGTGAAGCGGTGAAGTGCTAAATGAAACCAAGTTGAAATCAAGAGCAAATTGCTGAGCCAGGGATAGGCAATGTGTTCCAAACTGAGTGTTGAGCAGGAGAAATTGACATGTTCAATCTAAATCTTATGGTAAAAAGTTAAAAGGTCTAATTGTAAAACCTTTTAAGTGTTCCTGATCCCTGAAATTCTCTCTGCTCCTGAACTTGTGCTGTTTAGAGAGGGTGGGAGCTAGAGCCAGAGTCAGCAAAGAAATAAGAACTTTGTAAGATAGTGCAGAGCTTTACCTCATAAGTTTAGGCTAAATTCTAATGAGAAATTAGGCCGCTTTTGAAAATTAACTAAGGTACAAAAACTGTTGCAATTAAATCAAAGAAGGTCTTGTGTTTCATGAAAAATTGGTAGTTCAAAGGTTTTTTATGTTGGTACATATTCGTTTTATTTCTGCAATAGGGTAATCACCTCAGCCTGATAAATCTGGTAAAATTCCAAAGTAGCCCTTGCTGGAAAAAAAAAAAAGTGAATCTCTTTAACATTCAAGTTGCTAAAAATGTTGGTTTTAAATTTTGTGGCTTCTAAACATGAAAGATTAAAAAAAACTGTAGGAAGTAAATGACAGCAATCAGTTTTTCTTTTTCAGACTTTGTTTTTTAGTCTGCCCGGTATGTGCTATTATTGAAATAGTCTTAATACATGTAAGCTTTGCCAACAGGTATCAACCTAGTCTTTACCTTGAAAGTCTTAGTTATTCACAAGTGTAAAATCTTTACTGTTACTTGGTAGCAATCTTTTGGGTATTTTAACTTTGCATTGTTTGTGTTCCTAAAAACTGAAATTCTAAAAATAAAATTTTAAATGTTTTCTGGATAATTTCTAATATAAAGTGAACCTTTGCCAGCATAAATTTAAAAGAACTTTAATTGTGAGCGTCTCAGCCTCTTAAATATGTATGGAACTGATTTAATGTTTTAAAGTAGTTTTTGCTATGCTAGATAAGATAATAATTAGCAACCTGTTTCTAAATTTGGGAAATTAATTTGTATTGAGCTCTGTAAAATAAGGAAGTTAATACCTTTAGGGTGTAACTATAAGAAGTCTAGATAATGCATTTTAAGTAACAGAAAGATAATGGATGGAGATGTCTGTGGGAAAAAAGGAAGAAATTCTGTTAAAGTGAAGGCTTGTTTTTTACAGGAAAGTTACAGGAAAGAATGAATGTACAGGAATGTGTAGAAGGTCTGAGAATGTTAGTAAATAAACTAAAACTCTTTTCTAAAGAATTGTTCTAGTACCTATTTGGTAAAATCTATGGAAAAGATATTAGACAAACGGTATGAACTCCTGTTACAGTGCTCCTAAAAAATTGGTAATTAGGGTTTTGACATGGAATCAAATGAGTTAGGATACTGCTAAACTGTCTGCTCTATTTCAACAGGACTTTGTGCTTCTTTTAAGCAGTTCCAACAGCATATTGGCGTATTGTACCGTTGTGAGTAAAAGTGTAATGTGTGCTTTCTCTCTTTACACCTTCAGTATGTTTTTAATGGTTTATGGCACTGTGTTGGTTTGCATAAACTCAAACAAAATATTTCCTCTCTGTAATTGGGCCTAGCCCTTTTGCAGACAGAAAAGGCAGTATGGGACCCCAAGGCCCTCTTCCAGGGAAATAGAAGTCAAAGGTTGGTCTAAGTAACAGAAGCAGATAGTTACAAACCTCAGGGAGACCCTAACGGCAGGCCAGCTCAAGGATCATCTCTGCTGTGAAGAACGAGGAATCTGCCAATCTGTGGTGACTGACAATTTCCTGGGCCATGCAACAAGAACAGCTGCTGCAGAGGGAATGGCTTCAGCCCCAAAGAGGGATGTTGTCACACTCTGCTCAACCCAGTGGAAGAGGCCCAAGGTCACCTGTAGCTCATCATGGATCTTCAAGTTATGGCCAAGCCTGGGGTAGCCCTGACGTGACAGGTAAAGACATTAAAATACCATAATTGGTGTTTGCCTACTCTGCCTCAGCCAATTCCCAGGACTTCTTAGTAACGGGGTACCCCTAAGTGAAGAGTTCTCCAGTCTTGCTGTGTTTATGCAAAAGAACCAGTCAGGTTTATAAAGTCATTTGGCAAATTTAAAGCGAAGGTGGAGAGAAAATCATATTTCTATAACTTTTGTAAAGATCAAATTCTAGCTCTACAAAAGGCAATTAAATAAATGTATGTATCCAAATAGACTTGATTTAAAAAGGTACCCCTTGGATAATCCAGATAAAACTTGTTTTACTAACCATAGGTAATCAGCCTAGTCTAAAAGGGAACTCAGGTTATGCATGACTTCAGTCCAACCAGGAACATCAGCTAAAAGGCAAAGCGTACTCTATAGAACAAGGGTTTTCAAGTTAGCATCCAAATTGGTTGGATGTTTATTCTTAGTTCTATGAGTACACAGTCATTTGAAAATTCTAAGATTCATAAGAATTTTAAAAGCTTTTAATTCTTAAGCCATCATGGTACCAATAACTCATCCAGTAACATTAGGGGAATAACAATTGTCCACGGGAAGGGACAAAACAGGGCAGTTTAAAAGTAACTCAGAACTGTGTTTTATGTGTCATAAATCTTAAGGATCGACAGTTTGACTTTGTGCAAAAAGTTCAGATGATCAGCGTATAGTCATCTATTGGTTCTAACACATTCAGTAAAAGGGGGCAAGGCTTTCTATGTTGTACAAAAAAGCCAGAGAGGTAGCTTGGTGTTCCTATGAGAAAAATCGGACACAAAATATTTGCTTCAATTTTGTGTTACCTTAACACCGTGTTTTCTAAAACAGCAAAGTATTCTGCCCTCACTAGGGCGAAGAGGGACTTTTTACTCCTCCAGGGCCTAATCATTTCTAAGTAATGTTCTTAGCCTAATTGATCTGATCTTTTCTTGCAGATAATAATAACCTCAGAAAATCTGATCCATTCATTGCATGGGACCCATTTGAAGATTTCACCCCCTTGCACAGGCAGGGTCTACAGTCCCTTTGTCAGCATGAAGCAGCTCCAGAAGATGGACCTTCACCCATTTTCCCTTAAAAATATAAGGCGGTGAAATCTCTTAAAAAAAAAAACGGCCCCATGGCAGTGAAGCAACCTAGTCTAAAAAAAAGTGCGGCTTCTACGCAGACCACTCTGGAATAGTGAAGGAAGCGGAGAGGGTGGTTTGAGTCTTGGGGGCGCAGTCCCCTGATATCTTGTTTCCAGCCCTAGCCGGGCCCCTCATCATATTCTTATTGATTTTGACAGTTGGGCCTTGCTTTCTTGATAGGCTACTTGCATTCATCAGAGACCGGGTGGGTGGAGTCAAGTTGTTAGTACTTAGGCAACAGCATCAGGCCCTATGAAGTGAAGGTCTCTAATGGTCTCTAGGATTAGAGAACCCCCATAAGAAAAGGGGAATGAAAGGATGGCCCCTCACCCATAGAACACAAAGACAGGAAACAGAGGTAGCTGGTAAAATGCCAGAGGTAACTAATAAAATGATGGCTCAACCGATAATTGATAAAATGATGGCTTGATAAGAGCACAGCAGGAAGGGCCTTAAGCAAATAATTCCAGGGAGGGCTATAAGGCAAACATTCCCGAGAGGTTGCGCCTGATGTCCCCCTCTGTATTTGGTATGATACCTGACTGGGCCCATGCCGTGCCAAATATGGAAAGAAGTATTAGGCACACTCAGATGGGTGGGTGATGGTTACCTGGTGCAGAGTGATTGGCTGCCTGCGCGCAGACCTTGATGTAATATTTTAAACCTATTGGATAGTTATGCGCGGGCTTTTCTGTAGCGCTGGAATTATTCCTAAAAGATCGTCCCTGAAAGGGCTCGGGGCTCTTAGCCACTGACCGCTTGGGGTCACGCTTATGAGCCCGAGTATACTCGCTTATTAATAAAACCCTTGCTTTTGCAAAGGACTTGGTCTCTCAGAGTTTTCCTTGGTAGGTGCGGCGTTCCTAGGCTCCCCAGTCAGTCACCCCATCGGGTGGCCAACCCTTACAAAATACATGGAAATAGATGTTGGATGTGAGGGCGATCTGTCACCCCCATTGATGGCCAGGGTAGATGTAGGTGACAAGTTATCTTCACACACTCCAACAACTAGGGAATGAAAGCACAAGTAAACAAATGGGGCCGCATGAAACGAAAAGTTTCTGCATAGCAAAAGAAATGAATGTTAAAACAAAAAATCAGTCTACTAAATGGGAAAATGTATTTTCAAACCATATGTTTAGCAAGAGTTTAATACCCAAAGTATATAAATAACTCCAAAAAGGAAAAAATACGACAAAGAAAATCTGATTTGAAAGTGGGCAGTGTACCTGAATAGTCACTTCACCAATAAAGCATACAGATGGCAAGAGTACATGAAAAGATGTTCATTATCTCTTTTGTTGGGGAAATGCAAATCAAAGCCACAATAAGATACTACTTCATTTGGATGAGAATGACTGCTATATAAAAGGCAGGAAATAGCAAGTATTGGAGAGGCTACAGAAAAAAACTCTCTTGCACTACTGGTGGGAATGTAAATAGATATATTCATTATGGAAAGCAGTATGGAGATAATTTAAACATTGAGAATAGAAATACTGTATGACCTACCTATCATAATTTGGGATATTTATGCAAAGATTAGAAAAACATTTACTGGAAGAGATAGATATACTGTTCATTACCAGTTTTAGTTACAGTAACCAAGAGCCGGAAACACTGTAAGTACCCATTGAGGAATGGACAAAGAAGAATCCTAATTAACCCAAGAGAATTCTATCAGCGATTAAATACTATGAAATTTTGTTATTTGAAGCAGCATGAATGGAACTGAAGGTTAGTATACAAGTGAAATGAGTCAGATGGCTGAAAGCAAACATAACTTTGAGCTGATAAATAGTGCCTAAATAAAATAGGAAAGAACAAAACAAAACCAGATTCTGAAATTATAGGGAAAAATAGTGATTTCAAGAAGATAAGGGGAAGGAGAGTGAATAAACTCATGAAAGAGATCGATGATACAGTGTTGAATGGAACCTAGCCTTTTGATGAAGAGATGATTTAGTATAAATAGATATTGATATATGTAGTTATACCTGAAACCTAAATGATGTCTTAAACCAATGCTATATTGATGTAAAATAAAGGTATAAAGTTTAGAAATCACAAAAATAAAGATAATTCTAACTTTTAAATGTAATATTGGTTGTGTCATATTGAGTTAAAGAAGAAAGGAGATTTGCTTATTTACGTTGCCAAAAAGCATAAATTATGTCCTCAGCATTCTGAAAATACGTACTTAAATTTTTCTCTTTGTGCTGGTTTCATTCTCTGAAACACTGGATTAGCAGTAGTTTGAAATACCAACAATAAGATCATCTCTTTGAGAAGGGGCCTAATTTATCTGATAGCTTCCAGGTTCACCACTGAACCATTCATCATGGCCAGGAGTATATTATGTGTCCAACTCCTAAAACTGGAGTAGAGTTAGCCTGACTTGAATTCTTTTGCTGAGAGTAAGGAAGTAATAATTCTCAAAGGAAAACAAAGTCTCCCACTAAGAATAGGAAGAATCAGTTTGGATAGTGAAAAAAAATAAAACAAGCATACAGAATAGCACCAACTTGCACAAACCTAGTTATTCATATCTTTTGCAATTCCACTGTATTCAATAGTATATTTCAATAAGAAGAGTTAAGGTCAGAAGTGCAAGGAAACCTCATTAATGAGGAAATCTTGATAACATTTCTGATTTTATTTTATTTTTGCTTTTTGTTTTGGGGCCATACCTTGTGGTGCTCAGGGCTTACTCCTGGCTCTGCACTCAGATATCATCACTGATCCCCATAAAGGATGCCAAGGATGGACCTCCAGTCAGTCACATGCAAGGCAAATACCCTATCCCCTATAGTATGGCTCCATCCCCACACTTCTGATTTTACTGTGAATCACAACATTAGTTATTAAAAAAGAAACTGCTAGTAGGGAAAATTTATTGCATTTGGTCAGGCATCCATTTATGGATAACTGATTTATTCCTCCAACAAATATTTCCTCAAGTACCAAACTATGTGCTTAATGCTTTTCTGGCCATTGAAGTAGGAGTAAATAAAACAAGCATAACTCCCTGTCTCATGAAATTACATATTAGTTATTAGAAGTCTATGCCAAATAGTAAAAGCTTCACCACAGGGAGCACAAGTAAAAAGTAAGTCAAATGCTAAGAGCAAAAGTTCTATAAAATATTGCACATGAAAGACATTCCCATTCCTGAGTTTTTATTTTATTCATCTTCTAGGGCATAATTTTAATAAGGTTTCTTGGAATTGAAGATAAATACACTATCTGAGTTTGTTCTTGTTAAGAATATTTCCCTCTTCCAAGTATAAGTAATTTGATAAATATTTCAGTCCTGAATGTTACCCTTGAATGCTGAAAATGTTGCTTCTTTTCCTTTTGGCATTTAATATTAAAGAGAAATGATCTTAAACTAACCTTTTTTTCAGGTAAATAATTTCTTCTCATGCTAACCTGGAACCATGTAGGATTTACTGTTCTTGGCCTGGATAGTAAACAAGTTACCAGTATGAAACTTCAAATCAAAATTAATTTGATTTCTCTTTATAAAATCCTTTCAAATTGATATGTAAATCTATTTTTTTGCTTATTTGGGTCTCACCTGGCAATGCTCAAGGGTTTCTCCTGGCTCTGCACTCAGGAATTTCTCCTGCTGGTGCTTGGGGGACCATATAGGATGCGGGGATTGAACCAGGGCTGGCATGGGCTGGCCACGTGCAAGGCAAAAAGCCCTACCCGCTGGACTATCGCCCGGCCCTGTAAATCTATTTTGGATTCAAAATCTGTTTCTCTTTTTTCTTCTTGTTTCTCTTCAGTTGTGCTTTTTGATTTCCATGCAGGTTTTTATTTTATGCCAACATGAGATTTACTGGATTACTATGTTTCAATAATTTATCTCCAGCCTTTCCTTTGATTTACAGAGAACAGTTTTGATTTTTGGTTCTTTTGAGAGGGTCACACATGACATTGCTCAGGGCTTCTCACTCTGGGCTCAGGGATCATTCCCTAGTGGAGCTCGTGGTGAACACATGTGATGGAACCATGTCGTCCATGTCTGCAGCAAGTGTCCAATCCACTTTACTAACTCTCTGCTCCACTGTGGCAGATAGTTTTGAACTAACTTTCTGTTGCTTTAGTTTTTCTGTGCCTTCTGGATTGTTTACAATTTTAGGCAGCTTTCTTTGTTATCAGACCATCTTTCCTTTGTTAGATGAAATATCTATTTAGTTAACTAGAAGTTCAAATCAAATACCCCTACTTTTCCTAAGAAATCTATTTACTTTAAAAAAACAATGTTTTCAGAAGTCTCTGCCTTTTTATTTATTTGCTTTGCTTTTGATCAATGGTTGACTTTAAACTTTCCAGGAATTATTTGCTCCTCTTTAAGACATTTAAAGAGGTGGAGAAACAGAAACAAGGTGAGATTAATAGTGATTTTCTTTTTATAATATCCATATTGCTCAAGCCTGGAAAGGGGAGACAAGGCAAGTGGCAGTGATGGTCATGATCTCGATTGTTTAGAGAACTCTGTTTCACAGTCTGGGTAGTGGCCTCACTGCTTGTCTTTGGGATTTTGTGTCACTGCCTCATCTGTGCCTATAAATTCTCTGGTGTGTTGGTATACCTTTGTGTTGCAAGGAGAAACAGGAAGCCTAGTTTTAAACAGGTTTAAACAACAAGCTCAGTTACTGGAGATAGATTAATTTTACGAGGGTCTTTTTTCTTTGCCACAATTCAGTGGTGTCATCAAAGACTCTTTTTACTGATTCTCCCTCTTTCATTCTAAATCACTATATCACTTGTATCGCTTGTCTTCCGTTGTTCATCGATTTGCTTGAGGAGGCACCGGTAACATCACCATACATCCTGTCATCTGCTAGTGTAGTGCAAAAGCATCTGCTCACTCCAGGAACATGAAGAGCCTCAAACTATTCCCTTCAGGTTATTGGAATGAGGTCTATAACTGTTACTGGTTTTTGGCATATCAGATACGACACGGGTAGCTTTCCAGGCCTCTCCTGTGCGGGTGGGATACTCTTTTAGTAGCCTCTCATCTTGTGCATTTATTGATGAACCAGGGAAACATCGGCTTTTCTTCTGGTGGAGCTCTGTCGATCTGTGGAGTCTGAATGTGGAAAATGGCGGCCCTCATGGTGTGGGGGCTCCTCTGGCTTCTTGTGAGGCTCTGCTGGGATGGCAGGCCAGTGCTGGAACCTACCTTCCCTCCTGGGTACCTCACGATCAGCTGGGAGAGTCGGTAGCAGCTCTACTCCATGAATCTGAGTCTCTGGATCAGGCATACCTGGGCTTGAAATAGACTGCTGTAGGATGGGACTCTGATGACCAAGGCTTGTGATCAGATCTTCTGCTGGGTGGAATTCTGACGAGCTGTGGAGTATGGATGTTGAAAATGGCAGCCCTCATGGTGTGGGGGTTCCCTCTGACTTCTTGTGAGGCTCTGCTGGGATAGCAGGCCAGGGCTAGAACCCACCTTCCCTCCTGGGTACCTCATGGTCAGCTGGGCACAGGGAGAGCTGGTAGCAGCTCTGCCCCCGTATCTCTGAGTCTCTGCCATACCTGGGAATATGAATATTCCCATTCTAAATATGAACTCCATTCCTAGACCTGGCTCCTTTGAGAGAAAAGTAACAGCAGAAGTTTTAACTGGGTATGTTACATGATCTGGCAGAAGGGATTTGTAATGGCACAAATGAAGTGTAAGAAATGAAAGGGAGGGTTGGAGTGATAATACAATGGGTAGGGTGCTTGCCTTGCACAAGCCGACCTGGGTTACATCCCCAGCACCTCTCATCATTTTCAAGTCTGCCAGGAGTGATCCCTGATTGCAGTATCAGAAGTAAGCCCTGGCACCTTCAACTTTTTATCCCAGAATGACCCACATCAACGGGAAGCAATTAGGGTCAATCCCCTCAGGTAACTTCTCCCTAGGACCTCATTTAGTTCACTGAAATATTAATATTGCCTCAGCCTAGATCTGCCTGGGAAATATCCCCGCAGGTCCTATGTAGAGTGGGGGAAGGGCATGTATCTGTACCAATGGATGTTTTACAGCCAGGTTTATATTTCTCCAACTTTCACAAGATTTTCATCTTTACTTCATAATTGTTTTGTATATTAACCTTTAGAGTTATTCGAGAGCCATACTTGCTTGCTTAGAGACAAACAGCATTTCTCTCTGGTCTAATTGCTTAGAGATCCAATGTGGCCAGGTAAATATACTGGTAAGGTCTATCTAATCCCATGATGATTGTGGTAGTATGAGAGAAAATGTTTATACCAACTAACATAGAATACATGGTAAGATATACTGCCACCTAGAGTCACAGATTCAGACTGTTTTCTTGCCCCTGTATCTACAAAGTAGCCTTCAGGAGGTAACTCCAGGCAAGATGCAAAGGCTCTGGGCAACAGGGTACTGCAACATAATCTTAAGATTTTTAATGTGTATTTCAGTGTGTTTTAAGAAGTCCAGAATGATTTGTTATTGAAGAAAGGCATTTATTAGACTATGTAAGTGTAGCATATATATTACCAAGTTTATTAGAATTATGATATACAACTCTGGGAATAAGAATTTGAGAAATTTTATCAATGTTATATTGGTTTTATTTCTCTTTGATACTCAGTCAACCTAAAATTAATGAGGAAAGCAAAAAAGTTAGACCAGCATAATTTCATGGAATAGCACTACATTTCTGTATCAAAATGTAATATTTTTTATTCATATAAGAATTATTATCATAACTATTTTTATTATAATGTTGCTTTTTGGGTCATACCCAGTGCTCAGAGTTTACTCCCAGATCTTGCTTAGGGATTATTCCTTGAGTGGTTCTGGAGACCCTTCAGATATGTGGTGCTGATATTAAATCTGGGCCTGCAAGGCAGGCACCCTATCCATTGTATTATCACTTCAACCCTATATAAGAGTTATTTATGAATGCTTGTAACTTGCTAAATATTTCATTATTAAATATGAAGGTAGAATGGGGTGCCAGAAAATATTCCTGCTCTCAAAGTCATAGAAGAGATAATTTTAAAAGTTGGTAGATTTGTCAGTGTAGATGTGATATAAAAAATGAAATATGGGGGCTGGAGGCGATAGCCCAGCGGGTAGAGCGTTTGCCTTGCATGCGGCCGGCTCATACTGGCCCAGGTTCAATCCCCGGCATCCCATATGGTCCCCTGAGTACAGCCAGGAGTAATTCCTGAGTGCAGAGCCAGGAGTAATTCCTGAATGCAGAGCCAGGAGTAACCCCTGAGCATTGCCAGGTGTGACCCAAAAAAGAAAAAAAATGAAATATGAACTTCATGGAAGCCCCTGGGGTAGGCACAAATCCAGGGCCTGGGGACAACAGTAAGAACTTACTTATTTGAGTAAAGGGGGCATGTGAGCTAATATTAAGGGATAGATAGTAGGTCATCCATCCCTATAATGGATGGATGGTGAATGGAGGTCACTTATTTGAGAAATGTGACCATGAATAGGTCATGAAGGAGATCATGAATGGTCTTTTTAGACAGATTGAGCAGCAGATGGAAAGGCTGCTCCCTCCAGGGAGGTGAGAGGGGTAACAGAGCAAGATCGTACAACAGGGTCTAAACTATTTAGTAGGTAAACATAATACATACATCCTTTGTGGTTCTTCCTGTGAAACAGAGATGAGTAAAATTTAACTCATAAAGCTGTTATGAAGGTGGTGCAAGTTGACATTTGTAAAGCACTCAGTACAGTGCTTTGTTTAGTCAATAAAATTAAAGTAAATCTTACATAAAAATAACATCTTCAGATACTATTGGGATGATGTAACCATATATTGTCATTTGTCACTTGTCTTCCTGTTGTTCATGGATTTCTTCGAGCGGGTGCCAGTAGCGCCTCCATTCGTTGGGAATGAGATCCATTATTGTTACTGGTTTTGGCATTTTGAATACACCACAGGTAGCTTGCCAGTCTCTGCTGTGGCTCTGGGTCCCAGGGGTCCCAGTTTTTTTTCTATGAACCATGTATATTATGATCATGAATGTCAACACATTATAAACACATTATTTTAACTATAATGAATTAAAATTTAATGAATTTAAAAAAAATTCAGAACTCCCCAAACAAACCAACAAAATAGAAAGTTGGGAATAAAAACAAAACAGGACTGTGTGGTAACATAGAAGTCAAAGTAACATTGTCTTGAAGTGATCAGAAATCAAGAACGGTTTGGTATGTGGGTGAGGAAATACGAAGCCTGCAAATTACCAAGTAGATTTAAGGATAAGGCATTTGAAGGAGCTGAGGGAGATGGTGTAAGTGGTGTGCTGGAGAACAGAATTTGGAATAGAAGGTTGAGGAGATAAAGGGATAGAGGTGGTGTGTGAAGGTCACTCATTTGAGCTATGTGACCATGACAAGGAAGGAGGAAGATCAGCGGTGACTGGAAAGGAACACGGAGTTAAGATTGGGGGCAATTTTGAGGCAGAAAAAGAAAAAGAATACAGCCTGTTTAAATGCTGAGTGTATGGGAGCTGTAGACAAATTACAACCAGAGATAAGACTAAGGGAATGAAAATGCCAAGGTTAGGGGGAAGGATTGTAGTAATTGCTCAGCATTGGTTAAAGAATCCTTCTTTTGTCAAAGCAGTAGTGAAGGCTGGAAGAATGGATGCAGACAAAAGGGAGTTTTTTAGACTTGGTGGCAGAAACTTGAAATTCTCCTAGAAGTTTTCTGCTGGTGATACAACAGTTCAGAACATGTGGGCTTATTGAGAATCGGCATTCTCTCTTAATATTATAGTAGAGAAGAACTCTGAGAGATCAATGGACAGTATTCATGGCTCTAGAGAGATTTGGGAATCAAAATTTATAATAGAGCAGCATCACATTGTGTATGTTTGTGTAACAGCAGTCAACAGACTACTTACATATTTGAATATAGCAGGAAAAAAGACTGATCCTTGGTTGAGATTATAACGGTCATGTTATGACACGCGTTAGCTAAAGTGGAGATTGAAGAAGGCAACGGCTGTAGGGCTGAGTATTGGGACAAGGCTAGGAAGGATGGAAAACAGTCTTGCTTGGTAGCTCTATTGTTATGGGAGCTTGATGTTGTTAGTTTGTGAACTGGGTCATACAAGGTCAAGTATCCGGCCAGAGACTGAATGACTTAAATAAGCAGATGTGAATGTCATTGATATGGGGGAGGGCATCGTGTTAGAGGACCTTCTTCATCAAAGATGACTTGTCTGAAGAAAATATATCATGCCTCTTAGGATAAGTACAGTCTAAGTTATGCTTTGGTTTCAGTTCTCAATTGTATTTTACACTAGATCACTAGATCACTAGATTCCCGTTCATCATCTATTTGCTAGAGCGGGCACCAGTAATATCTCCATATGTCCTGTCTCATGCTAGTAGAACCCAAAGGCATTCGTTTGCTCCAGGAACATAAAGAGCCTCAAACTATTATATTAGGTCATGGGAATGACCTAATATAAATGTTACTGGTATTTGGCATATCAAATACAACACGAGCAGCTTGCCAGGCTTGCAGTGCGGGTGGCATACTCTTATAGTCACCTCTAAATAAAGCATTTATTGATGAACTGCGCAGCTGCACGAGTCGGGCTGTGATAGTCTGGTCTGCTGGGTGGAGTTGTGAAGAGAGGGACGTCCGGATGTGTAAAATGGCGCCCCCTCCCCTGGAGTGTTTTTACACATAAGTAGAAATTCAGTAGTACTTGTTGTACATCAAGTCTACTTAGCACTTGCATTTAAGGAAATCATGTACACAAAAATGGGATCATCTCAGAAGACTACTTATGAATGCAGGCCTGTTTTTTGTTTTTTTGACTCTTGAGGGCTATAGGAAGTTAGGAAATATAGTAGCCAAGATCTGAAAATACTGATTTCATAATTAATTCATACTGTGACTTTGATCAACGTCAAGCCAAGAGGAGTCATATCGGTTTCTCTGATATCATATTTTAATTTGAGTGAAGGAGATTGAAGAGCTCTTAAAGAGTTCATATCTTGAAGAGCTCTTAAAGTCATCTCTGACCTTTGGGGTTAAATTATTCTATACATCACTATGAAGTTGTTCCTCCAAGGCACTGTAACACATTCTTGGAAGAGCTTAACTTTCAATTCAGGTCTTTATTTTAATTCTTAATTTTATAAGGTAAATAAGTTACAAATAAAGTTAACTTTTTACAAGAAAAATTCTTAATCTTGCCCTCTGTGTTACATCAAAATTTTGGCATTCAGGGAGGGAGAGTAGAGAAGTGAGAGAGAGAGAGTGGAGAGTTGGAGAGAGTAGAAACAAGGAAAGGATAAGAGACAAGGGAAAAGGTGATGCGCCTTTGCTCAGCTTGGAATGACTTCAACTGTTATCCCCTATATTGAGTGAAATGTTCCCCTTTTATTCTCTTTCCAGCATGACATTTGGCTATTTTGGAATTTTCTGGATCTAGCTTTGTTTCCTATTACTCATAGAAGGTCTTTGATATTTCCATTTAATCGAATACCTCTTCTCTCCCTCATGATAAGTATTGCTATTTACTTCACATTCCTCTTTCCAGGCATTGCTTTGTACAGATTGCCCTTGCCCTTTCCCAACAGGTATCATGTAGATCTCCTCCTTAGCTTTCACACTCCCCAGTTTTCTTGAAGGGGAGAAACCAAAGCTCTCTATCCAAGAGGTTGACTTCTGACCTCCTACAGGATTGTATTTAAGTTTGCTTTCTGCTACACATGCAAGGTCAATGGGATACTGTCAGCAGGAATAAAAAAGGCTTCCAGGAATGCTGCTTTGCCTCTCTTAAGGTAGATCTACAGATTCCCATAACCAAAATTGAACTTGGGGATCATCTAATTCTATGCTAGTGATAGTGAGAGACACTGAGGCACAACGGTAACGTGCTAGTTCAGATCTTAGAAGCTGGTATTAGCCCATCCTAGATTCAAATTTAGTTATTCTTTTTAAATATTTATTTTTTTGGCTACACTGGCACGTGATAGGGTCAAGTAGAAATATTACTGGTGCCCGCCCGAGGAAATGGATGAACAACGGGATGTCTAGTGATCTAGTGATTTATTTATTTTTATTTTTTATGTTTTACTATACCACCGTGAGATATACAATTACAAAGAAGTTCGTGTTTGGGTTTGGTCTTACAGTGTTCCAGCACCCATCCCTCCACCAGTGCCCATTTCCCACAACCATGTCTCTAATTCCCTCCCCCTCCCTAGCCTGCCTCTATGGCAGGTTCTTTATCTTTTCTCTCTCTTTTTCTCTCTCTCTTCCTTCTCTTACACACTGTGGATTGTGATACATGTAGAGGCTATCATGTGTTTCTTTTGCTGTATTCAATGCTCAGTTCTAGGCTGGTTTTATCTCTTTAGGCAATTATTAGCACACTGTTCCCTTCTCCGTCTTACCATAACCTCTGTCTCCCACGCGTTTGTGGTAGATTCCACCTTTGACAAGACCTCCTGATCCATGTTTTGCCTGACCTTGGATATTGGTTTAATTAGGTGCTCTTTTTGTTTGTTTGTTTTTCCCAGATCTGATCTTCTTTATGTTTATCAAGTTTCCTGGACACTACTTCCTTTGATTTTCCCTAAATTCCATATCAGAATAATATTTTCAGCTCAGTTCCAAATGTTAGCTCACTGAATATTTATTTTGCAAACTCTAGTAGCTTAGCAAGAACAAAAAGTGGCTGCAAAAAAAATTAATCTTCTACCAGCAGATTATAGCAAATACAGAGTGAGAGAAAACACACAAAGTGGAAAATAGAAGTTTATAGCCTTGTGACACCCATCAGACTGTGACCAAAATTGGACACGACAGAGCATTATAAATCCCAGGGTTGTAAGAAAGAGCAAGGAGGGAAAATTGTGCAGTCACTCTGTTGCCTCAAGCAACATTTATCACCTGTAATCGCCCAGCCTCCCTGTCTCCTGAGCAGGAGCACAACAGTTTTGTTCGGAAGCAGTAGCCCTCCCTGATCTCTCTTTGCAGACTTGGTGTATGACAGGCACACTGGGTAATTATAGGAGCTCACAGGGCCGGTCAAAGCCTCGTCTCATCTCAGTAGAGTTATAATGTACTTGAGGTTAAAAACATTAAATGGGAGAATGCTCTGTTTGAGGACCTGGCCTGCAGCAAGATATTAATTAACCTCTGCTTTAATTTTTTGATTTTGACAACAGTGGAGCACTCATTCCTCGACCTTGCAGCCCAGAGAGAAGTGACCCTCACAGAGAGGGACAGAGAGAGGCAGTGGGGAAAACAAATCACCTCTCAGAAAGAACTAGGGAAAAATCAGTAACACCAGTGGGAGATTCTAGGTCAGATTTTGTACCTGCTGCAAGCACAAATCTCATGCACTAGCCTTGGGGAGGTAATTCTTGAATTTTTTGAAAATAAGGAGGTAAGAAACAATGAGTTCGTTAATAGGCTCGTCAAACCACCCAGGGCTGTGCTTATAGTTTGTTTTTTTAAACATTTTATTATACCCGCCGGGAGAACGGGGGGGCGCACACAGGTCGCACCCCCCCCCCCCAGGCCCCCGCCCACCCACGTCCCCAACCCCCCCCCCCCCCACACCCCCCCGGTCCTCTCCCCTCCCCTCCTCTCCCCCCCCCCCCCCCCCTTGCCGACACAGCCCCCCCCCACACGCTTTAAGCTGCCTTCTTTCCTGGTACTGACCTGGAGTCTTGGATGATCTTTTGTCCAGTTCAAAGTTTTCAGTGATCTGACCCTATTTAAAAAAAAAAAAAAACTTCTCTTTTTATGTCGAGGGGCTGGAGCAATAGCACAGGGCATTTGCCTTGCACAAGGCCACACTGAGTTCAATCAATCATGTTCAATCCCAGCATCCCATATGCTCACCCCAAGCACCACCAGGGATAATTCCCAAAAAAATAACAAAAACAAAGTTTTCATTGAAGTCAGCAGGGACTGTGAGATCTCAGCAAGGTCTGAGCTGCGTTCGCTTTATGGATTTGAGGCTACAGAGTCAAGGCTAAGGTTTGCTTATAGATGTAACTGTCAGCAGGTTGCAGTTTCTTCAGTTTCACCAGTTCTTGTTTCTTAATTTCTTGTAGCTTTTCCTGGATTTCAGAGTGTAAAGCTGATCCTTAAATTGATACATTATAACCCAATTGTCTCCCAGACTTTATTCACTGGAGAGCACGGTGCTTTCTGGTGCCAGGTTAATTTAGCCATAATGGCGGAGACTAAGGAAGGCTGACCTCATTTTTCAAATCCCAAGGTGGAAGAAAAAGTGCACCTAGGGCTTAAAACACCTGATTTCATCTCCCATCTATGTCCCTCAAAAACTTATATCATGGGCATTGCTCAAACTTCTTAAGTTACAGATTTCAAATATACAGTCAATTTTTTAATGCCATGCATTGTTCAACAACCTTTTTGGAGCTTTTATTAAAATTCATGGTCCACCCTAGACCTATAGAAACAAGTTTCCAGAGGTAAGCCTTCATATCTCTATTTGTCAAAGTTCCATTAGATGATTTTATTTGAAATACTTCTATTGAGAGTCAAAAAAATCTCAAAATAAATAAAAAAATGAGCCATTAACCAACTGGTTATTGTACATACAGCAGAGATATGAGGATGAAGATACATTCCAAGATATAAAACACTCCACAATTTATTCATTTTATCCATTGTTTTCTTTTCTCTATCAAGATGTAGATGCTTTCTAAGTTCTGTTCTTAAAAGTTACTTTACTTCCCATCCTTGGAGCCTGACATCTCCTTTATCCTTATTTATAAGCCTGGCAAGCTACCTGTGTTGTATTTGATATGCCAGATACCAGTAACAATTATGGACCTCATTCCCATGACCTGATGGAACTGTTTGAGGCTCTTTACGTTCTTGGAGTAAGCAGGTTCCCTTGGGCTCTACTTGCATGAGACAGGTCATATGGAGATGTTACTGGTGCCCGCTCGAGCAAATCGATGATGAACGGGAAGATAGGATAGATAGTGATAGAGTGTAAGTTCTGTATTTTATCCACAATACTTTGTAAGATCTTACTTGCTCTTAATTTTTTTAAATGATGCCCTGATATTTTATGGTTATGTTCACGTGTCTATAATTATATATAATGAAAGGATAATATTATTTACACTTCATAAATGCTAAAGTTATTAGATTCCAAGAATTTAAATTTCTCAGCATGGATTAGGGGTGGAACCTGTGCCCTGTCTTCTAAATTTAAGACAATACTTTGTTTCTCAAGTCACTCCTGATTTTTAAATTTAACTACAAATATTAACTGTTAAAAATGAAGCAAGTAGAGAATGGAACTTGGAAGACCTTTGTAATCTCTTGCCTGGTTTGCTGATTTGATGATTCTAGTTTCATATTTAGAGAACTAGCAGTTGATTGATGCTTATCCTTATACCATTAACTTATGAAGAATTAGCATGAAACTCAGTTCTTTTCTCCAGAGAATAATATAGGGGTATCCCTACTTCCTGGAGATTTCTTGGCTTTCTTCTTTCATCACTACACTTGGTACACCTGGTATTTAACAGGCAAAGAGGGAATTATAAGGAAAAGAGCGAGAGAATTTCACCTGCTCATAGGCTAAAAGGGGCTGGTATTGGGGATTTCCATCATCAGATAGGTTGAGCTTTTTGTAAAACCCACATGTGCCACTATGCTCTTGTGGGATAGTTTTCCCCTGATGGCAAGCCATATTAATAACAGGGTTCTGGGTGTTTTTGCTTTAAAGAACTGGCATATATTTTTTTTTGTCTCTGCTTGCAAGAAAGCTATAATTTCTCTTTTCCTTCATAGTGAAAGCCTGGAGTATGGGAATACCACCTGCACTTAAAGCTTCAGATGTTCCTGTTGGTATTTCCTCCAGCAGTTGCTCCCTGCTCCCACACTTGGTTCTGGAAATCTCTGATTCTCGTGTCCACCCATCTGTCTCTCAGGTTTTAGGATAGCAGTTAAATCTCTGAAGAAACCTAAGAAGAGCTGTCCATTTTCAGTTTTTTCTTGCTGTTGATGACATGGGAGTGATGACATCTGAAGTCCTTAAGCATTGAACTAAAAATGATTCTTTTATACAGGGAAGAAAGCTATGAAAAAAATTAAGTTCCTCTTTGCCTCCGTTGGCATTTGTGCAGTAACAGTCTGAAGCAAGAAGTTGGCACAGATATTAATATGGGAAATGATCCAGAGCAGGCATGAGGGACTAGGTGAAGTAAATCAGGAAGGCCAATGGATGGTGCACTTTAAGAGACTTATTTCTGCACTGCCCCAATGGGCGTAGATGAGGCAATGAATGAAGACCCTGCTTTCACACATGCGGGCATAGGACTGGGACTGAGACCAAATAGCTCTGACTCTGGTTTTAAGACCACATGTGCTGAAAGAGGAAGTGGTGTCAAGAGTCAGAGACGCTATTTGTAGCTGGAATTGATCTCCCCTTCTACTTTGGGCATCAGCTTAGCTTTTCCTCTTTTCCTTAGTTAAGGCTATGAGTACGTGGCAATAAAAAAATACCAGGATTGGGGTTTGGAGAACCCCTGAGCTGCAACTGCAACACTCTGATTTCCTCTTTTCTTACAACAGGTATGATCGGGGTTTTAGACAATCTGTTTTAAAGAAATACAGACAAAAAGGATTGTTTTCAACAACTGTACTGTTTTGATTTTTTCTGCAGATGTCACAGGTTCAAAGTTAACTTTCATCTAGAGTTCTTTTGTGCTGATGCTGTCTCCTGTGCTTATTCCTTTGGTTTTGGATTTTGTTTTGTTTTCAGTGCTGGGATCAAACCCACAAATCACATATGCAAGGTAAGCTGTCTGCCTTTTGCAGAGCTGAGTTATCCTCCTCCCTTTATACCTCATAAGCTCTTAAAGATCCACAAGGCACTTGATCAACTGTATTTGGAGACATGCTTTTGTTTTAATGTGCTACAGGAAAGAATTAATTAAGGGTATTAATGTGATCTAACACTAGATCTTTTAAGCCTCACAGTTTATGCAAATTCCTCACAGAAATGCAAATCTATACATTATACACACAATGCATATGCACACATATTATACAATCAATATACTGCTGGAAACGAGAGTAATCCTTTAAATAACTCTGGGGACATAAGGTTTTTTGAGCTTACCTTGTCTGGCAATTTATGAAATATAAGCCAGCAAATTAAATTATCTTCAAAATTTTCAGAAGTATATGATTCCAACTGGACTATGGCATTTATGCAAAATCATAGAGAGTTTTCTTTAAACTCACACAATTGTCATCTAACCAGGAATGTCCATACTGTTGATTACCAAGGCAAAAGTC
>JAJIBD010001985.1:25000-55031 GCA_021461705.1 Cryptotis parvus
GCAACTCACCAACAGCCTGTCTTAGTAGTAAGATCTCTTCCACCAGAGTTAGCAAATTCCCCAGGAACTCAAACTTACCAGGGAAGACAAGAGACATATTCACCTTGGAGGTCTGCCCCAGAGAGTACTTTCAGGTCCTCTCCTAGTGATCACCCTGTACAAGATAAGTTGTCCATGTTGGGCTACATCTGTGCTGTTGCTCTGTTTACATTTCTTGCTGCCAAATATGCTAATAAGCAAAACAATCAAAGTAGGCTTGTTTTCTCTCCTGCTTCTTCTGTTTTAATTCCACAGTCAAGTGACTGGTTTTTAAATATCATATGCTAAACCCCCACAGACAGCTAAATTAATCCTTGGGAAAAAGATGGAAGGAATCACCTTTCTCAACTTCAAAATGTACTATAAAGCAGTAGTAAGTAAAGCAGCATGGTATTGGAATAAAGACAGATCAATAGGCCTATGGAAAAGAACTGAATATCCTGACACACATTCGAAAATATACGATCACTTAATCTTTGATAAAGGAGCAAAAAGTATTAAGTGGAGCAAAGAAAGCCCTTCAACAAGTGATGCTGGGAAAACTGGGAAGCTATGTGTAAAAAATGAACTAAGATCTATTTCTAATGCCATGCACAAAAGTCAGATCAAAATGGGCTAAAGATCTAAACACCAGACCAGAATCTATAACATACATCAAAGAAAACAGGCAGAACCCTCCACGACAGTGAAGATAAAGCTACCTTCAGAGACGAAACAATACTGATAAAGCAAATGGAAGCAAAAATAAATATATGAGATTATATAAAACTGAAAATCTGCTGCACCTAAAAGAAATGGTGACCAAGATACAAAGACACCCCACAGAATGGGAAAGAATATTTATCCAATACCCATCTGATAAAGGGTTAATATCAAAATATGCAAGGCACTGGTAGAACTTTTCAAGAAAAATTCAACCCCATTAAGAAATGGGGAAAGATATGAACAGAAATTTTCTCAAAGAAGAAATTCAAATGGCCAAAAGGCATATGAAAAAGTGCTCTTCATCATTAGTCATCAGGTAGATGCAAATAAAACAGCAATGAGACATCTAATACCACAGAGACCAGGACATAACCAAAAGAGCAAGAACAGTCAGTGCTGGCATGAATGCAAGAAAAAGGAACTCTCATCCATTGTTGGTGGCAATGTTGACTGGTCAGCCTTTATGGAAAACAATATGGACATTCCTCCAAAAACTAGAAATTGAGCTCCCATTTGACTCAGCAGTACCACTCCTGAGAATATACCCTGGAGACCCAAAAACACACAGCAGAAACACCATCTGCACTTCTGTATTCATCACAGCACTATTCACAATAGCCAAAATCTGGAAACAACGAAGTGCCCGAGAACAGAAGACTGGATAAAGAAACTATGATACATCTACACAATGGAATACTATGCAACTGTAGGGAAAATGTTATGAAATTTACCTACAAATGAATGAACATGGAGATGATTATACTTAGTGCAATCAGTCAGAAGGAAAAGGACATCATGTTGAGTGAAATTAGCCAGAAGGAGAGAGCAGATATAGAATGACTGCATTTATTTGCATTGTATATATATATATATATATATATGCATATTATGATACCAACATCCAAGGCCAGGCAAAACGTGGATCAGGAGGTCTAGTCAAAGGTGGAAATTACCACAAACGTGTGGGAGCAGAGGTTAGGTAAGACAGAGAAGGGAACAGTGTGCCAATAATTGTCAAAAGTGCTATTACCACATAGAACTTAGCATTAGATACAGGCAAAAAGATACACATGATAACCTCTAAGTATATGTATTACAATCCACAATATGTAAGAGAAGGAAGAGAGAAAGAGAGAGAAAGAGAAAGAGAAAAAAAGAGATAAAGAACCTGCCATAGAGGGAGGCTAGGGAGGGGGAGGGAATCGGGGACATTGGTGGTGGGAAACGTGCACTGGTGGAGGGATGGGGGCTGGAACATTGTATGACTGAAACTCAATCATGACTAGCTTTGTAAATGTCTATCTTATGGTGTTATAATAAAAATAAAAAGCTGTATTCACAGCAAAAAAATAAAATATCATTATGCAGGGGATGGAGATATAGAGCATGTGTTTTGGTTCCATTTTAGTATGATAGAAAATTTGCTTTTAAGACCAAACAAGGAGAATTAAGAACTGGTTTCCTAGACCTCTTTTGCAGATAGTCTAAAATATTCTCTAGCAGATAAAGAACTCAGTAAAATAATTTGTATAGTCACTAAATGTACTTCATTAACTTACTCATTTTTATCATGCATATAAAGTCTATCTTGAATAAATGGTAATAATTGTTAATAAAAAATTCTTGACATTGAGTTGTGTAATAATTTTATTTATTCTCTGTTTTATAAGCTATACCTGACAATACTCAGGGCATACACCTAACTCTGTGCTCAATAATCACAACTGATGCCACATCCCATTATTCTGGAGGATCATATGTAGTAACGGGGAATCAAAAAGAGTTGAGTATGTGCAAGGGAAGAACCCAAATACATGTGCTGTCTCTCTACCCCTGAGTAATGATATCAGAAAGCCAACTGAGTTTTAATCACTAGAGTCTGTGAACGTGTGATTGTATATGGCAAAAAGGAACCTTGTGGAGGAATTACTCTAATGAACTTGAGATGGAACATTTATCTTGCATTAATCCTCTAGGCCCAGTATAATCATAGAGTACTTATGTGAGGGAGGCAAGAGTTAAACATCAAAAGGAGGATTATGGAACCAGAGATCAAAGTGTAGTATCCTTGAAGATGGAGGGAGGAGCCATGGGCCAAGAATTGTAGGCAGCCTCTAGAAGTTCATAAAGGAAGGCAAAGCTACAGAATCTCACACACAGTATCCAGAAGGATTTACTCTGTTGACATATCTTTAACCTAGCAAAACTGATTTTAGGCTTTTAAACTTAAGATATCAAATTTGTGTTGTTTGAAGGCAATGTGCTGGGATGGTTTGCCACAGAAGCAACAGGAAGTTGATGCAATTAATAACCTGCATTGCTGCAGGATCAGGCTAATTATGTTTTAGGCATGCATTAGTTTCAAAGCACAAAACACCACAATTTTGCAGAGTAAAGGAACTGATATGTTCATTGTCTCTTGTTTCATCCTCCTTTTGTTCTACTAAAAACTGCATAAATGCTCTCATTCTGAAGAGACTCTGAGTTGGTGACATCTGGAGTCATCCTGTTTTATCACTTCTAGCACTGGACTGCAAAATATGTTTGACCTTGAGAATATTGACACATTGCCATGTGTAGTGATACCTTCACTCTCTGTTATCATCTGTTAGAAATTCTACAGAGGCCTCATATTTGTCCCTCTACATTACCATGTTTTTTTAATCTTTTAAAAAATATTTTATTATACCACCATTAGATATACAATTACAAGATGTTCATGTTTGAATTTTGGTTCTACAGTGTTCCAACACCCATCCCTCCACCCCTGCCCATCTCCCATCACTGATGTCCCCACCTCCCTCCCCCTTCCCCAGCCTGCCTCCATGGCAGGTTATTTATCTCCTTTCTCTCTTTCTATCTCTCTCTCTCTCTCTCTCTCTCTCTCTCTCTCTCCTCTCTTCTCACTTCCCTTTCTTGCACATTGTAAATTCTAATATATTCCAGAACATGATTGGTTCCACTAGTTTGATGTACCGGGTCCGGACCCTGAAAATGGCTGTTATGGTGAGCGAGACTCATCCAGCTGCTTCTGAAGTCCTACAAAGGTCCAGAGGGCCCACTTCCAAAACCCATCATGCCTCCTGGGAGCCTCATGGTCAGCTGAGCTAGAGGAGAGCCAGATGGCAGCTCTCCCCAGGCATCTGAGTCTATGAATCATGGCCAAGAGCCCTGAGGCAGTTCATGGCCAGAGGCCACCAGGCCTCTGGGATGGGTCAGAGAGGGAATGGGGACCCCAGCTCCATCTTTAGGAACACCTGGTGACTTATGCCCCCAAGAGCCGCCTACCTGGGCTCTAACTCTGATGCTCTGAACTGGTCTTGAAATCAAGTCTTGAAATAAAGTACATCGGAGAAAATATAGGAAAAACACTCCAGGGCATTGAAGTTAAAGGCATCTTCAAAGGTGAAAAACAACTAACAAAGCAACTGAAAGAAAAGATAAACATATGGGACTACATGAAACTAAAAAGCTTCTTCACCCGAAAAGAAACAGTGACCAAGATAAAAAAAAACCAGTTCACAAAGTGGGAAAGAATAATCACCCATACCCATCTGATAAGGGGTCAATATCCAGGATATATCAGGCATTGGTAGAACTTAATAAGAAGAAAACAGTCAACCCCATCAAAAAACAGAAACTTTTTTTCCCCCCCAAAAAAATGAACAGAAACTTTGACAAGGAAGAAATTTGAATGGCCAAAAGGCATATGAAAAAATGTTCATCATCACTAATCATCAGACAGATGCAAATTAAAACAACAATATGATATCATCTCACACCACAGAGGCTGGCACATATCCAAAAGGGCAAGAACAACAAATGCTGGCATGGATGTGGGGAGAAAGGGTTCTCTCATCCATTGTTGGTGGGAATGTCAACTAGTATAGCCTTTTTGGAAAACAGTGTGGACATTCCTCCAAAGACTAGAAATTGAGCTCCCATTTGACCCAGCCATACCACTCCTGGGAATACCCCTGGGAAGCCAAAAACACACAGCAGCAACACCATCTGCACTTTTTATTTTCATAGCAGCACTATTCACAATAGCCAGAATCTGGAAACAACCAGAGTGTCCAAGAACTGATGACTGGTTTTAGACGCTGTGGTGCATCTGCACAATGGAATATTATGCAGCTGTTAGGAAAAATGAAGTTATGAAATTTGCCTATAAGTGGATGGACATGGAGAGGATCATGTTGAGTGAAATTAGCCAGAAGGAAAAAGGCAGATATAGAATGACTGCATTTATTTGCATGACATAATATATATGTGTATGTATGTATGTGTGTGTATGTGTGTATACATACATACATATATATATTATGATACCAATATCCAAGATCAGGCAAAATACGAATCAGGAGGTAATGTCAAAGGTGGAATCTACCACAAGTGTGTGGGAGTCAGTGGTTAGGTAAGACAGAGAAGGGAACAGTGTGCTAATAATCATTGAAAATGATAAAATCAGCCTAGAATGAGCATTGAATATAGGCTAAAAGATACACCGGATAACCTCTAAACATATATATTGCAGTGCACAATGTGTAAGAGAGAGAGAGAGAGAGAGAGAGAGAGAGAGAGAGAGAGAAGAGATAAATAACCTGCCATAGAGGCAGGCTAAGGGAGGGGAGAGGAATGGGGACATTGATGGTGAGAAATGGGCACTGATGGGGGATGGGTGCTGGAACACTGTGTGACTGAAACCCGAACATGAACATCTTTGTAATTGTATATTTCATGGTTGTATAATAAAATATTTTTAAAAAATTAAAAAAAATCCAAGAATAAATACCTTAGATTTTCTGGATATATCATATCTCATATCTCATATATCATATGTAATATCACTTGATCACTTGATCACTTGAATCCCGTTATTCATCGATTTGCTCGAGCTGGTGCCAGTAACATTGCCATTGGACCCTATCACGTGCCAATGTAGCCCAATACGGCAGCAGTAAGAAAGGCATATGTAATATATCATATATCATATAACATATATCATATTATATTCTGTATTCTGTATTCTGTATTATATATTCTAAATTATATATTCTATATTATGCATATACATTATACATTTTATATTTTGTTTTATGTTTTATATTTTATATTTTATAATTTATATTATAATATCTTCACCCCAATATTATTGGAAAAAGGGACACTTAGGGAAGCACTGTCTGATATCCCTAGTTCTGTCCCTATGCAAAGTGTGACCTGTCAGGAAGCCCAACCTGGGTTTTTTGTCCTCACATTCACTAAACCCAAGGCATAGCCTGAAAACATTCTTTCTTGGCTTCAGCAGAACTTAATTATCTCTCCATCACCAAATCCCGCACACTCAGTTCTCACACTTAATCATTTCTAGGTCATTCTTCTGTTGGAACCTACGATAGAATAATTCAGGTGAGGTTAGATGACACATTGCTAGATAGTAACTTAAGGTATATGGACTGAGAGTTTTTGGTTGGTGTAGGCAGGTTCCTATTAAAAGTCCTTCTAGCTCTTAATTTCAAATAAAATTCTGTAATAGTTTCTTCCACCTAAAGGGAGCCAGACTTGCAGGTCGTGCCTGAAAATCTTTATAGGAGTCTATCAAGCTAGCATTGACTTTTGTCTTTGGGAAATCCCTAATTTCCTGGCTTTTCATTAGAGTGAATATAATGGTTGTCCTTCTGGGAAGTCTCTGAGGAGGGCTGAGTTACTATTTGCCAAGGGATCTGGGTGCCTGAGGCAGTGACACTGTGCTGCTTACCAATTATGCCGAGATACTGGCGCAAACACCATCCTTTTGTTCTTGCCAGATCTTTGTGGGAGGCAGTTTTCAGATAATTTCATTACCAAAGTCCATCAGACTTGCCAGTGTCTCTCTGCAATTGCATTTTTAAATAATTATTTTGTTTGTTTGTCTGAAATGGATTCAGGTAGATAGTAATAGGGTAGCAGGGGGTAGCTATTAACCACTGAAATGATAACACGATTGGAATGACTCATCTACCCCCCACGCTCTGATCCTGAGGCTTGTTTTTGCACTCTTTTTAATCCTTGTAATAAAAATAAGGAACAGTTTTAACAAGGATAAGTTTCTTTTGGGCAGCAAAGTTGAGAAACATCACAATATAATGTTTAGGATATGAGTCTGGGATGGAAATGGGAAACTTTTCAAAGCGTTGTGCCAAATTTGAATTTTGTTTTGATTCACACATATGTTAGGAATATGAGAGAACAGCATTTTATAGGTTGATAAATGAAGACCCAGAGAGACTACATTATTTTCTCAAGTTCACACAGCTACAAAGAGGTGCTCATTTTTGTGATGGAGGATGAGACCAGTTCTAAGACTTGAGCTATCAAACAAACAGAGGCGGGGCATAAGGATTTCTCTCCCCTCCTCATTTCTTTCATCTTCCTTCTCTCAAATTAAACCATTCCCTTTTTACTCTTTAGATTTTCTTTCAGGGACTGGAATTACAGTTATGCAGATGGGGAATTTATCTTGCATGTGGTGGGCATGGGTTCAATCTCTGGTACCCTGTGCCCAACCAGAAGTAATGCCTGAACACAGAGCCAGGAATAATCCCTGAGCACTTCTGGGTATGGCCCCACAAGATAAATAATCACACAAAATTGGATTCAAAGCTTCCAGGGCCTGCTGTAAACCTCTCCCTAACATTTTGCAAACCTTTCCCGATAATATACCTTATGCTATCTCTTCTCTTCTCAGAAATAATTTACATCATTTTCCATTAGAAGTGCCAAGTGAAGGCATAACCATTCCATAGTTTTCACAACAGTAGTTCATTACTGTTATATCCAATTAATAAATGGGCATATTGAAGTCCATTAGGTTCTGAGGTTGTATACCCAAGCAAGATACCACAGCAAACTTAAATTTTAGTGGCTGGAGTGATAGTATTGCAGGTAGGCAATTGTCTAGCATGTGACTGACCCACGTTCACTCCCCAGCTCCATATCACTTGACCATTTGACTTCCTGTACATCATCAATTTACTCCAGAGGGCACCAGTAACATCTCAATATGTCCTGTCACATGCAAGACAGCACAAGGGCATCTTCCCGCTCCAGGAACATAAAGAGCCTTAAATCATTCCATCAAGTCATGGGAATGAGGTCTATAGTGCTATAGACCAGCACCATATAAGGTCCCTCAAATCTGCCAGAAGTGATCCTTGAGTCCAATTGGTGTGGTCCAAATTACCATCCCCTCAAACCCTCAAAACTTAAACTTTATTCCCAAATTCTGTTTTAAGTATTTAAACTTTGCAGTCTCTACATTTGCTAGAATCTTCTCAAAGTCATGTCTTTTCTTTTCTTGCTTCCCTTTCTGGAGACTCCATCCCACTTCCAGACAAGTGGATGTCATGATCATTACACCCACACTAAAAGCAGAAAATGCGAGACAGGAAAAGAAATAAAACAGTGAGTTCAAATAATAAAAAAGTTGACTCTGATTTCACAGCCTTTTTGGGTTGTCTTCCCATCTCAGTCCATTTTCTCCTTACAGAGTATCATGTTTTCACTTTATATGTCCAAATTTGTTTCACGTTATTTATATGCTTTATTCTGGTCTTCCAAAAATATGTCTGACTTATTCAAGGGAAATCACTCTCCCTTAGCCAGTTTTGATTGATTCATAAACAAGTTCCTGACATAATGTTGATCAATGGGATGCAGTAAGTTTACAGAAGAATTCTAAAACCTTTTAATTCACTTTTGGAACAATTTTCAAGGCATGATCTTTTCTTTTTTTTTAATTTGCATGAAAATAGATTTAATTAATTTATTTTTTTAACATTTTATTATACCACCGTGAGATATACAATTACAATGCTGTTCACGCTTGGGGGTTTCGGTCACACAGTGTTCCAGCACCCGCCCTCCACCAGTGTCCCCCAGCCACCACCCATGTCCCCAATTCCCTCCCTCCTCCACATCCTGCCTAAATGGCAGGTTCTTTATCTCCTCTCCTCTCCCTCTCTCTCTCCTCCTTCTCCCACACATTGTACACTTCTAAGTGCACTACGCACACTTAGAAGCCATCATTTGCATTTTTTGTCTGTATTTAATGCTCAGTTCTATGTTAGCATCAGAACTTTAGACATTTATTCACACATGTTCCCTTCTCTATCTAAACCAACCTCTGACTCCCACACGCTTGTGGTAATTTCCACTTTCGGTAAGATCACCTAGTATATTTATGTCATGCAAATAAATGCAGTCATTCTATGTCTCTCTCTTTCCTTCTGACTAATTTCACTCAACATGATTCTTTCCATATCCATCCATTTATAGCAAAATTTCATAACTTCATTTTTTCTGACAGCTGCATAGTATTCCATTGTGTAGATGTACCACAGTTTCTTTATCCAGTCATCAGTTCTCGGGCATACTGGTTGTTTCCAGGTTCTGGCTATTGTGAATAGTGCTGCTATGAAAATAAAAGTGCGGATTGTGTTTCCGCTGTGTGTTTTTGGCTTTCCAGGGTATATTCCCAAGAGCGGTATGGCTGGGTCAAAGGGGAGCTCAATTTCTAGTCTTTGGAGGAATGTCCATATTGTTTTCCAGAAAGGTTGTACAAGTCGACATTCCCACCAACAGTGTATGAGAGTCCCCTTTTCCCCACAAGGGCATGATCTTTTCATTTGGCTTAAAATATCAAGACTTGATTGAAATCAGTAATGTTCACATATGTCTCACTAGAAACATTGGGATGAAACCTCAGAAAGAAAGAACAAAGAAGGGTCTTAGCATCAAATGGAACAGTGTGCTAACAATTGTCGAGGGTACTAATGCCAACCTAGAACTGAGCATTAAATAGAGGCAAAAAAGATACACATGACAACCCTTTAATGTATGTTCTGTAATCCATAGTCTGGAGGGAAAGGAAAAGAGAAAGAGAGAGAAATGGAAAGAAATAAAGAACCTGCCATGGAGGAGGGCTGGGGGAGGGGGGGAGGGAATCGGGGACTTTGGTGGTGGGAGATGAGCACTGGTGGAGGGATGGGTGCTGGAACACTGTATGACCAAAACCCAAATATGAACTTTTTAATTGTATATCTTTGTAATTATAAAAATAAAAAATAAAAAAGAAATATAGAAACATATGCACATACAAACATATAGTTTAATATCACTGAAACTGAGCCTGACTTGATCTATTAGTGAACGTTACTATTATTTATGCTTGGCTTTGGTTTTGTGGGTCACACAGTGCTCAGGTCCTACTTGTAGCTCTTTGCTCAGGGGTTACTGCTGGGCAGACTTGGGGGACATGTTGTGACAGGGATCAAGCCTCAGTCAGCACATACAAGGCATACAAGGCAAGTGCCTTAACTCCTGTATTATTACTCTAGTCCAACGATTATGTATTGGTAGATATCTTAATATGAAGTTTTTATCTTAATTCTTAATATATGGTGGGACAAAAGTGAGATATTTGTTTCAGCTTAAATATGACTAGCATTTGTCTATAAGTGTATAAAATTATGAGCTGTACAAAATTTTAATAAAACAAACAAACAAAACCTTAAAAAAAAGAAGGGTCTTAGGCCTGTATGAAGGCTGGACTTCGTTAGAGGAGCATTTCTCATCAGCTTAAGTTATAGAGGATCTAGGAAGCAACAGAGAATCAGGAATCAAACATGTAATCCAATGGAAATAATCATAAACACACGAACAAGACACTGAAGCAAAATATAGAGATTAAACACATTCTGACACTAAACAATAAACAATATATCAGAGAAATACCAGCTTCTACTGGCTCCTGGAATTTTATTTTTCCTTGTCTTCATCTAAATCCTACCATTCTTCAAACCCTAGCCCAAATATTATGCCTCCTAGGGCATCTGGCTTATTTGTCTTGAGTCTTGTTTATTTCCTTCTACTGAGATTTCCTTGGGATATCTCCTCTCCAAAGAACATATGTCTCAAAATTTTTAAATTCCTTGGCTTAGAGTCTTTCCTTCTAATATCTTTCCTATGCCACATGACATAGAACTTCTCTCTCTGATCTTCACTTCTCTTTGTTCTTCTCTTCTTCATGGAACTTAATGCACTTACTCCCAGAAAACACAGGAACGTGAATGTGCTAACCCTCATGACTGAGGGGATCTCATGAAGGCTATCTCTAACTCTCTAGGACCACCAAATAATGGAATTAAGAGGACAGGACCCCTCTTATCAGATTCTGCTGATAACGCTGTAGGCCCCATTCACAGAGATATTCCTAGAAATGGCAGGAGTACTAAAAGGTGACAAGAGTCACTTTGACCTTACTTGACATTGAAATTGTGGAATATCTGAGCTGAAAGAAAAGCTAAATCTTCACAGAACCACATTTTTTTAAGTCCAAAAATTGAAGTAGGGATAAGAAGGAACCTGCCTTGGTGGCCAGAGCAAATAATACAATAGGCAGGGCTTTTGTCTTGCATGCTGCTCACCCAGGATCAATTCCTGGCATCCCATGTGGTCCCCTGAGCACCACTGGAGTAATTCCTGAGTGCAGAGTCAGTCGGAACCCCTGGGCATTACTGGGTATGAGCCCTCCAAAAAATAAAAAGAAGGAACCGGCTCTACTTTAAATACAAAAGTGAATTTTAAGCAACTGTTGTGGAAAGAATAGGGAAGCTGAGCAACTCTGCCCATCGTGACCTTAAATATACCCTTTAAAAGAAACTTATTTCTTAAGTCTCCTTGTCACTAAGAACTGGGAAATTTGATGATGATCAAAAATAAATTTCTAAATAACTGGCCATTCTTAAAGCAGTAATAAATCTGCTTTCTGTAGTTAAAAAACCTAAAAGTTTATTATTCTTTCCTAAAATTGTTTTCTGGAAGAAAAGATTTTTCTTCTACTCTCAACCTCAAGCCCTATGCGGGTCATACTTCAGACACCGGGCTGGAGTTTGATCTTTGTGCTCTTTCCAGCATGTTTCTCCAGCCTTAGTCACTTGGAATTGAGAAATACTATTTCTGGAAACTAGTTTGATGTTTTACAATGTTTCCAACACCCAATTTCCTTCCACAGAGGCAAAGCCCCTGATTTTCCATTAGCTCATCTCTAATTCTAGACGTTTTTGTTGTTGTGTTTAGGTCTCACCTGGCAATGCTCAGGGGTAACTGGCTCTGTACTAAGGACTTATGCTCAGTCCTAAGGGATGCTCGGGATGGAAACCAGATTGGTACATGCAAGGCTATCTTGCTACATTATCTTTCCAGCCCCTCTAATTCTTGTCTTTGATTCCAGGTTTCATATATCTACCTATTATTTATTTATTTATGTATTTATTTATTTATTCATTCATTCATTTATTCATTTATCTATCGATCTGGCAGGTCCTGCCCACTCCAGCAAAACCTGTTTCTTGAATCCCTTTATCTGTTAATAGAATTGGCAGAAAGTCTTGATGTCACAGAGCTGATTGCAGCCTGGCTCACACTGCTTGGCGGCCGCGCCATTCATCAATAAATGCTTGAGTTTTGAGATGACTACAAGATTACCCCACCGCACGGCAGAGCCTGGCAAGGTACCCGTGTTGTATTTGATATGCCAAATACCAGTAACAATTATAGACCTCATTCCCATGACTTGATGGAATGGTTTGAGGCTCTTTATGTTCCTGGAGCGGGCAGATGCCCTTGGGATATCTCGCATGTGACAGGACATATTGAGATGTTACTGGGGCCGGCTTGAGTAATTGATGATCTACAGGAAGTCAAGTGATCAAGTGATTTTAACTGACAGTGGAACCTTTTAAATGAGGCAGCCCAGAAAGTACTGCCCAGTGTCTTCAAATATTAATAATTTCATTTGTTTCCAAAATTTAGAAGGGTTTTACTAAAATTAATGAATGTTCTTATGGAAATCAATTGTCTTCCATGAAAGTTCTCTGGAGTCAGTGCATAGAAAATTATTCATATTTTAGTTCTTTTTTGCATCTGGGATAATATATTTCTAGCTAAAGGGTCTGTTTTGATTATATTTTTGATGCAGAAAATGGAGACTTGTTAAAATGTCTTCTGGTTCTTTGTTGTCAAGAAAGATGACGTTTGTAGGAAAATAATCCCAAAGAATGAAAGCCCAAAGAAATAATTTTAATAAAATATTCCTCATGAATATGGCTTGGGCAGCTGGGTTCCTTCTCGGTTCTCATATCTATTCACTCAGAAATAGGCAAGAGATGGAACCTTGGAATTCCAGATACAAAGCATGCACTCAGTCTCTTGAACTTTCTCCCTAAAACTGTCACTTGAAAAGACAGTCTGGAATATTTCCAGTAGGTCAAGTGAGAATGCAGTCACTGTTGACTTGGACATATATGAAGAATACCAATCTAATACTTTGAAATTAGTCATTGCAGAAGATTTAGAAGAAAATTCAGTTAAAAACGAGTAGACATTCATTGTACCATTTAAAATATTTTTGTATGTTTTACATTTTTATAACAAAATACAGGATTTTTATCTTAAAATATTAGTGAAATGAAGAAAAATAGTGCACAATACAAAGAAAAAGACAGAGCAAAGAAATTACTGATTGTTTTAAATAAAACGTCAAACAATTTTTGACATTAAGAAGCAAATTGTGACAGCACTATGAATTTGTTATAATGAAGGAGGTACTTTCCAATAAAACTTGTGAAAATAGTCTTGGAGTATTTGAATACAACTAATGAAGTGAAGCAATTAGATAAATGCAGTGACAAATTTTCTCTAAAATTTAATAGAATGACAGTAGAAGTGAAAGATAATAGATACTATAATGAGTAACAATAACAAACTCATTAAGGGTAGCTTGATCCAGGTATGTGAGGTGAGTCACTATAAGTGGAAATTTTAAATGTACTGAAACTGTCTGCTCATATGATGTTGGAGGACAGGTTTAGCTATTCTGGGAGTTTTGTTGTTTTGCCCACTCCCAGCTTAATCTACTTAAGTCAAGGTTCATTCTAATGAGACTTCTCTTCTATATAAACACTGCTAGAGGGTGTGGCACTTACAGAAGTCACCTTGATTGAATAACTTCTGACTTATACACCTACTAAGACTTCTATGTTTTCTAGATTGGGCACAGCTCCTCTTTATACCCACTGCACCCAGCGTGGGACAGTTAGAATTTACCAGGAGACTACCACCCTGGCTACGCTGAGACTATTGGAAGACTATAGGAAGGATCATACTAGTTTGCTCTAAGCAGGCGAGATTGACCCTTTCAGTACACGAGAACAAGATACTCAGAATCACCCTGGTGCAGATAATAATAAGAAGGACCTGTGGGTACCATCTAGAGTACATGAAGCTCATGAAGTTAAGATGTATTACTTTATATCAGCCCTCTCTCTCTCCAGAGTTTTACATAAGAGATAATCTCCTTAGTCCTTGGCATAACCTTTGTTTATACTTGCAATAAGGTGTGGCACTATACTCTGTTTAGAGTTCTTTGTTGACATGACAACCTCCTGATCGGATTACTTGGGTGTATATAAAGGGCTGACTTGAGGCCCCTTCACTTTTTAACCTTTTGCCTTTTGGCTCCTCAGCCTTGCGGCTTTTGGCTTTTGGCTTTTGGCTTTTTGCTCTTTGGCTCCTTCTTCTGGGTAGGACTCAGCTCGGGTGAGATCCTCTCTCTTTGGTGGGAGACTTAGGCTCTTTTGTATGGTCTAAGTTTAGACCAGAGCTAGAGTTTGTTCATTATATTGGAGTGCTGTGGAAGAGCTTTGTACTATTAAGAGCCATTTTTGGAACTGCACCGGACTCGTGAGTCTTCATCTGTTCTCCCGGCGTCCTCGGAGGTAGAAGAGAACCTCTGTCCTGACACTGTCGGGGACCCCGCGGGGTGTTCCCGACAATATGAAAGCAACTGATAAAAGTTTTCCAATACTTGACAATAGTCTTTCCATTTTTAGATTATTAAGAACTATAAAGCAGAAAAAAACCTTTTTATATCATGTTCATCATTACTGACTACCAGGGAAATACAAATCAAAACAATGAGACATCACCTCACACAAGTGAGGCGACCTCTATAAGACTGGCCAGAATCAATTAGTGCTGCTGAAGATATTTTGGAAAAGGAACCCTCATTCACCGTTAGTCTGATTGTAAGACTGGTTGGTTTTCTATGGGAAATAATCTGCAGCCATCTCAAAAATTGAACTTAAAAAATATAACTGTCACATGACCCAGTGATTCTTCTTTGTGAACCAGGAACACAAAACTAATTAAAAAATAAACACCGGGTGTGGAAAATGGCAAAAAAATTTTTGACTCCCAAACTCCCAGACTCCCTTCTCCTCAGAGCTCCACCCAGCAGAAGAGCTGATAACAGTCCAGTGTTGATTTATGCTCAAGTTTTGAGGTGACTACAAGAGTATCCCACCCGCACTGCAGAGCCTGGCAAGCTACCCATGTCATATTTGACATGCCAAATACCAGCAACAATTATAGACCTCATTCCCATGACTTGATGGAATGGTTTGAAGCTCTCTATGTTCCTGGAGTGGGCAGATGCCCTTGTGCTATCTCACTTGTGACAGGACTATTGAGATGTTACTAGTGTCCCCTCAAATAAATCTACGGGAAGACAGTGATACAGACAGTGATACAGACAGTGGTACAGTGATATGCACATCCATCTTTGTTGAAGCGATCTTTTTAACAGTCAAGATCCAGAAATAATCTATGTGCCCAATAAGATATATGGTTAAAGGTGAATGGGGGGTGGGGAACTATAAAGTGGGCAGGTAGGTAGATAAAGAAGGGCCCCAGGGCAATGAGTTCCTGGAAAGCAATAACACCAATAGCCCCAAGCTACCACATTGTGAACACAGGATCTAAGGCATGATGAGACCTTTACAGACCCAGAGAAGTCTGCCCTTCACAACCCTTCCCTGGAAGGCTCCCAGGAGAGAAGCTCCACCAGGAACAAAGACCAGAGGAAAGGAATTTCAAAGATTACCAGTCACTGCTCCCAAGTCTAGTCCTTGACAACCACCCTAGAAAAAGCCTCTGATAGAAAGCCACACCTGGGGCAGCTTGAGAGAAGCCTATTAAAAACCAGTTGGAACAAAGAATGGGCACACACTGACCAAGCCCAGGTGCTGCCTGTGCCCGTGTGTTGCTGCCAAGCACATGTGGTACCTGAGGACCTGTTTCCTGTTTCTACCCTCTTGAGATGTGTACTTTCATTCCTTAATGCTGGTATGGATGAGTACTGGGGTTCCCTTTTCACTCTGTCTGAGATGTTAAGACAGAAGTTAAGGCAAAAACTGAAGCAACATTGCACTCTGTATCTATTCCTTCAAGAACAAAAACAAGTAATTTCTTCACTATGACATTGGTTGATAGAAAGAGACTTATTGTGTCCACGTTCTCTTGTAGACATGGAGACATCAGGCCATCCACTTTACATTGCATCTGGTAATAGAGATTTTTTAAAAAAGAAAAATAGTTTTTAAGGAAGATTTATGAGCTCTTGGAGAGCCAATCAATCTGTTCCTTGAAATGGGGTCACCCACTAGGGCACCCCCCAAAGTGCTAGGTAGAGGGCTAAGTCCATATACACTTCAATTTCTTTCTTTGCATACTGCTGAACCCACTGTAGAAGCATGGCAGGCCCTTTTCTGTTGGTTGCATACCAGTAACTATTATTATGAGCAGATTAGCTAAAGAGACAAAGAATATTCCCTAGGTTTTTTTTTTTTTTTGGGTCATACTGGGAAATGCTCAGGGGTTACTCCTGGCTCTGAACTCAGGATTTACTCCTGGCTGTGCTCAGGGGACCATATGGGATCCCAGGGAATTGAACCCAGGTCAGTCATGTGCAAGGCAAACACCCTACCTGCTGTGTTATTGCTCCGGTCGGTCCCGCCCTAGTTTTTATTATAAAGATGTTTTGGGTCTTTGATAGGTTTACAGCAGTAGGTTGATTCATTTCCTGTTGGAGTCTTGACACCACTTGGTATGGATGGAATTGGTTTTTATCTGAAAGATGGACCAAACTAGAAATTTTATTAAGTTTTACAGTCATGAGAATACTCAGAACAACTTGGTAAGGCCCCTTCCACACAGGCTACAACTGATCTTAAGTGGGTTCCAGCCTTCCAAAGTTTTTTTGTACGACCCAACTACAAGACTGAATTTTATCTGGAGGTGACTCACAGACATGGGGGCAGAGCTACTACCGGATCTCCCTGTGCCCAGCTGCTCAAAAGGCACCCGGGAGGAATGGTGGGTTCTAGCCCTGACCCGCCACCCCAGCAGAGCCTCGCAAGAAGCCAGATGACCCCCACTCCATGAGGGCTGCCATTTTCCACACCGGACTTCCCTCTTGTCAGAACTCCACCCAGCAGAAGAGCCTATCACAGCCCGGCTGTGCAAGCAGCCGCATGGTTCATCAATAAATGCTGGAGATCAGAGGTGACTACAAGAGTATGCCCCCGCATGGCAGAGCCTGGCAAACTACCCGTGTTGTATTTGATATGTCAAATACCAGTATGACCTGATGGAATGGTTTGAGGCTCTTTATGTTCTTGGAGCAAGCAGATGCCCTTGGGCTCTACTAGCATGAGACAGGATATATGGAGATGTTACTGCTGCCTGCTCGAGCCAATCGATGATGTACGGGAAGACAGTGATACAGTGAGACAGTGTATCTGAGGGGAAACAGTGTTTTCTCATTCCCCAATTGACTGCTGCACTTTCCCCAGATTAACAACATACATAGTTACTTCTAAAGTATGAGTCCAATAAGAAATCTGTGGATAAAAGGGCCTGACACATAGCAGTGTACGACTGCTATTTCCTTTAGGGCTTGCACTGTCTCAATAGCTTTAAATTTTCTACTCGGTGCTTTATTGGATAATTTTAACTGTTAAAAATCCTTGTTTTTTCCAAATGACTCTGGACATAAAGAACTAAGAATGAACATTTAAAGCCAATTTAGATATTTAGCTGGGAATACCTAAGCCTACTAGCTGAAAGAGCACGTCAGCCTTTTCAGTTGAAGTTCTTCCTGGTATCAACCTCTGTGTTCCGCTATACTGGCCAGATTAGTGGCAGCATGTGCAGCTTTGAGTCCCTTAATAGAGGAGGCTGTTACCTACACTGCATAAGCAGATTCATCTGGATTACCCAAGAGGCTACCCTTTAAATCAAGCCTATTCCAATAAATTTATTCAATCACTTCTGTATAAATAGAAAATGATTTCTACAAAAGGCAAGTTACATAAACATAGTTTTCTCTCCACCTTCACTTTTACTTTGCCAGATGGGTTAGTAAACCTGGTTTGTTCTTTTGAATCTACACATTGAGATTAGGAAACTATTCATTTGGGACACCCCATTATTTACTAAGAGATCCTAGAGATTGAAAACAGGGCAAGTGTCTTACACTAAAAGGCTTTAGTAATTTTTAATTATCACCTCAAGATCCACTCTTGGTCAGTATGAAGAATTGAAGATCTGATCAGAAGAAAATCTGGAGGTGGCTTCAGGTCTCTCCCCTTCTGTAGGAGAGTTATGGCAGGAAGATGTCCATTCCACCCTTTTCTAGGCTTGGGAGAAAGCCTAGTCTCCAAAACGTTTCTTGATGCTGAGAGCAGACCCCAGGCTGTGGTTAGTCAAGGCAGGTCTTGGAGGTTCCTTACTTTTATAGCAGATATAATTCCCATTTCTTTCTTGAGTTTCCCTGCCATTAGGTCTCCCTGAGGTTTGTAGGATACTTAAAACAGTACCTATTATTACTAGACCGCTCCTATCCTTTAATATCATTCCAGAGAATAGAGAGTTCTCTGTTTCTGTTTCCCTGGAAGAAGCTTTGGGGTCCCATATCAGGCTTTTGGGATTTTTTTTGGTCTGTATTAGGGACAGACACTACTACAAAAAAGGAAAGACTTTCTATCTCAGTTTATGCAAATGACACAGTGCCATGAATTATCAAAAATGTTCTGAAGGTGCAAAGAAGAAAGAAATGCTTTGCTCACTTTACTCACAACAAGGTGCTATTTATCTGTTTGCTGTGGGTCCTAGCCAAAAAGTGTTAAAATCTGGTCTGGTGACTTTCTTACAACCTCCATCAAAAGGTAGCATCTGCAAATGTAAATCCTTTGGCTACATCAAATATTAACAGAGTTGAAGTGATGCTGTTCCATTCTAGATACCTTCTACGCTTAGGAACACTCTGTGTGCTGAAAGCAGATGGGGTCATTGGTGGTGGAAAAAAGTATACTGGTGTAGGGCAGGGTGTTGGAACATTGTATGACTGAAAGCCAATAATGAGCAGCTTTGTAAATGTGCATTCCACAGTGATTCAGCCAAAAAATATTAGGAGAAGAAAAGAGTCAATGGGTGAAGCATGAGGCCACCAAGGTCATGCTCCCAGTCATAGTAGAATGAGTTTCAGTACCAAACTTCCGCAGAGTGGAACCACTAATGGAAAATACCGGATCCTTGGAAATTTTCCTGGCCACATTTTCTTTTCATCCTTGCTGTGTTTTTATTCTCATCCAAGGCACAATTGTTTTTTCAAAATTCTTTCTTTTTAAGACAGGTTATTGAAGCATACAGCACAAACCATAAAGTTCACACATTATGCTTGCACAGCTGAGTGATTTCTAGTAAATTTACTCAGTTGTGCAACTATCTCTGAAATCCATTTTAAAACATTTCCAAATTTTACAAATGTGTTACAAATTAAGAAACATCTCTCCCCAAATTTCCTTTTATCAAATTGTGGTCAATTCTTAATCCCGCAGCTTCATTCAGCAGCCACTCATCTGTTTTCTGCCACCATATGTCACCCGGGCATATAATAAAAACATTCAATATGTAGTTTGTTATATCTGTGTGTTATATCTTTCTTTTCTTATGCCTAAGTGATGTTTTCCCTCTTATTTGTGGAAGAGTGCTCCACTGTATAACTATACCACATTTTTATACACTTCCTATCTTACAGTAGCATGGATTGTTCCAATCTTGGGTTGCACCAATGATGACCTTTAGTTCGCATTTGATTGCTTAAGGAGACTCATCAGGCCCAAAATGACAATACTTAAAATTTATAGTCCGTTGCAGGAAAATGACCCTAGAGTATTGTAATATAATTAAAGGCTTCAAGTACTCTCTATCACATTTCTGAGTCAATCAGATTTCCCAAGTTTAGAAAAGAATGGGGAAACCTAGAGTGATTATTAGTCTCAGAGAGTCTACTTATTTCTGAATTTATGTCCAGGACCCCAAAATGTTTCAAGCTTCGGTCTCTGGACAGAAAGGAAGAGAAATTTAATAAGATCTTCCCCTCTCCTTTCCCAAAGTGAGGAGGGGCAAAGCTTATCTATTCAAAACTCTTTTAAGTAAAACAGTCAATCACATCATATATGTGACAGAGACTAAACAATAAACTGACCAATGAACAAACTTTATTTTTTTTACTTTTATAACAATTTTATTTATTTTGAATTATTTATTTTAATTTTAAAGACAGAACAACTCAAAGAATCTCCTAGAATGTCTGTATAAGAAATATTAAAGTTCTCTGGTCAGAGGAGTATGAGAACACGTGAAAACTTTCATTGACACAAAAATTGAAGGGTCCTGTAAACAGATAAAAAGTGTCATACTAGGAAAACCTTTATGGTAAAATAAGACAAAGGCAGATTTTGAGTGTACCCTGATTAGATGTTATTGGCATGGGACTGGTGTGGGAGTTCTAGTGACAAAAGCGCCTCCCTGAGTGCTCGGGGAGCATACTTAACTTTCTCCACATAGTTCTCAGTCGGAAACAGAAAGGAAAGATCAATTATTCACCTAATTGTTTAGGGTCCAATTGCTGTAGAAGTTGAGGTTCTGTTAAATATGTCATCCTTCCAGCAAGTCGTCTGTAGTACAGTAGAGTGAAGTCATTTGGTGTAAAAAGAACCTGCTCCAGTCCATGGGAAAACAAATTAACTTCCCTGAAACTCAGTTCTTTTCACATGGAATAAACAGTTATTTGCCTTTCTATTTCATAAGGTTTTAGTAGATACCTTTTGAAATAGAAGGTGCCTTATGAAAAGGAGCCATGGTCCCTATTTTTTGTCATTTTCCATATCATGCATGGCATTTGCTGTGTGACATTGAAGCACCTGCCTCCAAAAGGATAGAGAATATTCCCCCAATTTAAAGTCTAGCCACATTACAGACTTTATCTAAACCAATGATGCAGAAGAGGCAGCAAGACTGCTCTCAGCTTAACTCCCAACAGACTGCGCTGTTTACTTCCATGAGCTTCCTCCTTCACATGAGAATATCTTGTCCAAGATACCCCCTGATTCCAGAAGGAGAACAGAACCAAGTGTCCTGGCTGAGTCATTGTACATTATCATCTGATGCTCTAGATTCACGAGCAAGTTCATCTGAGGTGAGCACGGCTGCCTCACTGGGCCCTTCTCTGCGAGAAGAAATGATTGTGGTTTTAGACAACTAATAGGAACTTTTTAGGTAGCATTACTAATATATGTGTTGTTATATAAATAAAGGGAAATAATGGGTATCTGAAAGTTTTCCAAAAAATGAAACCTACTTGTTTTCTATTCCCACATGACCTTGTTTTCAGTTATTTTTGAATTTTCTTGGGACTAACTTTTTACTAACTTTTTATTTTTAAGGGATAGGGAGTCTGGGATCACACCTGGAGGTTCTCAGGGCTTACTCCTGGTCCTATGCTCAGGGATCATTCCTAGCAGGTTCTGGGGACAACATGGGGTCCTGGGGATTGGACTCTGGTGGGCAGCTTCATTCAAGGCAAATACACTATCCTGTATTGTCACTCCAGCCTTGAAACCAACTGTCTATTCCAAATGATTAATCATTGATCATGCTTAACAATATTAATGAATTTTTATTTATTTATTTTTAATTTTATTACACCACCATGAGATAAACAATTACAAAACTGTTAATGATTAGGTTTCAGTCATACAGTGTTCCAGAACCCAACCCTCCACCAGTGCCCATTTCCTACCACCAGTGTTCCCTGACTCCCTCCCCTTCTCTAGCCTGCCTCTATGGCACTTTGCCTCTCTCTCTCTCTCTCTCTCTTTTCTCTCTTCCTTCTCTTACACATTGTGGCTTGCAATACATTACATTTAGGGGTTATCTTATATATATATATATCCCTTTGCTTACCGCCAGTGCTTAGTTCTAGGCTGTTATTACACCACTTCCAAACAATTATTAGCACACTGGTCCCTTCTCTGTTTTACCTAACCTATTTTGAAATGGAATTGTTTTCAGATTCTTTCTATCTTGGAAGGTATTACAAATACAGTATTTTGGGGTATCCATGGTTGTTATTAAATAGTTCTCTCTGCAACTTTTGAAATTAAACTTGCAGAAAAACCTACTCTTTGCTTATTTTTGAGGGCCATGCAGTGCTCAGTGCTTACTTCTGGCTCGGTGCTCAGGGATCACTCCTGGCAGGGCTCTGGGTGCTCAGTATCAAACCTGGGGCGTCAGCAGCATGGAAGGTAAGTGCCCTTCCTACCTGCTGTACTATTGCTCTTGCCTCAATCAACCCACTCATGTTCAATTATGGAAATGATTCATTTCTTTCAAGAGTAAAAGGGAATTATACAGATTTCTAAAATTTCTAGAGAAATATTTGGAAAGGAGTTGGATTCTCCTAGGATCAACCTTCTGATCACATGTTATTGTGTAAACATTTGTCTTATCCTATAGCCTCTATACTTTTAGAGATATAAAGTTGCCTTATTTCTCTCTCTCCCTTCTAGTATAGCTCTGGCCACAATCAGAACTCAGAAAACACTTTTGTTTTTAAGTGTTATCACTAGCTGAATTTACATACAACACTTTATTTACTTCTTGCCATAATTTTTATGAAGTATTATCCCTTTAGTGTTTACAAAATATGAACAAAGTCTAAATAGTAATCACGCTGGTTCATAATGGTGGTGTTAGTCAGGAAAAGAATTTAATTCTATTCTTCTTTGCCTGGAGTTCTTCTGTTTTAGACAGAGAAACAGTACACTTAGCTATCAGGCACAAGATTCTCATTGCTTGCTTGCTCTTGCAGATATCATTTTTTCTCTCCCTTTTACGCCATTGACTTATTATATTTTGCTATTCAATTACAGTTGTCAACTACCTCCCACAATAGCGCTGTATTCTGGTTGCAATTGCTCCTCACAGAGTCTGAACCCACATACCTACAATTTCCCTATCAGCTAAGCAGTCCTCAGAATCTCTAAGGGACCATGGTTAATGCAGCCCATAGACGTATACATGCCTGTGATTACTGCCATTTTCCACTTTAGTCATCCCAAGAGAAGCACTATTCTAGAGTGCCTTTTAAATAATATGTAGTGACAACACTTTGATGTATGTAGGTGGCCAAGAATCATTATCCCCCATGTCGTTATTTGAGAAATGGTACTTTCAAGGTGGGAGCTGACATATTCACATACACCAAGGGAGGACACAAAGACAAGTCCCTCTGGATTTTAGGTCCATTCTCTATCCTTAGTGCTAAAGGCATAGGTTCTTCAATAGACATTAAATTAAACCTCCATTTAAGACACAAAAAACTTTAGTTAATAAATAAATAAATGTACTATTAAAGGAAAAACAACTTTATTTATAAAAGAATTATTCCAAATTATTGTGTATCTTAATTCTGGAAATGGTAATCAAAAGAATTCAGGTAGGCTCATAAACCTGAGAACTAAAAGGACTTTGTTCTAATGGGAGATTTGTTGTGTTAAGAGAGAGAAGGGAACTTGGCTAAGTCCTCTCACAAACGAAGAAATGTTTCACGTATCACGGTCTTCCTGTTAATCATCGATTTGCTAGAGCGGGCACCAGTAATATCTCCATATGACCTGTCTCATGCCAGTAGAGCCAAAGGGCACCGGCTTGCTACAGGAACATAAAGAGCCTCAAAACCATTACATTAGGTCATGGGAATGAGCCTAAAATAATTGTTACTGGCATTTGGCATATCAAATACAACACAGGCAGCTTGCTAGGCTTGCCGTCGCGGGAGGCATATCTCTTATAGACACCTCTAAATAAAGCATTTATTGATGAACCAGAGGCCACATTGCGGAGCGCCTGGCGGGCTGTGATGGGCTGATCGGCTGGGTGGAGTTCTGAAGAGAGGGAAGTCCGGATGTGGAAAATGGCGGCCCCCATGGAGGTGGGGGGTCATCTGGCTTGTTGTGAGGTTCTGCTGGGGTGGCGGGGCCAAGGCTAGAACCCCACCATGCCTCCCGACTTCCTCATGAACAGCTGGGCCAAGGGCCCCCCATAACAAAAAGTACTGCATTTGGACAAGAGACATCACTTAGTGTAGGAGGATGAGGAGTAAATTTTTTTTTTTTTTAAACCAATGTTTAAAAGTGTTTATCATAAAGAAAATGTTCTGATTATATAGTTAAATCTGATTTAAAATCAGAATAATGTAAAAGCTTGATTTAAAAACGTAGTTTCAAATAGTTGAAGTAGGGTCAGGAAAGCAATCCTTAAAGAAATGACAAAATATTTGAACTGAGTAAAAATAAAAACATAAGATTTTAAAATGTGTTGGTTTAGTGCTAGCATGGATGTGGGGAATTTTGGACTCTCATCCACTGTTGGTGAAAATGTCGACTGGAACAAACTTTTTGGAAAACAATATGGACATTCCTCCAAAGACTAGAAACTGAGCTCCCATTTCACCTTGCCATACCACTCCTGGGGATATAACCTGGGAAGCCAAAAACACACAACAGAAACACCATCTGCACCTTTATTTTCATAGCAGCACTATTCACAATAGCCAGAATCTGGAAACAACCAGAGTGCCCAAGAATGGATGACTGGATAAAGAAATCTTGGTACATCTACACAATGGAAAACTATGCAGCTGTTTGGAAAAATGAAGTTATGAAATTTGCCTCTAAATGGATGGACATGAAGAGGCTCATATTGGGTGAAATTAGCCAGAAGGAAAAAGACAGATATAGAATGACTGCATTTTTTTTGCATCACACACACACACACACACACACACACACACACACACACATATATATATATATATATATATAGAGAGAGAGAGAGAGAGAGAGACAGACAGACAGACAGACAGACAGACAGACAGACAGACAGACTGTCTGCTACCAGCTCTCCCTGTGCTAGGCTGATCGTGAGGTGTCCTGGAGGGAAGACGGGTTCTAGCCCTGGCCTGCCAACCCCAATAGGGCTTCGCAAGAAGCCAGAAGAATCCTAAAGCATGAAGGCATCCATTTTCAACATCTGGATTCCACGGCTCATCAGAGCTCCACCCATGAGAAAAGCTGATCTCTCCCTGTTGTGGTTCATCAGTAAATGCATGAACTGAAGCCTGCTACCAAGTGTATCCCACCCGCATAGCAGAGCCTGGCAAGCTACCCATGTGGTATTTGATATGCCAAAAATCCAGTATCAACTATAGACCTCATTCCAATGACCTGAAGGAATGGTTTGAGCCTCTTCTTATTCCTGGAGTGAGCAGATGACCTTGGGCTACAGTAGAACGTGACAGGACACATGGAGATGTTACTGGTGCCTGCTCGAGCAAATCGATGAACAACAGGAAGACAAGTGATCAAGTGTATATATATATACATATATATATGTATATATATATACCATATCTCTTTTATATATATCACTTGATCACTTGACATACTGTTATTCATCGATTTGCTCTAGTGGGTGCCAGTACTATTTCTATTTGACCCTATCACATGCCAGTGTAGCCCAATGGCATCTGGTTTCTTCAGAAATATGAAGAGCCTCAAAATGATACCAATATCCAAGGTCAGGCAAAACATAGATAAAGATGTCTTTTCAAAGGTGGAATCTATCACAAACGTGTGGGAATCAGAGGTTAGGTAAGACAGAGAAGGGAACAGTGTGCTAATAATTGTCAAAAGTGCCATTTTCCACACCCAGACTCCCTCTTGTTAGAACTCCACCAGCAGAAGAGCTGATTGCAGTCCGGCTTGTGCGGACGCAAGCGGCCTAATGGTTCATCAATAAATGCTTGAGTTTTTAGGTGACTACAAGATTATCCCACCCCTGCACGGGAAGAGCCTGGAAAGCTACCCATGTCGTATTTGACATGCCAACTACCAGTAACAATTATAGACCTCATTCCCATGACTTGAATGGTTTGAGGCTCTTTTATGTTCCTGAGCGGGCAGATGCCCTCGGGCTATCTCACATGTGCCAGGACATATTGAGATGTTACTGGTGCCCGCTCTAGTAATCGATGATCTACGGGAAGTCAAGTGATCAAGTGATCAAGTGATAATACCAGCCTAGAACTGAGCATTGAATACAGGCAAAACAATACACATGATAACCTCTAAATGTATGTATTAAAATCCACAATGTGTAAGAGAAGGAAGAAAGAGAGAAAGAGAAAGAGAGAAAAGAGATAAAGAACCTGCCATTCTCCCCACTCCATCCCAGTAGGCATGGCTATGGGCATGCAGCCTCCACAATCAGATGAAACGGACAAAGGACAGACCAGACGCACAACTGTGCAGGCATGCGGCCACTCTGTGGCTGCGCAAGAGACATAGAAAACAATGCAGACTAGGACCAGGTCCTTCCCAGGATCTTTCACATCTGTACACCGCAATGATCATTGAAGTTGTAACAATCTGGGGAGGTTTATGGGGAATGATGGACTATGATGTCACACTGGAACTCACTACTGAATATACACATAGAGACTTGCACTATAAACCGTGGGGCAAGTCACAAAGTTTAAGAGAGGAGAGAGAAATACAGAGCCAGAAACAGAGATAGGAGAGAAAGATAAGGTGCCTGCTATGGGGGAAGGCTGGGGTTGGGTGGGAGGGAGCGTTGGGACATTGGGGTGGGAGTGGAGCACTGGTGGAGGACTGGGTGCTGGAACACTGTATGACAGAGACCCAGTTGTGAACATCCTTGTAGTCGTATATCTCACGGTGGTATAAAAAAAAGGAACCTGCCATAGAGGCAGGCTAGGTGAAGGGGGAGGAAATTGGGGACATTGGTGGTGGGAAATGGGCACTAGTGGGGATGGGTGCTGGAACACTGTGTGACCAAAACCCAAACATGAACATCTCTGTAATTGTATATCTCACAGTGGTAAAATAAATTATTAGAAAAGCAAAAATAAAATAACACGTTTTAGCTTCAGCTTAAGTGGTACTTAAGGGAATATGATAATTTTATCATTTCAAGAGAAATAATTTGAAGAGAAATTGAAATGTGTGCCCATAAAAATCCTTGTATGTGTGAATCATTTTTGTTTATGTCAATTTTTTTTTTGGGATGGTGATGTTGGGCTATACTGACTGTGCTCAGGCCTTACTCCTGTCTCTGTTTTCAGAAATAATTCTGGTGGACCTCAGGGAGTCATATGTGCTGCTGGAAAACAAATCCATGTTCACAATAATAAATGTAAGAGCCTCACCCAAAGTATTATATCCTTGGCCCCAGAAAGTATTTAGAAAATTTTATATTAAATAGAAACGTGCAACAACCTAGCTATACATTAGCAGGAGAAGGGATACATAATTTATGGCACATACAGATTGTAAAATATTTCTCAGGAATAAAGAAGAAGACATTGTAGATATATACACTAAGAATTAATCTAAAATTATTGAACTATTTAAAAGTCAACAAGCACTAATGAGTACATTGTGTCTACTATTTTTTTATTTTATTTTTTATTATACGATCATGAGATATACAGCTACAAAAGTGTTCACATTTGGGTTTCAGTCATGCAGTGTTCCAGCACCCATCCCTCCACCAGTGCCAATTTTCCTCCACCAATGTCCCATCATTTCCCTGCCTTCCCCAGCCTGCATCAATAGCAGGCCATTTTTACTTCTCTCTCTCTCTCTTAGGCTTATTTTATTTATTATTTGAAAAATATTTTATCATACCACTGTGAGATGGTGTGGGGTTCCACACACCATGAGGGCAGCCATTTTCAACATCTGGACTCCACAACTTGTCAGAGAACAGCTGATCTCTCCTAGTTCATCAGCAAATGAACAAACTGAGAGCCTACTACTGAGAGTATCTCAGAGCCTGGCAAGCTACCCGTGTTCTACTTGATATGCCAAAAAACGGTAACAATTATAAACCTCATTGCCATGACCTGAAGGAATGGTTTAAGGCTCTTCATGTTCCTGGAGTGAACAGATGCCCTTGGGCTACACTAGCAAGCATTAGGACATATGGAGATGTTGCTGGTGCTCACTTTCGAACAAATCGATGAACAACGGGAAGACAAGTGACAAGTGACCACGAGATATACAATTACAAGATGTTCATATTTGAATTTCAGTCATACAGTGTTCCAGCACCCATCCCTCCACCCATGCCCATTTCCCACCACCAATGTCCCCGCTTCCCTCCCCCATCCTCCATGGCAGGTTCTTTATCTCCTTTTCTCTCTTTCTCTCCTCTCTCCCTCCCTCCCTCCCCCTCCCTCCCTCCCTCCTCTCTCTCTCTCCATCTTGCTTCCCTTTCTAACACATTGTGGATTGTAATACATACATTTAGAGGTTATCATTTGTGTTATTTTTGCCTATATTCAAAGCTCAGTTCTCAGATAGTATCATCATTTTCAACGATTATCAGCACACTGTTCCCTACTCTGTCTTACCTAGCCTATGACTGCCACATATTTGTGGTCAACCAGATTTTGAAATAAAGCCCATTTGTCATTGGGATCAGGCTGTGTCCAACATGTGAATGAGAGGATGACTGTGGTTTGTGCTGCGTGAGGTTTTCTGACTTCTGGCAGCCTGGCAGAGGACAGATCAGAGAGCGAAAACCTCCTCCCACTCCAAGACTCCCCATCAGTTTAGCAAAGGGCGGGCAAGCAAGACTCCTGCCCTGCACCTGAATACCTGGTGTCCAGCCCAGAGCCCCAGTGACAGTTCTTGCCAGGGCCACCAGGACGTTGTAGAGGGAGCCAAGGTGGGGGAGGTGGTCCAGAAGTCAGAAAACCTCAAGCAACACATCCACAGTCATCCTCTGGCCAGGACTCCACAGCTGGACACAGCCTGACCCAAGAGAGAAGCTGAGTTCAAGCCCAGGCATGCAGAACTCCACGACTATGCCAACCAGGCTTTTTAGGGAGCCTGGACTAGGGCCCACCTCCCCCAACCTCGGCTCTCTCCACAAAGGCCTGGCAGCCCCTCAGAACTGTTGGCTGGACACCAGGTATTCAGGTGCAGGGTAGAGTCTCTGCCTGCCTGCCCTGTGCTAGACTTATGGGGCATCTTGGAGTGGGGGCAGGTATTTTTATAAAAATTTGAACAGGTAAAAATAAAAATTTGGAAATGCAGATAATTGATTACTTGAAGTCAGTTGTGAAGGAAATTGAGTGTGAGGAGTGATGAATAAACTTTCTTGATGATGGAAATAGATTATATCTGGATGGAAATACTCTTTTCTATGCTATACATTGTCAAAACTATTCAAACTATAAAAGTGGCTTCATTTTATGACATACAAATTAATCTAAATAGTAAAGTTAAAAATACAGAAATGGGAAGAAATGATTAATTCAGGGAAGATGACATCAAGGTCATCCCCTAATATTTCCAGTAATGCAAGTTGGTACATGATTGTTGCAGGACTCCTCTAAGGGCCTCTGCATCTGTTCTGAATTACCGCCTTCAAATCACTTCATCGTAGATAAGGGGGGTAGTCTAAATGACAGTTTATCTGACCATATATGCTGTACTAGCTGGTATAAATATTCTCCCATGCTACCACAATCATCGTGGGACTAGCTAGATCTTACCAGCATATTTGCCTGGCCACGTAGGATCCCTAAGTAATTAGACCTCCAAGCAAAACAAGCATGGCTCCCTGATATACTCAAAGACAACTAAAATACAAAACTACCATGAAGTAGAAGAGACTTGTGAAGGCTTGGAGAAATATTTAACTGGCATTAGTATTAGTCTTTGGTACAGAGACATGCCATCTCAGAAACCCCCCCTTCTTTACCCTATAAAGGCATTTCCAGGCAGATCTTGGCTCAAAACATTAGCATACAAAAGGGCCTAGGTGAGGGTGCAGGGAGGGGGTTACCCTAAGGGCATTTGACCCTCCCTGCTTTCCATAACAGTGGGAGGGAGGTCTGAGTTGCAGGGGCATATACTAGCCTGCTCTCTCTCTCTCTCTCTCTCTCTCTCTCTCTCTCCTCTCT
>JAJIBD010001986.1:0-204164 GCA_021461705.1 Cryptotis parvus
TTATTTGTTTTTTTTTAACATTTTATTATACCACCGTGAGATATACAATTACAACGTTAATTCACGCTTGGGGGTTTCGGTCACACAGTGTTCCAGCACCCGCCCTCCACCAGTGCCCCTCAGCCACCACCCATGTCCCCAATTCCCTCCCCTCCCACATCCCGCCTAAATGGCAGGTTCTTTATCTCCTCTCCTCTCCCTCTCTCTCTCTCCTCCTTCTCCCCCACACATTGTGGGCTGCACTATGTACACTTAGAAGCCATCATTTGCATTTTTTGTCTGTCTTTAATGCTCAGTTCTATGTTAGCATCAGAACTTTAGACATTTATTCACTCATGTTCCCTTCTCTATCTAAACCAACCTCTGACTCCCACACGCTTGTGGTAATTTCCACTTTTGGTAAGATCACCTAGTATATTTATGCCATGCAAATAAATGCAGTCATTCTATGTCTCTCCCTTTCCTTCTGACTAATTTCACTCAACATGATTCTTTCCATATCCATCCATTTATAGCAAAATTTCATAACTTCATTTTTTCTGACAGCTGCATAGTATTCCATTGTGTAGATGTACCACAGTTTCTTTATCCAGTCATCAGTTCTCGGGCATACTGGTTGTTTCCAGGTTTTGGCTATTGTGAACAGTGCTGCTATGAAAATAAAAGTGCGGATTGTGTTTCCGCTGTGCGCTTTTGGCTTTCCAGGGTATATTCCCAGGAGCGGTATGGCTGGGTCAAAGGGGAGCTCAATTTCTAGTCTTTGGAGGAATGTCCATATTGTTTTCCAGAGAGGTTGTACAAGTCGACATTCCCACCAACAGTGTATGAGAGTCCCCTTTTCCCCACATCCACGCCAGCACTTGTTGCTTTTACCCTTTTGGATATGGGCCATTCTCTGTGGTGTGAGGTGATATCTCATTGTTGTTTTGATTTGCATCTCTCTGATGATTAGTGATGATGAGCATTTTTTTCATATGCCTTTTGGCCATTCGGATTTCTTCCTTGTCAAAGTTTCTGTTCATCTCCTCTCCCCATTTTCTAATGGGGTTGGCTGTTTTTTTCTTATATAGCTGTACCAGTGCCTGATATATCCTGGATATTAACCCCTTATCAGATGGGTATTGGGTGAATATTCTTTCCCATTCCGTCGACTGTCTTTCTATCTTGGTCACTGTTTCTTTCGAGGTGCAGAAGCTTTTCAGTTTCATGTAGTCCCATATATTTATATTTTCTTCTAGTTGCTTTGTTAATGGTGCTTCACCTTTGAAGATGTCTTTAGCATCGATGTCGTGGAGGGGTTTTTCCTATATTTTCTTCAACATACTTTATGGATTCAGGTCTGACATTGAGATCTTTAATCCATTTTGAACTGATTTTTGTGCAAGGTGTTAGACACAGGTCCAAATTCATTTTTTTACATGTAGCTGTCCAGTTTTTACTGGGCACTTCTGAGGAAGTTACCTGGCCTCAGTCCTCAGGAGTGACATGGGACATGGAAAAGGGTCTGATCCGTCAGATCCGTCCTTTCATCAGGGAGGCGGAGCAAAGGTTCTTTGTGGTGGGAGAATGGACCCTCTGGCTTCTTGACATGGGGGTCTCGTGCCCACAACAAGCTGCTCTTCAGAATTGGCCACTGCTGAGTTTCAAGTTTGTTCTTGAAATATATTTTTTTTCCAGTTAACGGAAGATGAAAATTGCAACGATTCTGAAATCTACTTTGAAAGGACTAGAATATTTGCACTTTATGAGAAAAATCCACAGAGATATAAAGGCGGGAAACATTCTCCTCAATACAGAAGGACATGCGAAATTGGCAGACTTTGGAGTGGCTGGTCAGCTCACAGTAAGTAGAGAGTAATTTTGCAGACACTTTGGGTTTCTGTGTCTGGGTTTGAGTGCTGATTAGATTTTGATAACTTTGAGGGAAAGGAAGGGAAAAATGCATAACTCATTGTTCTTGTGGAGAAAGGGCCATCATTTTAGTTCTAAGAAAAAGACTTGGAGACTTTAGAATATGAAACTGTTTCAGATACTGAAAGGCTCAACTAGGAAGGCTACAATTGCTTCACTTTTGTTGCCTTTTTGTGATGAGTGAACTGCCTCAATAAAGGAAGTTGAACACACTTATCTGTGGACTCCTTAGTTGCCCTCAAAATTCCTAAATGTATTCTGACATAGCAGGTTTTAGAAAACCAGCAAAGTGCTCTTACATCCCGTGGTAAGAGGGTTTTACCCTGAGGCTGACCTAGGTGGGTGGGCAGGTTTCCATAGTGTTTTTGCAGTACTGCTGATGTTTATTAATGCGTCTTGCAGGATACAATGGCCAAGCGCAACACTGTGATTGGAACTCCATTCTGGATGGCGCCTGAGGTCATCCAGGAAATAGGCTACAACTGTGTGGCGGACATCTGGTCCCTGGGCATCACGTCCATAGAAATGGCCCGGAAGGAAAGCCTCCCTTACGCCCGATATACACACCCCATGCGGGTAAGGGAATGGATCCGGCACATCGTGGGTGGGCTCCGTTCTTGGGTTCAGTGTTTCCTGGCTGTGAGTTGGGAGAAGCTGGAGGAGACCCTGACTGCTCTCTGAGAGCCGAAGCCTCTTCAGCAGGGCCTGAGACTAGTATGGCGGTAGGGAGCCGAATCCATGTTTCATACCTGTCCGTGGAGGCTTCAGTGCTGGATTTTCCTCAACTTGTGCCTGTCAACCAGCACCTGCTTTACTGAATGGGTTTCCAGGCTGGGGCGGAGGAGCCCTGCCTGTCCCACTGTCTCCGCGATGGTGGGTGGTGACCCACATTTTAGGGTGATTTTAGGAGAATCTCAGCTCCTTGGAGATCAGAACGGTTATCTCTGTAAATCTATTGCCCTCTAGTGGCTGTCCTCACCCTGAGAGGATCCAGGAAATTCAGGGCCCAAGAGGGAGAGAGGCTTGTTTGTCCTGCGGAGAAGTGGGGGATCAAGGCTCCTGGCCAGGCTGGTGGTGGGCCAGTGGGAGGGGAACGCTGCAGCCTTGGAGCAGCCCAGGAGAGGAGGAGCGCGTGCTCCTGATGTGGCTGGATGCCTCCCACGGAATCACTCCAGTCTGCCCCGCTCCTCAGAGTGGGTCCTCCAATCACTGCACTCAGACCGCCCTTGTCTTCCTGGAGCGAACGTGAAAAGTATTTCTCTCCAAAATTCTCCCTCTCCCTGCTTCCCCCCTCCCTCGGTCCATCCCCTCTGCCGCCTCCTCTCTTGCCCCTCCTTTTCTTTACCCCTCTGTCCTTCTAGATATTTGAAAAAACAGTCGAAGTCAGACGCTTTCTCCATTTGAACAGATATTAATCTGTTTTTGCTCCCCAGTCGATCTAAATTCTACCTAGTTTCCAAGGCCCAGCTCAGACTTCCCTCGCTTCTTGTTCCCTGGCCCCCACCAGAGGCCACTTTCCTCCCTCCTCCCACTTGGTCTTTGGACCTTTGTGCCTTTCCAGGCGCAGCCGTCCCATTAGGTTGCTCTGTCAGTCATGTGATCATTCTTTAGAATTTTCTGGGCTTGTGCAGGATGAACTTCAAGTCTCAGAACAATGCTACAGTCCCGGCGTCAGACCAGTTCCCTCCCCCACCCCTATTGTTTGATCTTCCATGAAGCCTCAAAGGTGTCACTTGAGTGGGAAAGCGGGAGTGCTCCCTGTAAGGAACCACCTGCCAGGTGCCTGGGTCTCCTGCTGGGCACCTGGGTCTCCTGCTAGGCACCTGGGTCTCCCGCTGGGCACCTGGGTCTCCCCTCTGGGCGCCTGGGTCTCCCACAAGGCTCCTGGGTCTCCTGCTAGGCACCTGGGTCTCCCACTAGGCACCTGGGTCTCCTGCTAGGCACCTGGGTCTCCCACTAGGCACCTGAGTCTCCAACTGGACACCTGGGTCTGGGCACCTGGGTCTCTCTCTGGGCCCCCTGGGGTCTCTCCGCATGGCATTGCCTGAAGAGTTGGCTTCTGGCTGAGCTCATGCTTGTTACTGGGCACCATTCCCAGGGGCACAGGACTGAGCACAAGCAGTCCACTCTGCACCCCAGGCCAGAGTTGCCCCTCGATGCTTAGGAGGTGCCTGGGCAGGTGACAGAGCAGGAAAGGACCTGAATCTGAGGTCGCTGCAGGAGCCGGCACCAGGATGCAGGCATTGTCCCCACCCATTTTGGCATGAGAGGGGCCGGAGCGATAGCCCAGCGGTAGGGCATTTACCTTGCACGTGGCCGGCCTGTGCTGGCCCGGGTTCGATCCCAGCATCCCATATGGTCCCCCCGAGCACCGCCAGGAGTAATTCCTGAGTGCAGAACCAGGAGTAACCCCTGAGCCGTCACTGGGTGTGACCCCAAAAAGAAAAAAACAAACAAACAAAAAAAAGCAACCATTTTGGCATGAGAGAAGGGCTCATGGAAGGTGGGGTAGAAGAGGGGAGAGAATCGGACTTTGTTCCCACTTGGTGCTGTACAGCAGCTCTGGGACATGCTTCTCATGCCTCAGTCTACACCTTTGTTATGCCAGCCGAGACTGGAGAATAAAGTAGTAATTATGAAGTGAGAGAACAAGGGGATGGGAAAGTGATTAGTGAGGGACAGGAATGACTAGAAAACATAAAAACGAACCTTTGAAATTTTCTATCATGGTAGGAAATGCAGACATTAAAAAATAGGCTTTTATATATCAGGAGGTCTTGTCAAAGGTAGAAATTATCACAAACATGTGGGAGTCAGAGGCTAGGTAAGACAGAAAATGGAACAATGTGCTAACAGTTGTCGAGGGTACTAATGCCAACCTAGAACTGAGCATTAAATAGAGGCAAAAAGATACACATGACAACCCTTTAATGTATGTTCTGTAATCCATAGTCTGGAGGAGAAGGAAAAGAGAAAGAGAGAGAAACGGAAAGAAATAAAGAACCTGCCATGGAGCAGGGCTGGGGAGGGGGAGGGAACCGGGGACGTTGGTGGTGGGAGATGGGCACTGGTGGCGGGATGGGTGCTGGAACACTGTATGACCAAAACCCAAATATGGACTTTTTAAATTGTATATCTTTGTAATTGTAAAAAATAAAAAGGCAAAAAAATAAATAAATGTAGCATTTATAAAAAAAAAAAAATAGGTTTTTGTCTACGGCCATACCGTCCTGAATGCACCCAATCTTGTCTAAAAAAAATAAGTTTTGCTCCCCCATTTTTTTAAGGGAGAGGGGTTTTAAATTTTAGACCACACCAGGCAGTGCTCAGGGTTTACTCATGGTTCAGGGTTACTCCTGGGTGGTGCTTGGGGAACTGTTTGTGGTGCCAGGATAGAACTGAGGTTGGCCTGCAGGCAAGGCAAGTGACTTAGATCTCCAGCCTTGCCCCCACTGTTTTTGGCAGCAAAAAAAATGCCAATTCGATAATCAGCCTACATAGTTGTCGCATGAATGATGCTGTGATTAGCGGAAGCTCAGACAGCAGATGGAGGTGAGGAATGTGTGTCTGGTTCCCGTGATGGAAGCGCCTGTGTTCCGTAACAGGTGCTTTTGATGCCCGTAATGGGCCCATCTGTGCTATGTAACAGGTGCTTCTGATACTGCAATGGGCATGTCTGTTCTATGTAACAGGTGCCTGTTACTATGTAACAGGTGCTTCTGGTACCCATGAAGGACCCATCTGTGCTATGTAACAGGTGCTTCTGATACTGCAATGGGCATGTCTGTTCTATGTAACAGGTGACTGTTACTATGTAACAGGTGCTTCTGGTACCCATGAAGGACCCATCTGTACTATGTAACAGGTGCTTCTGATACTGTAATGGGCATGTCTGTTCTATGTAACAGGTGACTGTTACTATGTAGCAGGGGCTTCTGATACCCATGATGGATCCATCTGTGCTATGTAACAGGTGCTTCTGATACATGTTATGGGCGTGTCTGTGCTACATAACAGGTGCTTCTGATGCCGTGATGGGGCGCGCATCTGTTCCCACGTAACAGGTGCTTCTGAGACCGTGGTGGGTGCCTCTAGTCTAGATAACAAGAGCTTCTAATACCTGTGAATGGCACATTTGTTCTATATAGCAGGTAGAGTATGTGCCATGTTGGGAATATTTGTCCTGTGTAGCAGGGGCTTCTGGTTCCTGTGACTGGTATGTTGTGCTACGTAACAGGTGCTTCTGATACCTGTTATGGGTGCGTCTGTTCTGTGTGACAGATGCTCCTGGCTCCTGTGCTGTCTGACAGACACTCATCTGAACCTGGGAACTGAGCAGGGGCTGGCAGCCAGTTTGTTCTAACTACCCTGGCTTGAGGGAAGTGAGAACTTGATCCTTTCTGAAATTCTCTTTGACCGTTCTCCAAAGGTTCTGGACCTTTCCTGGCCATGTGTTTTCTGGCATGTGCAGAGGCAGGCTGGCTCCTAGGCTGAGGGAATGGAGGCACTGAGTCACTCCCACAGACATTGTCCAGGCCCCAGGCCTGCTGGATGCCCATCCTTGCAGAAAAGTAGCCAGGGCTGAGTGAGGGGGACTTGCCCCTAAATACTCGTGGAGTACACATTGCATGTTTCCGTGGATCAGCTCTGTGTGGCACATATGTTCAGTGTCATCACCCAGGGCCACGAAGACCTTCAGGATGGTGCTGGACTTACAACGTGAAAGTGATCCGGTAGGAACTTGGCAGCTGAGAAGGTCCTGGGAAGGCGCCAAGGCCTGCAGCCCTTGTTTATGTGCTGTAGATTGATGCTTCCTCCAACTGCTTTTTTGTTTGTTTGTGTTTGGGCCAAACCGGGAGGTGCTCAGGACTTACTCCTGACTCTGTGCTCGGGAATCACTCCTGGCAGGTCTTGGGGGACCATATGGGATGCCAGAGATTGGGCCCAGCTGTTCTGCATACAAGGCATGAGCCATATCCATTATTTTATTGCTCCAGTCCACCCTTTAATTGCTTTTTGGGAGAGAATAAGAAGTATTTGGAATATAGTTATTCAAGGAGGAATTTTCTAATAAAGAGAACTAGTAAAAACACTTTTTATATGGTTTTTGTTTGATGGCAAGGAATATGCAGAATACATTAGTTTCTGTATCACTTTGTTTTATTTTAAAGAGATGCTTACTGTGCATGAAAACAAAATTTTCATTAATATGGAACAACAATGAATATACACTGAAACAGGAGAGAAGTGTAAGAGTGCTTATGAATTACTTTTAATATTAGATTAAAAGTAATGAGTAATGGTAAATGGAGGTAAATCTGTTTAAATATTATATGAAACAAATTTTATGAAACCTCAGCTTGCTTATTTATTCATTTATCTTTCTGTCTGTCTGTCTATCTATCTATCTATTTATTTATTTATTTATTTATTGTCTTTTTTGAGTCACACCTGGAGATGCTCAGGAGGTTCCTCCTGGCTCTGCTCTCAGGAATTACTCTTGGCAGTGCTCAGAGGGCCCTATGGGATGCCAGGGATTGAACCCAGGTCATCCACATGCAAGGCAAATGCCCTCCCCACTGTGCTATCTCTCCGGCTCCAACTCCAGCTTATTTTTAAATGCTAAATATGTAATTTATTTTTAGTTAGTTAAAAAACAATTAATTTGAATTCTGCCAGCCACATCCTTCTATGGAGATCAGTCTTCTTTTTTCTTCCTCAGCCTTCTAATTTAGAAACCATGTGCTTAAAGAACTAGGCAATGAGTGAATAGCATCATTTTCTTAAGAACCTAGCACTGTACCAAACACAAGCACTTGATTCTTTTGACATCCAATGATGTCAAAAAGACCATGTTGATTCTTTAAAACAGAAAAAACCCACACCCAACTTGTTCTGGCCCCATTTGCTTGTTTCTGTGTCAGAGATTAGTGCCTGGAGCCTGGCCAGGCCAGAAGGGATTGGAGCAGCCCAGGACTGAGGGGCGGAAGGCCATGAATCAAGAGCTTGTCCTTGGGGCAGCATGGTACCTCAAGCTCGCACCTTTGGAGACTGAGATGTGTAACGTGTAACATGTATTGGAGAGATCAGTGTGGTGAGGCAGTTGGGGGCCTCCTGAGTGGCTGTTTCCTGGACTTCCGCCTCAGATACAGCTTGACAGTCTGTTTCAGAGTGAAGCGGGGTTTTTTGGACCACTGAGAGATCTCCCTCTGGATATGTCGAGGTCGGCATTTGCACCTGTATCTTTGTCTCTGCACGCTCACTGGGAAGAAACCCTGTCGTAATGCTGAACATGGAAGGGTTATCTGCTGAAAGATGTTTTTGAAAGTGATGTTCGCTCCTTTTATTTTACCTGAGGAGCCTGTCCCCAGGCAGCAAACAGGGACACCACGTTGTGTGGGAGTGGCTGGAGCAATTCAGGAATGTTGGTTTCCATGTGCTGGGCATGTCCTGGCCACGCTGGTACAGCCCAAGACTTGCTGTGGTCTAGGGTTTCTGCTGCTCCTGGAGGCTGCTGACACAGATTCTTTGACCCTGGCCCAGGACCTGGTCTGTGCAGCTAAAGATGGACCTTAGCACATGGGTCTCAGCACATGGGCCTCAGAACTGGGTCTCAGCACATGGGTCTCAGGACATGGGTCCCAGTATGTGGATCTCAGCATGTGGGTCTCAGCATGTGTTAGTTCAGTGTGTGGGCCTCAGCAGTGGGCCTCAGAACGTGGGTCTCAGGAGGTGGGTCTCAGCAGTGGGCCTCAGAATGTGGGTCTCAGGACATGGGTCTCAGGTCATGGTCTCAGCACTTGGGTCTCAGCATGTGGGTCTCAGCACGTGGGTCTCAGGACCTGGGTCCCAGCATGTGGATGTTAGCATGTGGGTCTCAGCACCTGGGCCTCAGCGTGCGAGCAAGCATGAGGATATGAAGACTGGCAGTTAGCAGCTGAGCACGCATGCAGACCTGCAGGCAGACATGCAGACACACAGACATGCAGACAGACACACAGGCGGGCGTGGCGCTTTGATGGTCATATAGTCTGGACTGTGACGTGGCGGGGGTGTCCCAGGTCTCCCCCTTCCCTCTTTGCTCTTCATGGTTGAATCTTGGCTTGAATGATTTGTTCTTGGCCTGGGAGTGTTGCTTCCATTTTATTTTCCCTTTTTTATACCCTTTTACATAGTTGCTAGAACTGCTGTAATCAAGGACCACAAATGTTTTCACATGGCAGCGATTGGGTCTGTCCCGGGCCAAGGTGGCTATTGACAGATCTGTGCTGTCCCCAGTTCTGGTGCCCGCATCACCCGGTGGCTCCCTTGGCATTCCCTTGGATTGTCTCCACGCTCCGAGCACCCTCCACCATCACCTTCCCTCTCACCTCTGTGTCTTTTCCTTTTCTCTAGGTCTCAGCTTTCCCTTACAGGGACTTGCCCCTGCATTTAGATCCTGCCCAGATAATCAAGATTGATGCTTCGCAACACACACACACACACACACACACACACACACACACACCCTCCCCGCACACACACACACACACACACACACACACACACACACACACACACACACACACACACACACACACACACACACACACACACACACACACACACACACACACACACACACACACACACACACACCCCAGACTCACCTTTGGGATTATGGGGGCCAGGACTCTGAGCATTCGGGTGTCACTAACACCCTCATTCCCAGTAGCCGCTTCTTTCAGATTACTTGCAGCTTCAGGTTAACGCCTCCTCCTCTCTCATTTCATTGTTTCTGTTTGGTTTGGGAGGGGGTGACATCGGGCAATGCTGAGGGTCCACATCTAGTTCTCTGCACGTTTTTGGCAGAAAGGTGAGTCCATCTTCTTTGCCTTGTCACAGAAGCAGCTTTCAGCCATGGAAACAATAGGCTATTTGCTTTGTGATCCCTGACTTAGTCCAAGACTCCCCAGTAGGGCTGTTGAGAGCAGGACCTTGCCTAGGCCCCGGAGCATCAGTGCCGGCTGTAGAGGCTGTGGAAAGCTTGTGACAAGCCTGCTGAGGGCTCCTGAGGCCACAGCTATTGCTTCTGTCAACAGTGTGGTAATAGGGTGGCCACGCAGTACCAGGACAGTGATAAGTGTGGGCTTCTCTTGTCTAGCCTCAGGCAGACTGAAATGAACTGAGTTTCTGCTTCATTTTCATTATCTACTAGCCCAGAGATGGAAAGCGTACCCGCGCGGCGTCTGGACTCTGCAGAGATTACCATCAGCAGACATCACCCAAGCCCCGCCTTGAGTCCCATTTGGGTGCTCGTGTGAATGTACTCAGCTGGGGGAATTGCTTGTGGTGGGAAGATGGTGTCCCCAGAGGAGGATGGCTCTCGGCCAGTGGCGGGGCCCTCGTGAGAGCTTCTTGTCATCAGACTTGGGGAGGGGGCTTGTTGCTGTTTTTTTCCCCACAGCCTTCTCCCTGTTTTGTGTTTCCATCTGGAGCCCAACATGCATGTGCATAATACAGAGCATCATTTCTCGCCACGGCCCCTTTTGAAAGATTGGCTTTTAGGTGTGCCTGGTTGTGACAGTTACTCACTCCCCAGTTGACAAAGCATTTCCCCAGAGCCAGGCGCGTGGCATAAGGGTTAGGTTGCAGGCTTCCCACATGCAAGGCCCAGGGTCCACGCCCTGCCCACATGCCTGCAGCACCTCTCAGGTGTGGCCCCCACAAGAACATAAAGATCGTTTCTTTCTCCAGGTACTTCTATCCCTGTTACTATGACTTTCTCGTGGCACCTTCCTAACTTACCATGTCTTATCACAGCTGTCTTACTCTGTGAGATAAGCATTGAGACCCGAAGGGGCACCCACCCCGAGCACCTGCCAGGGCCCCCTCTGTCCATGCGGGCCCATCTTCAACTTCGGGGGATGTGCTGCTGAGACGGTAGCCTGGCGGACTTGTGGGATTCCTCTCCTGAGGCAGTAAATGAACTCACAGCTTGAGTTGCAGTCCACAAAAGAAGCGGAACAAGGAGGGTAAGGAGCTGGTACCAACCAACAGAAAGACCCGTCTTCGCTTCCAGCTCAACCTCGCAACCCGTTACTCAGCACAAGTTTGTTTTAAAAATTACACTTTCAAATGGACATACTCATATTGCCCGGGGTCCCTTAGCTCCCCTTCCTCTGTAGAAGGCCACTGACAGACTCGTGAGCTCTCAGCCTCAGCCTCTGGGCTGGAGCATCATTGGCTTGTGGAAGTCCTAGGTCTTGAAACTATTGCCTAGACTTGTTGCTTTGATCCTAGTAAGTTTTTTTTCTACAGCAGTCATGGAAACGGTCTCGTCAGGAGCCCACAGCTCTCATTTATTTTAGAAGATTGAGCTTTCTGGGGGTGGATGTGAAGGGGGTTGGTTCTCTGAGGTTGTCCATAATTCCAAATACATAACATAGAGCATTAGTTCATAATATTTTGTAGGGAATGCTTGGCCTTTGAAAGGATGATAGGACAGACATACTTTAAAAATATGCAGGTGGATCAGACATACCTGATTTTAAAACGCCTCTTTAAGTTCCTGCAGGGCGGAATAAAATTCTTCAGCTGTCCTAAAGGACCGTATTAATTGAGGTTAATTATTTGATTATGTTAACTTAGTTTTCAATAGAACTTTCACATAAATAGAGTCATCTTCATTACATCTGGGACCGTTTATACCCGTAATTATACGCCGCTGTGCTATATAATGAAAGGTGGAGGATAAATGATCAGCGGTGACTATAAGCATCACCGTAAGTGACTTATAAACTGAGGGTCACCGTTTTAATTGGAAGGTTTGTGAATCTCTTAAATTCTGTAATCAAATGAACGATATCAAAGGAGGAAGTAATTTAACATAACAATTGTGGCTTACACTGAACACATGTTCCCGTTAATAAGTTGCATTATGGTCTTTAAGGACTTGTACATAGTTAGTACATTTTGGGTCATTTGATACCCACAGTTTTTCTTAATTTTTATTAGTGCGTTGTTACAGTGGTTAACAAGAAATACACAGATTTAGGTTGCAATAGTTTTCCCAGGGTTATATGATCTAACTTCACAAGCTTCTTGGACATATGTAGATGCTTTTCTATTTTGCTTTAGTTATGACATACGATTGGTCTAGGCAAGCATGAAAGCTCGGGCAAATTTTCATTGCTTTTTCTGGATCTTGCTCCGGTTCTGTGGTATTTATGTAAAGCACAATTTTGTTACTCGGGAATGCATGTTGAAATTATCATGCGCACTATTTTGCTGTAGGCCCGTTGGCACCGCCACAAAGGTAATGCACTGCCAGTAGGCCGCTTTCCTTGTCGGCTGCATTTACAATTTAATAGAAATATTACATGACTTTTTAAACAAGTGTTTTGGCAGGGAGGAAATGGCAGATTCCATACAAACAAGCATAGCTTCCTCTCCTTAACCACACTCTAGCTACCCAAGAAATTGTGCTTGGTTTCGAAGTTTGGGGTTTTCAGGGCAGAAGGGGAACTCAGGTTGGAACAGGGATGACATTGGTGTTTACTGTGAGATGGCTATGCACTCTCCTCTGCTGGGTTTCATTACTCGATAGGATCAGTGAGGACACCCAGCTAGTTCCTGCATTAACGGACGGGATTTTTTCTGCACTTCACCTGGCTGTGAATATCTAGTTTCGATGGGCTGAACAGGTTGGGGCCTCCAGAAAGACTCTGCTCTGTCAGTCCTGCTAGTTAGAGATTTTTTTTAACTCAGTTTTTTGTTGTTGTTTGGGGGCCACACCTAGTGGTACTCAGGAGCTACTCCCAGCTCGGGGCTCAGGGAACTGTGGTGCTGGGGGTCCAGCCTGAGACTTAGCCCACATGCAGAGCCTGTGCTCCGCCCCGTGGGCATCTCTGGCCCCTGTGGAAGCTTTTAAAATGTAGTTTCACTTTGCCGTGTCAGTTGGTTCTCCAACACAGATTCCTAAGTGGCTCCTTTGGATCCACTCTGATTGTAGCTTGAGGATGAATCAGTTTAGGGGCTAGGAAATATGGGGGGAAGATGCCCTGTATCAGAGCATTAAATGCCAGAAACAACCGTATCATGAAAAACTTTGTAAACCACAGTGTTAAATAAAGCTTAAAAAAGAAAAAATGGGAAGACTCTGGGAGTCCAATTATTACCACTGATAGAAAATATCACAGAACATCTGTGGTCACCCTGCTTTTGTTCTTTATCATGTTTTTCAAACTTGAAAGGCCACTCTTATAATTTTTTAAAAAATATTTTAATTATACCACCGTGAGATATACAATTAAAACGTTGTTCATGTTTAGAGGTTTTGGTCACATAGTGTTCCAGCACCCGCCTCCACCAGTGCCCATTTCCCCACAACCAATGTCCCCAATTCCCCCCCCTCCCATAGCCTGCCTCCATGGCAGATTCTTTATCTCTTTTCTCTCTCCTCTCTCTCTTTTCCTTCTCTTACACATTGTGGGTTGCACTACATACACTTAGGGGCCATCATGTGCATTTTTTGCCCGTATAGTTGTATTTCATTCTTACTTTGTTTCTCTGGATCTGAATTTACATGCAATTTCACATAAAATGCTAACCTCAGACCAGAGAGAGAGAGAGAGAGAGAGAGAGAGAGAGAGAGAGCGAGCATGGGTTAATGTGTTTGCCTTGCACACAGCAAGCCCTCAGTTTGATTCCCCCAGCACCCCATTAAGGCCCCCTAAGTTCCACCAGGAGTGATTCCTGAGCACAGAGCCAGGAGTAAAGTGCCGAGCACTTCCAGGTGTGGCCCTGAAGCCAAAAATCAACAAACACCTGGAAACCGAAAGCAGAAACCACTTTCATTCTAAAGCATTGTGTACATTAGGAAAGTGTGTACAGGAGAGTAGAAACGTGCTTTGCTCTTCAGCCTTTATTGTGGTCACTTTCTGTGTCTCAGGTGGGCTCAGTGCTGCCCCTCTGTCACGGAGCTCCCAGTTTGAGTTGGGCTCGCCCCTCTGCTCTCTCTGTCTCTCTCCCACTTACTGCTCCCGGCTCTGTCACCCGCTCACCTGGCAGCGGGAGCAGCCTCTGCTCTCTGGTGTGGCAGGGCCTGGCACTGTCTGTACTTCCAGCCCTCCCGGCCTTGGCTTTTGTTCGGTTCCGTGTTGCAGCATGTCGGGAATGGACATATGGACATCATATGTGCTGTGGAGGACTGTACAGAGCCAATTTGAACTGTTTCCATTTGCCTCGAGTCCAATCATGGTATTTATTTTTCCATGGCACTTACCCAGGTTATCCAACCCTCCTGCTCCGCAATGTCACCGCCACCAGGCCTGATTGCCGCCGACTCTCTCGGGTCTGCTCACCCACCGTTGATTGATGTTTACAAAGGGCCCGAGATCCTTCCGATAGCAGAGGCTCAGGTGCCTGGTGGTACCACCTCCAGCCTGGTTTTGTTTATACAGGAGGAAAGCTTTATCACTGGCCCCCTGAATCGAATATTCTGGAAAGCTTAGATAGGCACCGGTCTGGGTGTTGGAGACGGTGAGTTAGTTACTGGCCAGGAGCAACAGGAGCCTCCAGAGAGTGAGTCAGGTCAGAATTTCTTTCTGCCCCTTGGAAGGGAGGCTCCTAGGGCCACCTCATGGCTGAAGTTTCGGGGGGCTCTGGGGGGTGACCTCAGTCTGCACCTCAGTCTCTGCTCACTGAGAAGCACAGTGGCATTGCCCTGTAGACTGTTCACCTCCACCGCCATATTTCTTTTTATTTTCTTTTTTTGGTTTTTGGGCCACTCCCACCCAGGGTGCTCAGGGCATGCTCCTGGCTCTGCATGCAGGGATCGCTCTTAGCGGTGCTTGGGTGACCCTGTGGGATGCTGGGGATCGAACTTGGGTCAGTTGCATGCAAGGAAAATGCCCTCCCCACTGCTCTGTCTCTCTGGCCCCCATCACCATCCTAAATGGTGCCCAGTGAATCTATTCCTGACAGTGCCAGGGAAGCTGTGACTAGCCCAGGAAGGACAGTGCCAGGGACTCACCTTGGTGCAGAGGGCACAGCAGTACCGTAGCCTCGCCGGTGTGTCCTGAGTGAGGCAGTGCCCTTGCCCCAGAGACCCTTGATAAACAGGTGCCAGAAGGTCAGTGAGGAGAAAGTTCCAGCGGGTGCTGAGCAGAGAGGGCCAGGCAGCCGGGGCTTTGCCCAGAGGGGCCTCCCAGGAACAGAAACCAGGACACGAGTCACCTGGGCACAGAGTGGATGGGGTGAGGTGGCCACACACTTGGTGCCCCCAAGTGGCATTCTGAGTAGGCACAGTGACAGTTTCCCAGGTGCGACTGGCTATGGCCAGCCCTTTGGGGTGTCCCTGGAGGGGCCTCAAGGATCTGTGGGTGTGGGAGTGACCCTAGAAGGGCTGCACGTGACAGCCTGGAGTCTGCAGGTGTGGGGCAGCAGGAATGGGGTTGGCAATTCGGCTGTGCCATGGCCTCATGCTGTTGGGCTGTAAGCGTTGGCATGTGCCGTGGCTGCGTGATGTTGGGTTGTATTTGTTCAGTGTTACAACAACTGAAAAAATACGTATAAAAGGGGGGGGATGTGTTTTAAGAGCACATGTTGTAAAGGCCCCAGGTTTGATTTCTAGCACTGTAGGCCTCTAACCCCCTACACACACACACACACACACACACACACACACACACACAGAGCGTTTGGTGTGACTCCCAAAACAATAACAAGTAAAATGCAGGGAAGGGTTCTAAGGGAATTTGCATGAGCTAGTTGCAGAGAGTTGCACAAAGTGCAGGAGATGATGGAGGCCAGCATGAGGATGGAGAGCAGACGGGGAGATGGAGAGCAGACGGGGAGATGGAGAGCAGACGGGGAGATGGAGAGCAGACGGGGAGATGGAGAGCAGACGGGGAGAAGGTGAGCAGACGGGGAGAAGGTGAGCAGACGGGGAGGTGGTGAGCAGACGGGGAGGTGGAGAGCAGACGGGGAGGTGGTGAGCAGACGGGGAGGTGGAGAGCAGACGGGGAGATGGAGAGCAGACGGGGAGAAGGTGAGCAGACGGGGAGATGGAGAGCAGACGGGGAGGTGGTGAGCAGGACGGGGAGGTGGAGAGCAGACGGGGAGGTGGGGGTGAGCAGACGGGGGAGATGGAGGCAGACGGGAGAAAATAGAACGGGAGAACGAAGTACGGGGGTGACACGGAGAAGTAGCAGGGAGTGACACAGGCGGTAGCAGACGGGGTGAACGAGGTGACAAGAGACGGGAAGAAGGCGGTAGAGACGAGTGCGACGGGGCGTGAGCAAAGGAGGCGTAAGATGAGCGATGGGGAGAGAGCAGCGGGGAGAGTAGCAACGGGAGGTGGTGACACGGGAGATGGTGGAACGAAGACGGAAGGCGGTGAGCAACAGGAATGGAATCCATAGTAATAGAGATGGGGAGGTGGTGAGCAGACGGGGAGATGGAGAGCAGACGGGGAGATGGAGAGCAGACAGGGAGATGGAGAGCAGACGGGGAGATGGAGAGCAGACGGGGAGATGGAGAGCAGACGGGGAGATGGAGAGCAGACGGGGAGAAGGTGAGCAGACGGGGAGAAGGTGAGCAGACGGGGAGAAGGTGAGCAGACGGGAAGGCGGTGAGCAGATGGGGAGGTGGAGAGCAGACGGGGGAGAAGGTGAGCAGACAGGGAGGTGGTGAGCAGACGGGGAGACAGGAGCAGATGGGAAGGCGGTTAGCAGACGGGAAGGCGGTGAGCAGACGGGAAGGCGGTGGGAGCAGAAGGGGAGGCGGGTGAGCAGATGGGAGGCGGTGAGCAGATGGGGGAGAAGGTGAGCAGACGGGGAGAAGGTGAGCAGACGGGGAGGTGGTGAGCAGAGCGGGAGATGGTGAGCAGACGGGGAGACAGGAGCAGCGGAGGCGGGAGCAGACGGAAGGCGGTGAGCAGACGGGAAGGCGGTGAGCAGACGGGGGGAGCCGGTGAGCAGATGGGAGGCAGTGAGCAGACGGGGAGGCGGAGAGCAGATGGGGAGAAGGTGAGCAGACGGGGAGGTGGTGAGCAGACGGGGAGGCGGTGAGCAGACAGGGAGGTGATGGAGGTGATGATCATACGGGAGGCGGAGAGCAGATGGGGAGGTGGTGAGCAAACGGGGAGACAGGAGCAGATGGGGAGAAGGTGAGCAGATGGGGGGGACAGGAGCAGACAGGGGGACAGGAGCAGATGGGGGGGACAGGAGCAGACGTGGGTTTCTGAAACATTCAAGGAGAATTGGCAGGACCCTGCCTGACAGCCCGGCGAGTGTCCACATGCCTCTCGCTGCAGTTTTGGGATCTCTTCCCACTTGGTTGACATTCAAGAGCGCAAGTGGCACCTTTCCAGAAACCGAGCTGTGCCGTGAGCAGACTTGCTCTAGAAAGGAAGGTGTAAAGAAGGCGCAGACACTAGAGAGGAAACTAAAACTCACTTGCAGCAGCACTGTCTCGGAGATCCGGAGTGAAGTCACTGCCGGCTTTGGACGTATTGTTTTATGTTTAAAATGCCATTGGAACCATTCACTGGAATATCCTGACAACTTCTCCATATCTTTAGCATTTTTTTTAGCTTTAAAATATTTGTTAAATAGCTTAGCTAAAATAATTTTATTTAAGTTCTGCTTTGATGATAAATCTGCTTTGATGATACTTTGAGACGAGTAGCCTCTTTATTTGATGTGAAGGGGAACCGCAGAGCACGCCATTGCTCAGTGATCTCCAAGGGTATACGGTGTCCTTGGGTTATCAATAAATCATTTTCTGTTGTTTCTCATAAGTTATACATTTTAAGACTGCTCTGATGACTTTTAAATTAAGGTATATAGCATATCAATTTTCTGTGGATTTTATTTTTCTATTTTCTTTATACAAATATTATTTCTATGTGGAATTTAAAAAACCTCTCTATTAGGGGAAATTATTTTTTGAGCCATCAGGCACTGGTATTTACATTGCAATTCATACATCCTATCTTTAACTTTGTATCGTAAGCGGTCTCCACCGGCTGGACGATTGCATCAAGGCTAAATAATTGGCCATATCAGAAAACATGCAATTAATAACGAACAGATTGTTAGATACCTCCTTCAAGCAGTACAATCATTTCAAAAACAAAACATTCTAAATGTTTTTTTTCATTTAAAATGTATTTCACCTGCCAAAAAATACAAATGTGGTTTTCTTAACCTTGAACGCTGCCGTGTGCACGTGGGGTCGGAGGCATTCCTCTTACTGCCCGCTAATTAGTTATTGGGGGTGTGGGGGCCGTTCTCCCACTGTCCGACTCCTGCTCTGTCTCCCTGCCGAAGGCCTTCTGCGTGAATGTTTTGCAGAGTTGCGAGAAGAAAAAGTTCTAAAAGGTTTTCTGAGACAGTGGGGATTAAATGCCCTTATCTGGGAGCTCTGTGGAAGGAGATGGAAGCGGGGTGGCCATGAAGAGAAGACTCGGGAGAAGGGGAGAGGAAGAGAAGAATCAGGGACTTGGTGGGGAGAGAGTCCATGCGAGGAAGTTGATGGATAACGTGCACCAGTGTGTGCGCCTGTCTCTGGGTTGAGCGGTACAAGGCGGCTGTCAGGTTGGAGGTCAGGGTTGGCCTTCGTGAGTCCCCTCCCCACCACCACTAGCCCTGCGGTTCCCAGGGGACCCGGGTCACCTCATTAGCAGGACAGGAAAAGATACTCCATTGCTCAGTTTGGGGTGCTTGGCCGCCCAGAGAGCAGAAGGTTTGTGGGTGGGCTTTGAGCATGTGAGGGAGGAGGAAGGCCGTGGTGTGTCAGATGAGGGCTTCCTCTGATGTTAGGAGGAGATGAAGGTTGACTGAGAGGCTTCAGAACCCAGCCGTCAGGGTCTCATGCTGCGGCATTAGGCAGGGGGCACAGATGGGAGGGAGTCGTGAGCCGTAAGAAGGCAGGGCAACATGTCTGGAACTTTGCTCAGTCTGTATCTCAGAGCCCTTGGCGTAGTGCTACACCAGCACCAGGAGATACTGGCACATGGTAGGCAGTGTACAGGCAGGCCGCCATGTTGTTCACAGGTTCTTGGAAGCTGCCTTAGTGCGAGGTAGCGTTTGATGGAGTCGGTCCGACCCGTGGCCAGTTGCTGTACACGGGAGGTGGCATTCTCTGGTCTTAAAAACGTCCCTAATTGGGGCTGGAGGGATAGTACAGCAGATAGGCACTTGCCTGGCATGCAGCCAACTCTGGTTCAGTCCCTGGCACCCCACACATTTCCCCTGAGCATTGCCAGAAGTAAGCCCTGAGCACCACCAGGTGTGACCCCCCCAAAAGAAAAACCAACAATGAACCCCACAAAAGCTCAAACACCAAGCTCCCAAGTACCCAAAAATAAACACAGTGAAATCACTGTGCTGTGAAACGATAACAGTGTTTCTCCAGTCATTCTCTAGCCCTCCTCTGGTTGAACCAATCTGGGAGTCCCAGTCAGCTGAACCCAGGGTGAGGTGGGCCGGGCTTTGGGCAGGACAGGACACTCTTCACATCCCTGCACTCTGCTCACTAGGGCTGGGACAGCTGGGCTCTGCCTACAACCCTGCCGGCCATCCACTGCTATCCCTGAAGCCCGGTGGACACTCAGGGCCCTAGGCAGGGATCTTTCTTCATTTTCAGTCTTTGAAGGAAAGTCCAGGATCAGGGGTCAGGCACAGGCATGGCTGGCAGCTGAAGGGGTGACACAGTGGCTGACAAAGTACTCACAAGTCTCGGAGCCACCAGCAACAGAGTCCAAAGTGAAGCCAGTCGCTGGAAGACTACACCGAACTCCAAGACATGAAAACAGTTGTTGGAAAATGGGCACCCTCTGAAAACGGACATCTTGCAAAGGCTAGTTCCATGGCATCGTGGACAAGGCCACTCATTGTCAAAACAACACACTTTCTCCCCATTCTGAATCTTGTGGTAGGACACACTGCGGTGCTGTGAACTCTGCCCCTTCCCTCCATGGCGTGGAACACATCCCAGCTTTTGGGAGCTGTCACTGCTGCCCTCCCCCAAACCTCACGTCCCCACAGAGCGCCTGCCCCCTCCCCTCTGTGACTCAGCACACCCCAATTTTACTTTCAGAATGAAACGTAGAAACAGAATTTATTCTGAGCACCTCATGTCAGTGTAAGCCAACAGCATTTTCCTTTTGTATCTGATTTCTCCGTTGAATGTCATGGCCTGTGTCCAGCTGATCCCTTATTAAGACTGCATATTGGGCCAGGCCTTTGTTGCTCTCCTTTGTCCACTCATCCACTGAGGGATATTTGGGTTATTGCCACCTTTCCCCCCTATTTTAGATCATGTTGTATACTCGGGAATGTGAATATTGGTTGCAAGTCCTGCTTTCACGCCTTTGGTTTATTTGTGGGAGGCCTCCCGAGTGGTACCTACAGAGACAGGGGCTCGGCCTGGTGACCAGCTGACTCTGCGGTCAGAATGAGGACCCAAGGAGGCAGTGCTGGGTGGGCCCTGTGTCAAGGGTTATCTCACTCTTCTCCTCCCAACCGCCCACTCCTGGTGGTGCCTAGGGACCTATGTGGTGCTGGGGTTGAACCAGGGTAGACGTAACCGAGGCCCGTGCCCCAGCCCTGTACTGTCTCTCCTGTTTTTGGTTCTGTGGGATTTACACTTAGAAATACACGCAGCACATCACACGGTAATTCTGTGTTTAAGTGTTTCAGGAACCACCATACAGGTTTCCTGTTGGCCACTCAGCTCCTTGGATACTAGACCTGCAGGGAGGTGGCTTAGAGAATGCACAGTACTTTCATTCAAATATTTATCTCATGGGATGCAGTTGTCTCTGTTTAGGGTGAGTCATATTTTAATAATTCCAAGAAGTGAGCTGAGTTATTTTCTTGTACTGAAAACGTACAGGGTTTAGAGGTTTTTTTTCTTTCTTTTTTCTTTTTCATAGCACATGGCGACTAAGCTATTAACAGTGTTGGCATGTGATTTGGAATGCCTGTAACATAGAGCATGCAAACAATTCACTGGAGCTATTTTTATCCCCACAGCACTTCATGTGCATTATTCTTCCATTGTTAAACAGCTAGATGTTCTAAAAAGCCTGACCTAAACTGTATTTTTGAACCAACAGAGGCTCTGTGGGACACCCTGGTTCTTTGGCTGATATCTGCATATAATTTTTTGAAAGTTTAGTCCCAAAATTAAATTTTATGTTAAAAAAAATTTAATGATAGGGATGGAGCTATATTACAGTGGGTAGAACATTTGCCTTGCACATGGCCAACCTGGGTCAATCCTTAGCATCCCATATGGCCCCCAAAACACTGCCAGGAGTAATTCCTGAGCACCACCAGGTGTGACCCAAAAAAGCAAAATTAAAAAAAAAGTTTAATGATAGTTTCCCAGCAGGACCTTTTGTAACACATATAATGCAAATTTATAAGCTAAACATGAAGCATGACAAAGAAAACAAAAAGACGCCCTCTCAGGAAAACAAACACGTGAGCTAAGAAATGGAAAATATGAACTTGTCTCTTGCCTGTGGACTACTTGGAGACTTTTCTTTTGAGTTGTTACTGAAAAGTGCCTCTGATTTGCTTTTGCAGTAACTTTTTGCTCGTGGGGCTCTTGAGACCGAATCGCTTTCTTGACTGCAGCAGTGGTTGCAGGAAAGCTGAGGCAGTTCCTCGTTATTCACCTTGATGACAGGAGAAATGATTTTTAAGTTTGAAATATGGAATACTTTTTTTCTATTTTTATTCTTTCTTAATTTGATTTTTTATTGAATCACCATGTGCTTCAGTATTGAATCAGTTACAGAGTTGCTCATGATTGAGTCTCAGTCATATAACGCTCCCACACCCGTCCCTTCACCAGCTCACATTTCCCAACTCCAGTGTTGCCAGTTTAAAAAGGAAAGTGGTATCATACTATTTTTTATATATCCCGTAAATAAGTGTCATACTATATCTGTCCTTTGACTGAAACCCAAACATGAACATCTTTGTAATTGTAAGTCTTACAATAAAAAAAGTCTTATAATAAAATTTAAAAAATAAGTAAAAAATGAAAAGATCCAGACCCAACCACTCCAGACCCACAGCTGTGCAGCTCAGCCCCATGTGGAAGCAACCCGTGGAGCTGACCTCTGGAGGGCGATAGGGCTCTGCCAGGCCCTGGCCAAGACCAACATTGCTCCAAGGATTCGCTCACATGTGCAGGGAGGGGCCATGCTGGCCGGACTTGGAGCAGGGATTTGGGCTCCTCCGCCCATTCCTCCACATCCATGCCAGCTACCCCGAAGAGAGACACGCCAGACCCACAGCTCTGTGGCGATAGTCTTAGAAAGTACTAAATGTTAGGATCAGGTCCTTCCCAGGATCTTTCACATTTATACACTGTATACAGTTCTAGGCAGGTTCTGGCTGTGACCTGTCATCCCAGTGAGCCTAGTAGGAAGCCAGAGCAATTCCCACACCATGAGGTCAGTCATTTTCAACATCCAGACTCCACAGCTCCTCAGAGCTCCACCCAAGATAAAACCTGATCTTTCCCCATTGAGTTTCATCAGTAAGTGCTCGAGATGAGAGCCTTCTACTGAGAGTATACCACCTACACAGCAGAGCCTGGCATGCTACCCGTGTTTTATTTGATATGCCAAAAACCAGTAACAATTATGGACCTCAATTCCATGACCTGAAGAATGGTTTGAGGCTCTTCCTGTTCCTGGAGCAAGTAGATGCCCCTGGGGTACACTTGCTTGCAACAGGACTTATGGAGATGTTACTAGTGCCCACTCCAGCAAATTGATGAACAAAGGGAAGACACTTGATACAAATGATACAAGTGAAAAATAAAATGGAAAGTGAGGGTGAGAGAGCCCAGCGGAGTGCAGGGAGGCCTGTGTTTGATCCCCAGCACTTTGTGGTCCCCCAGGCACAATGGGGTGTAGTCCCAAAACAGAATAAAACAAGATAAAATGAGAAAATGGATTAGCCATAACTCTAATCATGCTTTTATCTCAGTTTTTTTTTGATGTGTTTTCTCTGGGCGGAACCATAAAAAGAGTCCATTTTGTTTTCCATTATGATGAATTTTTTCTGATTCTTCACAGACCTTCCCGTGAGCTGTATGAGTCTTTTAGTGGCAAAGTTATTTGCAGGATGAGTATAGTAGTGCCAGGTCTTAAGTTTGTTCCATTAAGTTCACAAAAGAATTCTTTGTTGTTTTATGTTTATTTTCTTTATAATTCAGTTCACTGTTATCCTGAAAGGTTATCTCAAAATTATATTTATAACTTAAATAATAGAATAAAATTTTAGTTTCTGTTTTTCAAAGCAATTCTGTGAATAATCTTTTTTTTGAGAAAATGAGTTACAGGTAGATGAATCACATAGTTTAACATCAACTCTAAAAGAAGTAAATTATTAGAATAAATGGTTTTAGAAACTAAAGATAAAATCCTAAACTTTATGTCTGTGGCTTGAATTTTTGTAATGTAACATGGTTCCTGTGTATTTTTTCAGTTGTTGTAATCATGATGGTGGCCATCTTCTAGCTTTTTCTGTGTCATAAATTTTAATTATTTTATAGGGGCCATCCCCAGAGCTGCCCTGTAGGTGGGGCATGGGACACCAGGATGAACCCAGCAGCCTCATACATTTGTTTTGCCCCTTGAGCGACATCCTGGCCCTTGTTCTAAGTCTATTTAGGACTGGCCACATGCAGAGCAGGTTCCTCATCCTTTGTACTATCTCTCCCGCCCCCAGTCATTTTTTTTTTAAAGAAACACAGCAGGGGCCCAACCCTGGGTTCAATCCCCAGCACCCTGTATGGTTCCCCTAACTCACCAGGAGTGATTCCTGAGTACAGAGCCAAGAGAAAGCCCTGAGTACTGCCAGGTGCGGCAAAAAAAAAAAAAAAAAAAGGCAGAAGAAATACAGCAAAGGAGAGCGCTTTTGCTGGGGCTCTGAGGCATCTCACGGTGATTTCCCCTTATAGGAAAGTCAGACTTGCCAGGAAAGTTCTTCAGGACAATCCCCTCCCCCTTTATTAGTAGTTGCTTGATCAGAAAGTGCCAGAAATTGGCAGTTTCCCAGAATTCTGGTCACTACCTTGTTATATCACCTAACTTTTTTGCTTTTTTTTGAGAAAAGTTAAGTCATCTTAAGTAACCATTTACTCTTAAAGTATATGCTTTGGCTAGTCAAGAACACATTTTTTTTTATTTACTGAAGCAATTTCTTAGGAACCTCTGAGAAAATAAGGGTTCTTTTATTGGCTTTTATTCTTAACTGGGTGCTGAGTAGAAGAAACAAAACACAACAAACACACACACAAATCAGAATACTTTCTGAATTTACAATAGCCACTGAAAAAGATGGTGGTGATGTTCATGCCATTAGCCTATTGATATGTAAATGAGAGAATTTCATAAGGTAAAACTTTGAGCAAATTTTATTGTGTCAGTTACATGATGCCTTAGAAAATGGTTCCCCAAAATGGGGATAAAGAGTGTATCCCTGGATTCTAAAACCTACCTTAGGGGAGATTATCTGGGATTCTTAAGCATGTGTTTTAAATAATATGAAAAATTTTATTTGCTGTTATCTTCATATGTACACTAGTAGCCACCTGCTGGTTACACACTAACCATTTTGCTGTTTATGGACTTGCTCTGCAGCTCTCCTCTCTGCTTCGCTCCTCCAGCAGGAGGTGGGTTTCCCCTCTCCTAGGGAGGCCTTAGACAGTAGCTTCAGTGAAGGGTTAGTGGTAGCCCTTCTCATCTCGCAGGTGTTTTTCCCCATTCCACAGGGTATGTGTCTAAACGTTGGAAGCCACACTGTTCATCCTGAGCACTTTCTGCTTTCCTGAGCTACATTCTGTTTGCCTTGTTGGTCCCATATTCCTAGTGTCTATCCCCACTCTATGCTGACTTCTTTTTTTTTCCTTTTTTTTTGGGTGGGTCCACACCCGGCAATGCTCAGGGGCTACTCCCTGGCTCTGCACTCAGGAATTACTCCTGGCGGTGCTCGGGGACCATATTGGATGCCGGGATCGAACCTGGGCCGGCACAGGCCAGCTGCGGCAAGGCAAACGCCCTACCCGCTGGGCTATCGCTCCGCCCCGTGCTGACTTCTTTTTTCACAGTGTTGACAGCCTTGGCTTTCATGAGCTTCAGATTGCACCATGGGGGGCTGGGGCAAGGCCTCGACTGGGGAACCCCCATGAATATAGGCGTGGCCCCAAAAATGCTCCCCAGCACTGCAGGAACCTCAGTGCCCTTTTCTGGTTTGGGCCTTGAAAATACAAACTGAGGCTAAGGAGTTGGCACTGAGTCATGACTTACCGGTGCCAGAGAGAGCACAGAGACCAAGGAGCCATGTCTGTGTCAGGGTCTGATCCCAGCACACAGTATACAGCCCCTACGGGCCTTGTGTCAGGGTCTGATCCCCAGCACACAGAGTACAGACCTGTGGGCCTCCCGAACAATACTGGGGCATCCCATGTAACCCCAACACAAAGGGCCGGAGCAGCACAGAGTCCTTGGGCCTTTGCTTTTAACTATATTTGGGTTGTCTGAAGATCAGCAGAGTTTCCCCCACAATCCCCCATAGTCTGAGGAACTATATTTGTATGTAGATTGTTTGTTTATTTATGTTACTATGTTTTTTAACACATTGCTGCTTTTCACAGATTTTCCAACTTGAGACCCTTGAAGTAGGTTGAAAAGTTAACTCAGTTTAGTTACCTACTGGTGACCGAGATGGACATATTTATGGTTTAAGTATGCTGGGAACTGGCGTCTTCTCTGTACATTTCTCCTCTTCGTCAGTTATTTCTTCTCCCGTGAAAACACATCTTGGCTCTGTGCAGCGACCCAGAGGTGGTGTTGGAGAGAGGAGGAGGTGAAGGTGGGGCAGATTTGTTGTATGTTTTAGGAAGCAAGTGTGTGGCCTTCAGACATCACCTGGTAGAGTCTGCCGTAGCCCCTGTATTTCCTTTCTTTTCATTGATTGGGAAGCTAGTTCCTTGATGATCTTTGTGACACAGCCTAGGAAAAAATACCATCGAAAGTATCTTTTCCCGAAATCTTGCTTTCACGTTTTGGAAAACAGTTGCTTATATTCATGAAACAAATTTGTAGATGAATATATTTCTCCTGTTTGAAAGGAGATACAAAGAAGGGCTGTTTCTGCGCTGGAGCCAGATGAGCACACACTTAGCTGAATGCACATCACGGGCTGGACATCGTGGTCAGTCCCTAGGTAGAGTCTTTCCTGGGCCACAGAACTTCAAGGAGTTTCCTGGTTGGGCTGCTGTAGTGCATCCTGGCTAGCAGGAAGAGTGACCGCTGACTCTTTTGGGCAATTTAGAACTGGGAATTTAGGCTACTATTATGAGTGGCAGCGAATATCAGAAAAATAATTAAGATTTCTAAAATTTGGAGAATAAAACATATAGTACATAAATTATTGGATAGAGGGTTATTTGTTTATGGTAATTATAATGTATTTTTTGATCTCTTTTTATGCTGTCATCTGCTGTAAAAGACTATATGCATGCTATAGCAGACACCCAGTTCCTTCATCTTAAGTTCATTTCTATGAATTATTAAAAAAAAGATCCAGTTGGCACGTGTAATCAAGTAGCAGAAGCAGTTTGAAAGCTGGACGCAATTGAAATATAATTGGAATTAAATAGAAAACATTTACTTCATATTTCTCAATGAGGTTTTAATTAAAGTAAAATGGGCTCATCTTTTTTTGACGCTTCTCTGAGTAGGAAATTTGAAACACACGTCAGTTGATGGTTGGCTTTCCCAGACTTTGATTAATCACTTTCAAAGTCAGCAGTAGACCAGCACAGTAATTTTATAATTACACTCAAGTGAGATGATTTGAAACTGTAACGCAACTGTAAAGGAAGTTTTATATCGGTCAACTTTGTTTAATACTGTATGTTTTCCTTTTATGATTCAAATGCTTATAAGTGCTAATCTGAAAAAATGGTCTACTTTCATTATCATTATTCATATAATTTATTGGGGAAAATTTTTTAAACTTAGTTTCAAAGATGTCTGCCTATTAATACTGAAATCTCAAGCCTTTTTGGGAAACTCGCTGATGAAACCCTCGGAATGGTTCAGTATTGGAAGGAATCCAGCGACAGGACTGGCAGAGCTGATGCTGCTCAAATGAATTAACTTGTGTTTCCCCAGAGCGCAGCTAAAAATAAAACCTTGGACTGTCTGAAAGACTTGAAATGACAACAGAATCTGATTATTTCTGATCAGGATGAAAGAATTCTCATCTGTGCAAAATGAAATGCTCCTGCGAGTGACAAATGTTTTCAAGTGTCAAAACTGATAAACTGATGAGCTTTATATCTAGAATCTTCATTGGAATCCAGGAGCCTCACTTTGCCCGAGGTCCTTTCACCCAGGACACCAACCTACAAATATATCTAACCTGTCTATCAATGTCCTGTCAGCCAATTTCTTTGAATAAAACATTTAACCGAATGGAGTGATGTCTTACCCTGAGCCTGTAGGAAGTAAGAAGAGGTCTAGTGCTCTCCTGGGTTTTCCAGAACACTGATTAGCACTGAATGCTCAAGACTTTTTCTTCAACTTCTGATCTGATTTGCAATTGCTAGGCCCGAGAGATAGTACAGGGGTAAGGCAATTGCCTTACATGTGGTCAGCCCCCGCTTCGTCCCCTAGCATATGCGCCCTAAGCCCTGCCAGGAGTGATCCCTGAGCACAGCCAGGTGTGCCCGCCAAACCAGAAATGACCAGAGGGTGTTGTTCAAGAATAAAGCCACATATTTGTCTCTAACATAAACCAAAAATCATTGAATTTATTGTAGAGAAAGTTTCATTCAGTTATGACATGAAAGCTTCTGCCACAGGTTGATGAGGAAGTGTTAAGCTTTTTCACAATGTCATTAATTATATCATCTTTTCTTGTTTGTGATGCATTTAAAGATTTGCATTTGACTTTTAGTATTTTAGCTATGGATTCAAACAAAGGTAAAATATTTTTCAGAAGACTGTCAAAGTTTGTTTTTTTTGTTTCCTTATTTTGACTTGCCTTTTATTATATATTCATTTCATTTTTAAAATGATGCCGCATATTTAATATAAGAAGGTTTTTTAAAAGGAAGTGTTGCCAATCAACCTAAATTTGTTACAGTTAAAATTTGATGGTCTACGGAAATTTATAATCCTTTTCTTGTTATAAAATATTGTCAAATTTATAGTACTATCAGTTAGAAAGTTTATGGAAACATTGTTTAAGGTGGTTTAAAATAGAACTAAATCTTTAATTTGAATTTGATGGCACCTGTTTTCATTTTGTTCCCCGGCAACACCACTGGGACCAAAATTGCTTGTAGACCACCCTGGTTTTTTGAGAAGAATGAAATCATTCTGGGTTTTTAAAAATTTCATCCTTTTACTGACTAAATATTTAAACAGAGTCATAAAACATCTGTCAGAGTTTGTGAACTCACTTTGGAGTAAAACAACTTAGGACACACAATTGGAAGTTTTGCATAAAAATCCCCGAGTAATTTTAGTTTGTCTTTCTTAGTTATGTTAAATTTTTCTTTAGAACTGGAATTAGAAATTAGAAAAGCTAACTGACAGGAAAAACATATCTGGGTTTGGAAAGTTGTCTTGGAAAGCCAAGCTTCTTTTCTGTCATTTACTAACAGTTGAGATTTTTTTTTTTTTTTTTGCTGAAAATATACAGATTTACTTTTGCATATGTGTTGATTTGTTTTATTTGTGAGTTGAGATTTTTTTTAAGAGGTAGCATTATCTGTTTTTTTCCCTGAAGGATCTGGGGAGTCAAGGTCTGTGGCTCTGAAGACTCCTATGGGACACTGGGGAAACTGATGCCCTCTTACTTTACTGATGGAATCTACATTTCCCCACCCACATTCATTCATTCATGTGTTTGCGGCCTCATGAACCATCATTATTCTATCTGTTTTAGTTCGGGTAATTGAGATATACATGCAATAAAACAAGTGGCTGAAAAGAATTCATTTTCCATGTCCAGAGAGCAGAATGAAGTATCTTAGAAGAAGCAAACTCAGCCAGCCATGTTCAAGCATATTTGTTTGCTTGGCAGTGCTCTCCACCGAGTGGGGTTTATGCCCGTGTTTCCCATAGGCAAACTCACATGGGACCACTTTGATTTACTTTGAAGGACTTTTGTTATGGACTAGAGAATCTTTGTTTAAATTTGCCTTGCGATTTTCAGAAAATATACTGGTTCTGTCCTGCCATTGAGATAGTTACAGGAGCCTGAAGCCCAGGACCTGACTTGATGAGGCAGAGCTTAATACAGAGCAAGCAAAGGCAGGAAGACATGTGTTAAGAGGGGCGGTCTGTCTGCTGTTCTTTTTGACTCTCAGATGGAGGAATATGGGAACTGACCCAGCCCCACACGTCTTCTTGTGTTTGGCTTTTCCCCCACGTGCTTTAATCCAAGTTAATGAAGGTGGCCTCTAAAGATTTAGTTTCTTGGCATCAGTTCTGTTTGTTTGTTGGGGTTACACTCAGAGATGCTCAGGGATTACTCCTGGCTCTGCACTCAATACTTACTCCTGGCGTTGCTTGGTGGACCATATGGGGATGCTGGGATCAAATCGTGGTTGGCTGTATGTAAGACAAGAGCCCTACTCCCTACACTCTTGTTCCAGTCCCTCTTGGCATCATTATTTGACATTTGCTAAAAGCCCTGGATCACGGGAAGGAGTTCATTCTGGTTTAATTGAATGCTCTTGGGACCGGAGCAATAGCCCAGCGGGTAGGGGCGTTTGCTTTGCACGCCGCAGGCCTGTGCCGACCAGGGTTCGATCCCGGCATCCCATATGGTCCCCCAAGCACCGCCAGAAGTGATTCCTGAGTGCAGAGCCAGGAGTAACCCCTGAGCATTGCCGGTGTGACCCAAAAAGCAAAAACCAAAAAAAAAATTGAATGCTCTTTGAACTCAAGGTTCATGTACTTCATGTTTTAAATTGGTTATCGGGAAAAACTTCCTTAAATAAAACTAAATAAACATGGGAGCTGGAGCAATAGTACAGGGGGCATGAGGCACCTTAACCATGCAGTCACCCAGGCTTTATCTCCACATCCCATATGGTCCCCAAGCCCACCAGGAGTAATTCCTGCATGCAGAATAGGAGTAATCCCTGAGCATCATCAGGTGTGGCCCACAAAGCCAAAACCCAAACCCAGATAATCAAACAAACCAAAAACTACTGGATTCACTTATGTCATAGGCTCAGAAGAGTGTGGTCAACTTTCCCTTTCAACTTGTTGACTTTCATCCACAGTGACTGCAGTGGGTACTCAGAATCTGAGATGACCTCTGGACTTGGCGGTGCAGGGGCACTCAGAACCAGGCCTGCAGGGAGCCTTCCTTTTCCCTACGTGAGCCAATAGCCACACTTTACTCTCAGTAACACGGCTGGAAAGAGTGTGTGAGAGCAGCCCCTCTCCAGGGGCCGTGGGGAGAGGCACACCTTCAGAGCAGTTCGGTGATGCCTTCGCTTGCCCTTCCTCCACAAATATGACACCAGCAAGAAAGCAGAATCCGTGATGGGATTTAGGCTGGGGCTGTCTTCCCTTCATAGTTTGAGTACAGCCAGTCACGCTGCGGACCTCCTCCCACATCCAGAGCATTATTCTTTCACCTTTCCTTGCTGTTGCGAGGCTATTCTTTCCCTTTATGGAAACACATTGGGGAGGGGAAGTTTGGGGCTATGTCCGGAGGTGCTTGGGGCTTACTCCTGACTCTGCTCAGGGTCACTACCGCTGGGCCACAGGGGGTCGTATGTGAAGCCAGAGAATGAGCAGGGTAGCTGCATGTGAAAGCTAGCTAGATACCTGCTGTTCAGTTTTGTTTCCGGACTGCCAGGTGACAAGGGATTCTGGATCAGAACTGGAAGGTCCCTGCTGTTTTGCTTGTCCAACTTGAAAGACTCCACATGTTTCCTGAGTTCTGCTTTCTTGTCATTGAAGACAGTGTTCTGAAGAACCCAGCTACGAAAATTAAGGACCATATATTATTTCCTTACTTTTACTGGTTCCATAGATAGTCATGGAACTTAGGTCTTATTACCTAATCCAGATGTCTTGTGAAATGCTTTCTTAGTAGTGCATCACCTGCTTCATCTTTGATGAATTTTCCCAACATTTATTAACCACTTATTTCATCTCAGGCGCCATCTGTTTATGTAGCAGCTAAAAAAAAATAATCTTGAAAGGCAGGAGCAGTCTTTATGCACAATTATTTTATAGACTATAGGAGAACTGCACTGTGAAACACATCTTGAGGAGTGTATTTCACTCAGTAGCTCAATAACAACATCAGCATTCAGCCTTAGAAGGGAGGGTGTTGGGGTGAGGGTGGAACCGTATGGAAACTTTGAGTCCAAATCAAGGGGTTTTGTCTGGGGGTAGAAAGCGGGTGGTTTTGTGGATTAAGGGTTTTCTCCTTTGGCAGAGCAGCCATGGACAGTGCCACAATCCTCACAAGCTCCCAGCACTGTGGTTTGGCAGGTGGCACAGATGTACAAGATGGCATAGATGTACCTCGCTGAGTGGGGCTCCAGCCAGAACGCCTTGATTGAATGCGGGGAATCATGATGGCTTTTGTCTGCCTGGAAGACCAGGGCAGCCTTTGGAGACATGGACGCCGCCTGAGGCCATCGAATCTTGACGCTGTTATGGTGCCCACAGCATGAGGAAGGGAGGGTACAGTAGGACTAAATACAGAAGGAAGAACCCAGTCTTCCCGGGAGAAATGAGCACAGCCCATGTCCTGTGCTTAGCTCACAGTCACCATGGGAAGCAAAGGACCAATGGGAGAGTCACGTAACAGGAGTCCGATGAGCAGATGGGGTTCGTGCGGAAGCCCCAGCTCTGGAGGCGCTGAATGTGCAGAAAGCCCACTGCCTGGCTGCATCCGGCTCCTCTGCTGGGGCTTGCTGTAGGACTCCCTTTTGAGGGATGTCTTTCCCTATGATCCCATCTTTTGCCTTTCTCTCCCCCTCTTCTTCATTCCGGTACGGAAATAGAACCCCATGGTGGACACAGGTTCACACTCTCTACTGCTATAATTTAAACTTATGGCTGAAATACTGCCACACCATCTCCATTGGATTTTTTAATTTTAATTTTTTTTATTGGACCACCATGAGATAGACCATGACGACGTTGCTCATGATGGGGTTTCAGTCATACAGTGTCTCCCAGCACCGTCCCTCCACAGGGGCACATTTCCCACCACCAGTGTCCCCAGGTTCCCCTCTCACCCACCCCTCACAACTGCCTCTGTGGCAGGAACTTTCTTCTCTCTCTCTCTCTCTCTCTCTCTCTCTCTCTCTCTCTCTCTTCTTTTGTGCATTGTCGTTTGCAGTGCACCTGCTTCTTTGGAGCAGCTAGCTCCCCACCATCTCCTGGACTGCTAGTGTGGCTTCTCTTCCATTGTTGTCACAGAATGTCTTGATTTTATCTTGATTTGAGGAGGGGGAGAGCTCCAGGCAGTGGGGGAGGATGAGGGCTGCATCAGTGACGTGGGGAGGAAGGGCGCCGGGAAGGAAGGAAGACCTGGGTGGGGTGTCTAGACTGGCCACCTCTGACCGTGTCTACACAACACACTCTTTGTGGGGTCCCGAGTTCCTCCGGGGAGGGTGTCTGAGAGGGCCTGCATGTGCGCCGTGGAACTCTGGAGCGAGAGGGAAGGAAGGAGTGTGGCTGAGTCCTCATCAGTGGGGGGGGACTGTGGGCAGGAGGGCCGTGGAGAGAGCTGCGCTGTCCCCTGCACTGAGCCGCAGTTGTGACCTGTGTGGCAACACACCACCAGTCAGCCCTCAACTGAGGCTGCTTGGCTCAGAGACAGATTTTGCAACAGCCCTTATGTTGTTCACTCACGCCTTTTAAAAAGAATTTTTTTAAGATTGTGGTAAAAACATAAATCATTCGAGTTCACCATCGTAGCCACTTGAAAGCATGGTTTGGGGTGTTAAGCGCCTTCGGCTGTGTTTTGCAGCAGCTCCAGAGCTTGTCATCTTGCAGGGCTTCAGCCCGTTCCCCATCCGGCAGCTCCCATCTCCCTCACAGCCTGTCGTCCCTGGAAACCGCCATTCTCCTCCCCATTTCTGTGGACTTACCTGTGGATGCTTCATCTGAGTGGAATCTCCCAGGATTTTGGTGGTCTTTTTTTTTCTGGTGGGGGAGGAGTTCTGGTTTCTCTCACTTTGCCTCAGACCTTGGAGATGTGTCAGGACTCATCAGATAACAGAACCCGGTTTCTTCTCTGTCGAGACTGGACACTGCTCTACTCGGTGTATCCACTGTCCTGCTCAGTCTTTCATTCTGTTCCTTCGGAGAAAAGTATCCCCCTGATTAGCTCAGATATCTCCTGAGGTCTGGGCTTATTTTGGGGGGCATAAGCCATTTGTCTGACTGGGTCTTTATGGGTCTCACGAACGGAGATCCCCCGCCTTCTTTGTTGCCATATTGCTGGCATACATTGTTGTATTGGTAATGCGCATTAAAAAGATCTTTTAGTTATTTGATTAGTCTCCTTAGACATATAATTGATTGCAAGTTCTAAGAGAGCCTGGGCCGCAGCCAGTGCGCCAACTGCCGCTAACAAGGCTGGCAAATGCCTCTCCCGCAGGCTGGTTGCTCACGGCACCGCCCGTTTGGATTCTTGGCGCCGCACTGCCTCCAGGCTCATGTATGACATTAGAACTTTTCAACTCGGCAGTGCTTAATTTGTTATGAAAGTGAAGGGAAAGTTAACTAATTCCATCAAAATTGTGCTGCTGACATCTGTTTCTGATACAATTCCAGTAATCTGATAAGAATTAAGAACTCTGTGGTGATTCCTGGTTTCTGATTCCCCATGATGGTAAACTGTCGATGACTCGCTCTTTGCTTTGTGACTCACTTATTAATGCATGTGGGGTGTTATTCTGGCCAGATGGGAAGGGACACGTGGGGCCCACAGCAGAGGGCCCGTGCCAGGCCATGTGCCTCTGCCCGCCTGCCCGGTGTGGCGGATTCCAGTTGACTCCTTGAACTTTGCCGGAGTTGACTATGAGTCAGGTGGCTGTTTGACCCATTGTTTATTGTGGGCATCTTTTCTTTTTATCAAAAGTCACATCTCTGAACACATGCTGGCCAGTGTGGCTGCTCCCTTTCATTCCCCAGCACCTGCAATGTCAACGTGGAGGCGTCCCTTAAGTCATCAGTGTTGGAAGAAGGAATGTGAGGCAGGGAGTGAACGAAATGTAGCCACTGAGTGCTCTCAAGAGGAAACTGGAGGTGAAAGGAACAAATGAAAGGGAGGGGGCACCAGAGAGGAAGCGCCTCTGTGAAGCAGGAGGATGTTTGGGAGGGTGTGAGAGGGTGGTGACAGTTGAGTAAAGAGTGTGAGGTGGTGGCTGGGTAAAGGGTGCTTGAGGGTGGTGGTGGTTGAGTGAAGGGTGTGTGAGGGTGGTGCTGGTTGAATGAAGGGTGTGTGAGGTAGTGCTGGTTGAGTGAAGGGTGTGTGTGAGGCAGTGCTGGTTGAGTGAAGGGTGTGTGAAGGAGCTACTGGTTGAGGGCTGAGGTGTGAGGTGGTGCTGGTTGAGTGAAGGGTGGTGGAGGTGGTGCTGGTTGAGTGCTGGGTGTGAGGTGGTGCTGGTTGAATGAAGGTGTGTGTGAGGCAGTGCTGGTTGAGTGAAGGGTGTGTGAAGGACGTACTGGTTGAGGGCTGGGTGTGTGAAGTGGTGCTGGTTGAGTGCTGGGTGTGTGAGGTGGTGCTGGTTGAGTAATGGGTGTGTGAGGTGGTGCTGGTTGAGTGCTGGGTGTGTGAGGTGGTGCTGGTTGAGTGCTGGGTGTGTGAGGTGGTGCTGGTTGAGTGATGGGTGTGTGAGATGGTGCTGGTTGAGTGAAGGGTGTGTGAGGAGCAAAAGAGTAGGGGTGGAGGAGGAGAGGGCAGAAGACTGGAGGAGGAGAGTAGGGGTGGAGGAGGAGAGAGGGGGCAGAAGACAGGTGAGGGGATGTGGGCATGGAGGAGGTGCTGACATAGGTGAGATCAGGGCTCATACTCGCTGCAGGGAGTGAGGGTGTCCTGGGCATTGGGAGGGTGAGGCACTGGGTTGTGGGCCCACCTTGGCCCTTTGCCCCTCTCTGGGTTGACCCACTCCGTGCCAAGGGACTGCAGGGGCTGCCCTCTTGGGCTGGACCTGTGGTTCCCAGCAGGTGCCCCCTCACTGTGCCTTATGGGAAGATTGGAAACAGGTCCAGGTGACGGAGCAGGAGCCAGGCTTTCCTCGAGGTGGGTCAGCCACTTCCCTGTCTTCACCGCCAAGGTGGGCGAAGCTGCCCGGGCCGTGGCACCCAGGGTGGTGACTTCCCTGTCTCCAAAGTGCCTTGTTCCCTGGTGGTCACCTGCTGGTCCTGGAAGGAGTGTGCTGCGGCAGAACACAGGACCACAGTGGCCGCCGTGGGGACAGGGACCCTCATGTACTAGGCGCTCTGCAAGGAACACCTGTCCACAGCCTGGTTTCTGCTCCTTAAACTGGATGCTAGCCCAGACAGGCACATAAGCCCTGGGGCAGCTGCAGTTTCCCCATCCTTCCAGTTCATGGCGGAGATGAACACAACCGATTGCTTCCCCCCAGAAGCGCCCCAACAAAAAATCACCGTGATTTGTCCCATCTCACTCACGTGTGTGTCCATCTTCACTGAGTGTCCCCGCTTGATGAGGGTCTGGTTATTCCATGATGGGCCTAGCCCACTGTCCTAAAGGAGCTCGCGGCCTGTGGCAATACCAGGGTATCTGCAAATACTCTTTGGGGTGTTTTGAATAGATTCAGTCACCTTTGTTAAGTCGAATGTGTAATGTAGTGCTTAATGAGGAAATGCAGCTGGTTTGGGGCCATGTTCTGCTGTGTCAGGGCCTTCTCCTGGCCTCTGTGCTCTGGGATCTCGCCTGCGAAGTACTTGGGGGACCGTGTGTGGTTCCGGGAATCAAACTAGGGTCAAATCCCTTGCAAGGTGAACACAATACCCACTGTACTATCTCTCCGGCCCCTAGCAAACGCCTCAGATTCAGTGACTAGACGGCTTGGCTGTAGTGGCTTTATGTGTTCCAGTGTTCCTCCTTAGCCCAGGAAAAGACGTGTTTCTCTCTCTGAACCTGTGTGTTGCTTCCAGTTGGAAGCTTAGCTTAAGAAAACTTACCAAAAAATAATTTTGGTAGACTGTATCTTTTGTCTATCCGCATGTTTTTGTTTATCCTTCACTTGTTTTGAACCTTGTCCCACCCTGGTCTTCCCTCTGAAGGACTCTCTCGAGCAGGAGCACGACCACCCTGCTAAGACGTTTAGGGGGCGCTTTTTGATCAGAAGTTGACGCTTAACTCTCCGCATTGGGTTCTGTTGTTTAAATGAGATGGTCTGGCTCAGCTGAGCAAAACAAAAAATGGAACCGTTTGAAATAATCTCAGTACCTGTAATTGCCCATAAACAATCAATTCCAATTTTACGAACTCCCCAATCCTGGGTACACCCTGGGCTGTTCTAATAACTGTTGTAATTGGCCCTCATGGCCGTGTGTTTAAATGCTGAAAATGGGACTTTAATATGAACATGCAGTAAAGCTTAACCACAGAGGCGCTCCCCAGGTCCAGCGGGGTACAGGGCAGGAAAGAGACGCGGTGTAAACAGAGCTAGCCCCCATCTGGGTCCCCAGAGCTGCACTCGCAGAGAATTGCATTCGGTGTTTATACAGAGGGAACTGGCAATGAAAAACTGCTGTGCCTATGGTTTTACTGTGTATTTTGATCTCCAGGTTATTTACTTTTTCTAAATGTGTAGGGATGGTCATAAAAAAAAAGCTGGTCTCCGTTAATTATTTAATTGAAATAATAAAAGTTATATAATGGAGCTGTGGGGCGAGGGGAGGGTGGTAAGTAGAGGCCAGGCCTTGGGAGAGAAGGACGATCGTGGAGGAAAAGCATTGTTTTAATAGTCACTGGTTCAGGGGGGAGGCTGTGCGTATGCCACGGAAGACCTGACCATGGCTTGAGCTGCAGCTTTCAGTGCAGTTCCTGCCCTGGGGAATATTCTGGGAGTGTCTCAGGGCAGAGCTTTTGCCACAGGATGTCTATACAGTGTGGGATGTTCGGTTTCCCTGGTGGCTTTTGTGATGATTGGCTTTTGTGGTGCTGGGGATGGAACCCGAGCCTCAGTGCAGGCGCTGCTCCACAGAGCCACACCCTGGCCCCGTGGACCGATGTCTTCCCTGCCGGAAGTCAGAGAAGCGCCAGAGCAGATTTCGTTGTTGAGATCATGTGTTCTTGATCACTGGAGAAAGGGGCTTTGAGAGACGTGCCCAGACACGTTCAGGTTCCTGAGAATGTGAACTTTTAAAGTTTAATTCTCTCTATGCTGGCTGGTCTTCTAAAACAGCAATGAAAAGAAACACACATTAGGGGCCAGGGTGGGTTGGACGCTTGCATTACATGTGACCAACTTGGGTTTGAATTCCTGCACCCCGTATGGTTCCCCAAGCCCTCTAGGGATGATCCCTGAGTGCAGACCCGGGAGTCAGCCCTGAGCACTACTAGCGAGGCCCAAAAAAAGCAAATAAATAAATAAATAAATAAATAAATAAATAAATAAATAAAATCTGAAACCATCTTATAGTCTTTTTCCCTTTGGAGAAGCCTGTGTTTTCTCTTGAACTCGTAATTCATTCTTTTCTTCCTTCATACTTTCCTAAATTTCTTTCAGTAGAAACTTTCGCTTTATGTGTGTGTGTGTGTGTGTTGTATGTGTGTGTATGGGTGTGTGTACATATACATGTATATATATATCACTTCACTTGTATCACTTGTCTTCCCGTTGCTCATTGATTTGCTAGAGCGGGCACCAATAACATCTCCATACATCCTGTCACGTGCTAGTGTAGCCCAAGGGTAACGGCTTGCTCCAGGAATATGAAGAGCCTCAAACCATTCCTTCAGGTCATGGGAATGAGGTCTATAATTGTTACTGGTTTTTGGTATATCAAATACGACACGGGTAACTTGCCAGGCTCGGCCGTGTAGGTGGGATGCTCTTGTAGTAGACTCTCATCTCATGCATTTATTGATGAATCATGTGGTCGCAAAGTGGCCACGTGAAATGGGGAGAGATAGCTTTTCTGCTAGGTGGAGCTCTGATGAGCTGTGGAGTCCGGACGTTGAAAATGGCAGAAGTATATGTGTATAGATATATTTATATATTTATGTGTTTTATTTCTTGGTTGGAGATCTAGAACAAGGCTTAAGGGGCTGGCCTTGCATGCAACTACTAGGAGTGATCCATGAATGCAGAACTAGAAATCAGCCTAAGCACTAGCTGCCCACTTCTGCACCCGACCCTCCAGCTGTCAGCTGTAGGCGGAGGAATGAGGCGTCTCTGAGGGAGGAACAGGTGTCTGTATCTCTGTCTAGCCCGGCTTGTAAGCTCCTGTAGGACAGGTGCACGCAGAGATGTGTAAAGGCTGTGTCCGCGGCCCTGACACCCTGTCCTTACTGTGGGAATTCTGCCTGAGATGGGGACATATGTGGCTAAGTCTCGGGCCAGTACCTCAAGGAGCAGGGGGTGGAGGGTCCTTTTGATGTCATTGGCTGACCCTGGGCTCTGGCACAGCTCCTGGCTCAGGGGTGGGCCCCAGCCCACGTGACCTCCAGCTCACTGATTGGTGAAATGGTCAGGATGCAGCTGGCAGGGGTGCCAGGACTTGAAAGGCTGGGCCCTGCTGCGCACTCTGCAACCTGATCTGTGTCACAGTCCCCAGCCAGGCCTGTCCCAGGCTTCGTCACTAGCACATGAGGGGAGTTGGGAAGGCACAGACCCAGACCTGCAGGATGGCTCTTCAGTAGTCAGGTTTGGGAATTAGGCTGCTTGTCCTTGTTATTTCCTGTGGCTTCAGGAATCTGGAAAACAGATTTTATAGCTAAGCTCTGTGGTTTGAGTATGCTTTCTTTCTGGAAAGAAATAAGATTTAAAAAAAATCTGGATAATAAGGCTATGCCAGTAATGGGGAATCTCTTTAGGTATTCTGTAGAGAAAAGGAAAGTGAATCACTTGTCACTTGTCTTCCCGTTGTTCATCAATTTGCTCAAGCGGCGCCAGAATCATCTCCATTCATTTGAAACAAGGTCCATTATTGTTACTGTTTTTGGCATAATGAACACACCACGGGTAGCTTGCCAGGCTCTGCCGTGGTTCTGAGTTCATCCTAGGGTACCCAGTCTACATATTCACCTAGAAAGCGAATATCTGAGAAAAATTAGACCAAGGTAAGTGATGTTGAAGGCCCTGTATAACCCTGGTGGCTCTGCCACTCAGAAAACAATAAATGTAATAAAACTAGTAAATTAATCATTATGAGGTTATGTGTGTCAGCAGCAGAAAAGGATGCGATGAATAGCCTCATTCATCTATAAAATAAGCTGGTATAAAGAAGAGTTTGTGGAAGTGGCTCTTATATAACATTTTTCATAGATACAGTTTGGGGACCACCCCAGCAGTGCACGGGACTTACTCCTGGAGAAGCCCTAGGGAGCAAATGCGGTGCCAGGGGATGGAACCTGGGTCAGCTGCATTCTAGGCACACGCCCTTCCTGCCGTCCCTGTCCCTCTGACCACTCCAGAGTCTATTTTTATGCCACTTTTAGATTTGAAATATCCCCACAGTTTTGAATAGATGAAATATAGAATAACAAAGGACTTTCATGAAACACTTATATATTTCCTCTTTCCTAAAAAAATTTAGAATGACTAAAATGAAGAGTTTTTACGTAACTGCCATTTCACTGTATGGGATCCCCAAAGCCTGGACAAATGTGCATATGGGTGTAACGAGCAAGGGCTCACCTGGGAATGTGCGTGGGAAACCCGCATTTTTTCTTCCCCCTTCAGGTGCTCCCTGCTCAGTTCTTGGCTGCCTGATCACCTTTGAAGTGTTCAGTACAGGCGCGTTGCCTGGTCGCATCTCTGCTGGTTCTCCGGTCAACGCCAGCAGGCTGTTCTCACGGTTCATGTGTGCGCCTGTGTTGTTACCATTATTTTTTGAGGTGTGGAGACTGTGGTGTGGGGTTGTGGGGATCAAGGTGCCATCAAAGCCACACTTCGGAGTTTCGGCAGAAGCTCGGTGGTCTGGCACCACTGCCAATTTGGGGACATTGACCATGGCTGATACATCCTTTGACTTGTGAGCAGATGGTGAATGGACAACCATTGGGTGCCTATTTTGTATTAATGCTTATGACTAGAAATGTTATTAAGATGATTGTTTACCAGCTAAGGAAAGGATACTAGTGTTTTGTAAACAGAAAAGGGGGAGATGTTGGATGATCCTCTGTTCACAGCCCTCTATGTCCTGCTTGCCAGCCCTGGGTTTTTATATTGTAAATGAAAGGTTGCTTCTCTCTTTCCTATGTGCTCTAAACAACATGCCAGCCCTCCACCCTCGTCCTGGGTGGGCCTGTAGCCCCTCAAGACAAGATCCATGGGGGGAAGGTCCCTGGAAGGAAGAACTCTGTCTCACCTCATTGTCATCACCTCTTGTAACTCCTTTCCCCCAGCCTTTTGTGCAGAGCATACCTAGAGCAGGCTTGGGGGTGTGGGGTGTGTGTGCGGAGTTAGGTGGAGCTAATGGAGAAAGACTCAAGTGAGTGCCGCAGATTTTCTAGGGCTTGTGGCGAGGAAACCTACCAAGCCCCAATATCTGTTGGGATCCCCGCTGAGCCCCAACATCCAGATACATAAAATTGCCTTTCTTTTGACCGAAAGGTGATGTGCAGGGGACTTCGGGAGCTTAATCTGTTGCTAAGAGGAAGCATGGAAGATCTGTGCATGAGAACTAGTTTCCCACGTGGGGAGTCCTTCCTTTGTGGGCAGGAAGATGGAGGCCCTCGTCCTGCTTTCCTCGGAGGGGTGGGTGACCTTCCCAAGCCCTGGAAGACCACCACACCACTCACCCTCCGGGAGCCACACCTGAGCCCGCACAGTTCTCTCCTCCAGGACCACTGGCCTTCATCTCAAAACTGATGGTTGACGTTCATTCCTGCCAATGTCTCAGGGATCAGCTCTGCTGCAGAAGCCATACTTACGAGCGGTCTGTCAGTGGTGAATGACTGTCCACACAGCCACTCTTTAAGCGTGTTATTCCTCATGTGAAATTAGTGCCCCAGGTCGGACCCACCTTAGGAGCTGCAAAGAGAGAACGCAGGGCTCTTCGGAGGTGTGTGGCTGCTTCGGGGAGTCGGAAGTTGAGTCTGTCTGTCTATTTTGCCTGAGGAAGTCACCTGAATTCCCCAGCTCCCTCTGGCTCATTCGGTCTCAGCCAGGACTTGATGGACTGAGTCACCTGCGGTGGTTGAGCGTGGAGCCAAGTTCAGCTTCAGGACCTCCCTGATTCCGTGTCGACGGCTTGGCCGTATGTAAGTGATTTAGCAGTCATGCGGCCAGGATTTTCAGAGTAAATAATTCCCATCTCCATTACTGTATCTCTGTGCTCAGGAACACTCGCAGGAACATAATATTCTTCCACCAGATTTATGCAAGTTAAAAGAATCAGGCTAAAAGTAAATAACACAAAATTTTAAATCAGTCTAATTTAAACATTTGAAGACTTTTTTGTAATAACTGCCAATGATTAGTTTTTAATTCATAATGGCAGCAGTTGATAAGGTATAGATGTAGTAAGGAATTAATTTGTGTAGGGTTTTTAAAAATGTGTCTTTTCTTTTTTTTTTTAGGGTAGGGAGGAAGTCTGGGTTTAAAATGACAATTGTATGCACCATGTAACTTAGAATTATGTTATGAGTTTAGAGCCTTTGGTTAAGCCAGCATATTTGTTAGTGAGCAGAGTTTACGGGAATCTAATCGGAGTTTCAGCACCTAGTGGACTGTGAGGGGGAATGTGGAGAGCTCATTCGAGGTATTACAAATGGTCACTTTTTTTCTTTTTTTTTTTTTTTTTTTTTTTTTGGGTCACACCCGGCAATGCTCAGGGGTTTCTCCTGGCTCTGCACTCAGGAATCACTCCGGGCAGTGCTCGGGGACCATATGGGATGCTGGGTATCGAACCCAGGCCGGCATGGGCCAGCTGTGTGCAAGGCAAATGCCCTACCCGCTGGGCTATCGCTCCGACCCCAATAAATGGTCACTTTTTAGTTTCTCCTGCCACCCGTCCTGTCCAGGGCCTGATTCCACAGGGGTCTGGGTTAATTTAAGATCAAAATTATTGATGCTGGAAGCTCATAGCCTTAGAGCATTTTTACCCCTGGTGTGTCAACCAGCTGACCAGTTTCACCAACTCCCTAATAGCTGTGATAAGGAGGAAGAATTGCTCTCAGGAGAACCATAAGGCATTGTGGGCAGTAAACAGCTCCTTCTCAGTAGCTCCAGAAAATGACATTTGAGTCGGAGGGCGAGCCCACTCCTGAAGACACAGGATAGCTGTTCTTTGCTAAATTAGGAGAGAGAGAGAGAGAGAGAGAGAGAGAGAGAGAGAGACTTAGATGAGCATTTGCACACATGAGAGGTGTGAGAGGCTTGGCCACAGCCCGCCCTGGTTGGCGTTACAGAATATAAGTCAGGCCACTGCACTCGCTCAGGGCCACTGTGTGAGGGCCCAAAGGTGATCGCCTGCACAGCCTCCTTTTTTCTCTTCTCTTCTCTTCCCCTCTCTTTGCTTTTTTTTAAAAAAAAAACTAATTGGCTCATGTTTAGTTTACTGCATGTCATCTGGACTCAGTAAAAAGCAAGTGACCTGCATTGAATTAGTGTAATTGTAATACAAACAGAATATCGCATAGTTTTGGTCTCATACAGGAAAGGAGAAAAGTTGGAGAGATTTTTCTGTTTGATAAATAGAAACTGAAGACTCGGGGGTCCAGACCTGCTTCATGCTCACTTCTCCCGCTCGTGTCTGTTTGTAACACCAGTACTTGGACTTTTATGGAATTTGTTCATAGAAAAAAGAAAATTTTTTTTTTCTCTAAAACATACTATTAAAGTTGTTTTTTTAATCTTACAAATGAAGTATATTAAGACATGAATCTAATTCCCTTTGAATCTCAAGAAAGCTAACAGTGCCTAAACGGGAAGTATTTTTCTGTACTACCAGGATTGTCAGGAAATTGGCATATTATTTTACCTTATCATGACTGATATTGCAAGACCCCTTCGAAGTGCCACTGTTTTAGTTTCAGATATTTCTTCTATCTGTTCAGAGTTAGTAAGTACATTTACCTACGGTGCAAAGAACTAAAGAATTTAATATCATTTTGAATTATCTATTTTCTTTATGGGTCATACCCGGCAATGCTCAAGAGTTACTCCTGGCTCTGCACTCAAGAATTACTCCTTGCGGTGCTCAGGGGACCATATGGGATGCCAGGGATCCAACCTGGGTCAGCCACATGCAAGGCAAATGCCCTACTCACTGAACTGTTGCTGCAGCCCTCATTTTGAATGATTTTTTACAATTTAAAGGCTCTGACATTGATCTCACAATTAAAACTTTATATTTGAACTTGAAGGTGTCATTTACAGATGTGCTCTGAAAGTTTTGTGTGTCCTACATGCATTATGCCCCTGTATTTAGATAGTGAAAATAAAGGAAAAATGAGGTGCAGACAGGTTAAAAGCCTCTTTGAATAACCCTGGAGAACCTTTCACTGTCCTTCTGTCTTTAATGTTCGTCTACTGAAATACCTGATTTCTTTTGCTCATTTTCTGTCTTCTCCACTAAAAGGCCTGTCTTGAAGGGAAGACTTCCCTGTCTTCCCTTTTTATCTCGTGTTCTTCCACACATGCTAGTTCAATAATGTAAAAGGGAATAGGTAGTCATATTGACAGATGCCTGCTGTCTGGGCAGGAGAGATAGTATAGTTAAAACAGCGTGCCTTGCCTGTGGCCATGGCCTTATGCCTGGTTTGAACTCCAGCACACACCTGGCCCCCCAGGGACCACCAGTCCTGGAGCACTGCCCCCCAAATCTGCTGTGTAAACAACACTGAAGTGACAGTCTCAAGCGTCCGTGCAATCGTGCAATCGCAGTGATAGAATCCTCAGTTCTTCTCCTTGCTGGTTCATTACCTTGTTTCTTCCCCACATGTAAATGGTCTTGATCTGGTCTTGATCCTGAGTGGTTATGGGGATTCAATCAATAAGTGACATTAAGTCCTCAGGAAATGCCCTACAAATAGTGATTGAGAGGAACGTTGTTCTCTTAGGAGTGTTCCAGGTAGTTTGGAAATATAGAAGGGCTGTGTCGCTCTGTTGGAGTGATGGTAGGGAACCCTCAAGGAATAGTTCTGCTAAAAGCACACCGCAAGCTGAGAGCTGGGGTCTGTGTCTGATATAGAGGAGCTGCCTGTAAGCCAGGACTGGGAGTTTGTCTTTTTCTTTTCTTTTTTTTTTTGGGGGGCGGAGGGAGTGGAGGGTTTGGGTCACACCCAGCAATGTGGACTCCTGTGTTTCCTCTGGGCCCTGGCACTCTCACTGTCCCCTTGCCCCGAGTCAGGAGGAAAGGCTGTAAGGTCTGTGTTAGGCCATCTGAGAACAGATGGTGGTTTCCCCAGCACTGGTGGAGGCGCCCACATGTCTGCCCAGTTTTGATATTGCTCTGGCCTTCTCAAAGTTCTTTCTTCTGCTCACCTCCCTCTGTCTCTGAAACTTCTCTCGACTCATTTTAAATTGTCTGTTTAGGGGCAGAGTGATAGCACTTCAGGGAGGGCATTTGCCTTGCACGAGGCCAACCCTGGTTCCATCCCCAGCATCCCATAGCGTCCCCCAAGTCCTGCAAGGAGTAGTTCTTGAGTACAGAGTCAGGAATAAGCCCTGAGCATTGCCAGGTATGGCCCCAAAACAAAACAAAACAAAAAAACTAAATTGCCTATTTAACTGGCCTTTTCCACTCATGAAACGCTGGAATAAATCTCCAGGGATGCTATCACTGATTTCTTATCAGCCTTGTTTTACTGTGTGTGTGTGTGTGTGTGTGTGTGTGTGTGTTTTTTTTTGTCATAGTTATTGGCTTTGCCACCTAGCAGTTGCCAAGCCGGAAGTCTGGACCGAGGCCGCTCTATGTGCGGGCACCCACCTTCACTAGCCACATGGTCCCGTGAAGCTTTCTTGCAGCTCCTTCCTGTTTGGTTCCTCTGCCCCTCGGATATTACAGTTATTCCCAGTTCCCACAAGTGTCCCATCCTTCCTCTTTGCATCATGTCCTTCCAAGTCCCATCCTTCCTCTCTGCGCCCCGTCCTTCCTTTCTGTGTCCTGTCCTTGCTCTTGTCCAGATACTTCTGTTCTTCCCAGCTCCATCTTTCTTTTCTCTGTCAATACTCAGAGCTATTCTTCCGGGGTTTTGTGTGCATCTCCCAATCCTTCTGGTTGTGTTCCGTCCCACCTCCTCTTCCGGAGTACCCTTCCTGGTGCCGCCAGATTAATCATTCTCAGACGAAACACAGTTTTCCAATACACTCTTCAAATCCTTGCATCATAAAGCGATTGCTTGCCTTGGTCTCCGGGTTAAGTGTCCCACGCTTTTGGATGCCCTACAGAACTTTGGGCTCTGCCTGCTACTCTGTTCAAGTGAGACCCCCTTTCCTTTAGACCACCATCATTGGTAGGTGTTTCGGTTCTGCTGCATCCTGCTTAGGGCTCTCGTGGCTCCTGCATCTTCTCCCTTTGCTCATCTACAAAGTCTGACTTTGTAAGACCCCTTCCTCTGGGCAGTGTCGGAGCACCCCGCACCGGGATCCCAGAATTCACTATCCTCTGGTGTAGCTTGCCTGATTTTTTCACCGTGTTCTGAGCTTATTGAGACCACATGGAACTTCCCGTATCTTCAGCTTCTGACATATTACTTGGTGACATGGTAGGAATAAAAGAAACGGTTCCTGGCCCTGTCTCTCCACTGCACACACAGAAATACTTGCATTTGAAGTACATTTTATTCACATTTTGGAAAAATAACTGGGGAGGTTGAGACGGGCCTGTCTGTAGTGTGGATTGCTAAATTTGGATAAACCTAGAAAGAATAGCATTTTCTCTCTTACCCATTAGCAGGTTGAGTGCGCCCATGTGTTCAGCCCTGGGTGATGCTTTGCATGAATGAAATCAAAAGAGTAAGAGGGAAGGACTGGTGTTATAATTAGCATTTTTCTTTGACAAAACAGTTCTTTAAATAATCCATTTTATACTCATAATTCATCATATTTTATTTTTTAGTCCACTCTAGTTTTAGGGAAACAAACTAGAAACCTTTAGGTTAGCATCTAAAATGCTAATTTTGAACTTTTCTGAATGTAGTATGGCATTCATCCAACGCAATCTGTTAAAAATTTTCCTCTGGGTCAGATCTAAGTTGAGAAGAATGAGGTCACTTTAATGTGAACCCGGATTGTACTTCAGCCTTTGTCTCCAGTGAGTTGCCCAATTCACAATTCCATTTGTATCTGGAATTGGGGAAGCTGAGTTTAATATGGACTTTTGCCAATGATAGCAAATCTTGGCAAGATAGCCTTGTTCTCTGTGCTCAATTATATAGTTTTATTATAAAGTTTTTCACATGTTTATTTGGAGGCACTGCTAGGAGATGTTTTATTCTTTGGGTAGTTAATCATCTACTGTCAAATTTCCCTTCCATTCTCAGGGTCCAGAGGAGCCATACGTGGCCTAGAGTTACAGATTCCGACATTGGACAGGTGTCTGTGTCGTCATTGGCTCCGAAGCCCTCTTTGGGGGAGTCCAAGGCCTGAGAGAAGCAGAGAGGGGCTGACTGGGTCCGTGTTAGACCCCTGGTGTTCCTCTGCTCTTGGTGGGCATTGAGGACCCCTGGGCCCAAGAGCTCTGATCTCAGTGGGAGAGACAGCACATGGCACACCCAAACCTCTGTAGGCAGAGTCTGACAGGACACCAAGGAAGGGAGAGCAGGATGGGAGGGACGCTGAGCCAGGGCCAGTGAGGGCACCTGGCGGAAGTCTCCAGGGGCCTGGGCCATGCTCGTGGTCTGCTCATAGGCGCCCAGGCCAATCACCTAGAACCTCAGGGAACCCTGGTGAGCCCTTTCACTTTCTCTCTGAGCCAGGCTGGAAGGTAGGGGAGGGTCTGAGCACTGGGCTGATGAGTCCTGGCCCAGGATTTAGGAGGTGTGTGCTCCTCTGGGGGGCAAGGATTAGGGCACACAAGGTTGAAGCCAGGGGCCTGGGGGAGGCGGGGATGTGAGCAGGGAGGGGGCTGGGAACAACAGGAGAAGTAGAGACGGGGGTGTTGTGTGGCATCCGGCATCTCCATTGAGTTGGACATGGCATTTTCTCCTGTTTTCCTGAAATGTAAGGATGACACTGTATTAAAGCCCTTTGGTACAAATGAACACACTTGAAAGGCATACGGCCACATTTTTTTCCGTCTTCTTTGTAGCCAGCGCACTCAGTATTTCCATGGTACCACTGAGGACACTCCCTGCCTTCAGAGCACCATGTGCCAGCGTGCCACTCCTTGGACCCAAGGTTCACTAACGAGACTGTGGTAGGTCCTTGAATCCACATGGCAAGCTGTCCTGGGGTGACTGAATTGCATCCGGTGAAGCTGGCAGGAACTCCCATGCACCTCGGAAAGTGCGTGTTAGAATGCGGCTCACAGAGATGGAGGGACCGCCGCGAGAGCGGACAGCCTTCTCCTAATGCTGCAAACAGCCCCATTCCGAGGTGGTGGGTGGAGTGACAGGCAGAACCAGGAAGGCTATGGATAGTGGTCCTCCCTTATCCTCGGTGATAAAGCCCGACACCCCCAGGGGGTTCCTGATGGGGACAGACCCTGTGCAGACTGGTTTACTCTACATTTCTCTGCATGCAGGTGGCACACATCTCATATACCAGCGATGAAGTTCAATGTACAGGTCAAGTTCAGTGAAAGATTAAGAATAACTACTGACAAACTGGAACTATTGTAGCAATGTGCTTAATCAAAGCTATGTGGATTTGAATCTTGTTCTCACTTTTGGTGTAGCTTGTTATTCATCATCTTCTCCAAACTCAGTTGACGGCAGGTACCTGAAACTGTGGAAAATGACATCAGGGGAAGGGGGACCCCCTACGGATACCCAGTAGTAGCACTAAGATAGCTTCACCAACAGATGGCCCCATAAACACCAGAGCTACATCAGAGCTCCCCAGAGCACCCATGCACTTACAGGAAGGCAGGAAAAAGAAAATAAATAGGAATAAACAAACAGAAAGCAAAATATAAAATGAAAACTTAAGCCCTCACATATTAGTAGTTATGTATGTTACACTTAAAAAATACGTAAGTGGCCTAATATACTAGTTAAAGGGCAGAGATTGAAAGAATGGCAAGAGCTGTAGAATCAGTGGATATGACTCAACCCCACCAGCCCTCAAAGATGTCTCTGTGTATGTATTAGATAATCATAGTGCGTGAGGTCTGGAAGAAATGCCCTTCAAATATCACACGATAGGCATGCTATAATGATGGGGAAATGTATTACGCAAATTCTAATCAAAGGCCAGCAGAGGTGGCTTATTGATGCCAGGTGGAATAGGCTTCAGAGCAAAGACGCTTTCCAGAGACAGGGAGGGACATTCTGTAATAGCAAGTCATTCCATGCGTTGACTTAGCTGAGAGAAGACATAGCCACCTCAGTGTGCTTACATCAAACACGGGCTGTCAAATATGCAGAGCAGAATTGGAAAACTGGGAGGAGTGCTAGCCAAATGCAGCTATGATCAGAGACTCTCACGGCCTCTCAGAACCATGAGTACAGCTAGCCAGGAGATCGGTGGAAAGGATAGACGTGGAGTGGAAGCTGCTGTTGACCAATAGGCTATAGGTTACTTAGAGGGAACTCCACGGAACCCCTGCGGAGTGCTTAGGGAACACATGCCCAGAGTGACCATAGCCTGGGCCATATGATATACCCAAACAAATTTAAAAGAAGTTGGGTCAGAGGGTGCATCCCTGGTACACTGCATGGTCCACTAGCACCTCTAGAAGTGACCCACCCCCAGTACCAAACTTGGGGTATCCTCAGGTGAGCACTGATAGATGTGGCTCCCCAAAACAAAAACACAAACCCCCCAGGCAAAAACAAATGTAAAAGAAATGAAGTCTTGGGGTGTATCCCCAAGCACAGAGAAGTCAAATGAGAATGAGGTAAGAGAATGGCAGTCTGCAAATGCTTAAGTTCTGGACAACACACTTAAATAATCTAAGGTCAAAAAGGAGATCTCAAGGAATTTTTAAAAAAATACACAGTGTGAGCAAAACGAAAATGCAACGCATCAGAATTTGTAGGATAGTTAAAGTAGTGTTGAAAGAAAAATTAATAGCACTAAGTAACTGCAGGTGTAAAGAGAAGTCAGCAGTCTAATCTCCTTCAGAAGCTAGAAGAGAAAAGAACAAAATGAATCAAAGAGAGAAGAAAGGAAATAATAAAGAGCAGAAAGACAATTAAGACCAAAAGAATAAAAATCAAGAGTCGACTGAATAGGACGGTGGTAGTTTTGTTTTTAATAGGGTGTGATGGACTTTAACATGTCTGGAAAAAGAGAAACAGAAACGGGGGTGAGGTTTCTCTGCCTGACTTTTTAGCAACTACAAATGATATTCAAGTATTTTCAGTAGGGCATCACGACTCATTGCTTGTATATTGAAATGCCTTTTCTTTTTTGCATGTTTGTCTTGCAATCTTCTGGACCCATTTCCCAGTTTTCTCTTTTTGTAGAGTTACTATTTGGGTAGGCCATTAGCAGGTTAGAAACTCTTCTGGGGCCTGGAGCGATACAGTGAGTAGGACCCTTGCCTTTCCTGCAGCTGACTCAGTCTCCAGCCACGGGACCCCACATTGTCCCCAGGCAGAGCCAGGAGTGACCCCTGAGCATACAACCAGGAGTCAGCCCTGAGTACCACTGAGTGTGGCTCAAACACTGAGCCAACAAATCAAACAGACCTCTCGAGGGGATTCCAGCCTATAGCCAGTGTTGAGAACCACTGGTCAAGCGTTCAGGTTTGGAGGTAGTTTGGGAATATTAAAGCTTCTCAAAGAATATGGAAGCAGAAACTAACGCTTGGATTTTTTTTTAACGTTTTCACTTTCAGTTACTTTGATTTTATTTGCTTTGATTCGTTGATTCATTCGTCTTTCATGTTTGAGCAAAGCAGGATCCTGTTGAAAGATTCTATTTGTCCTGAAACATATTTAATTCTTAACTTGTCAGACCGACCATTCCTGACATCCAGGACTGCTTTCTGTTTAATAGACTTTCCGCATTTTCAGTTATGTTTCTTTTTCATTCTTCTCTCCAGTTTCGTTGTTTGTTTTCATTTTCTTGAATTCTGATTTACACTGATTTTGTTGCTGGTCCCGGTGAGCTGTGCTGGGCATGGTACCAAGGCCAGAGCCTCGGGCCCTGAGAGATGCTCTTGCTCCCTGAGCACACTCTCATGCTCCAGGTGTTTCAGTCATGGGAAGCCTGTCAGCGTTACCCAAGTTCTTAGAGTTTGCCTGGGGCCAGTGGCCTCTGCTTGAGCTTTGGCAGCTCTGTTGGATAGAACTGGGGGACCCCACTGGCTTTTAACGGCCTTTTCCCACTTGACTGCTTATTGATGATGTGCTCAGGGAGCCAGTGAGCTGTGGCCATGCTGTTTGCTCTAAGTCCAGCTGCTTCTACACCATGCGGTCATCTCTCAGGGGTCTTCCATTGCTGGGTAACTGGAGATTTCGGCCAGAGCCTGTTCTTGGGAAGTCTGCCGCTTGGGCCTTTCTCCAGCCACGCCCTGCTCCACACCAGAGCCGTGGCATCTCCCCCAAGCACCGGGATTTCCCATCCCGTCTCTGAGTTTTTGTGGGATTGTCTTCGTGAAAGCCTGCCCCAAGCCAGGGTGGGCAGGAGGTAGCTGGCTTGTGCCACCGGGGCTCTGGCTGCCGGTCACTCAGAGGTATGTGTTGGGGTGATCCACAGATCAAGATGGGACGGGGGTGCGTAAAAGAGGCGACTCATAACCCAGCGTCTCTGACTTCTTTGCTGTCTATTCTCAGTGGGGCTGATTGGTCAGGATTGACCTGTCAAGGGTGAACTTCAATTACTGATGCATTTGGTCAAATATCATCAGACATCATATCATGCCATTTGGTAAGATATTATGTTATATATAGTATTGATCACCGTGAGGTAGACCATGACAAAGCTGCTCATGGTTGGGGTCTAGTCCTATAGGTTCCGACCTCCACCAGTGCACATTTCCTGGCCCCAATGTCCCCAGTGTCCCTCCCATCCACCCCCCAGCCTGCTTCTATGGCAGATACTTTCTCTCTCTCTGTCTTTCTCTCTATCTCTGTCTCTCTCTGTCTCTCTCTGTCTCTGTCTTTCTTTCTCTCCTTTTGTGCATTATGTTTTGCAGTACAGGCACCTGAAAGAGGGTTTCAGCAGTGGTTCACAGTACTGTGGCCTTTCAGAGGGTCAGGGGCTGGAGCACTGGTCCAGAGGCAGAGCACTCGCCTTGCCGCCAGCCCTGCTTCTGTCCCCAAGACTGCATACAGTCCCCTGAGCCTGTGATTTGCAGACAACCATCAACCATGTGGGTTTAATGCAAGGCCTGAGATATGGTGTGCTTGGGCCCTGCCCTGCCAGGGGACACCGGGCCACTGCGGCAGTGCTGAGGGGCCTCCAGAGCTGCACCCCACCATGCTCAGGCACCCCGTGGTGTCCCGAATCAAAGCCGGGTCTGGCACGCAGTAGGCATTTGCCCTAACTCGCGAATCACCTCCTGGCCCCAACATTTTAATATTTGGGGGTTCCTACTTTTGATAGCCATGCAGTCAGGGCATTAGCCATTACTGGAGTCTCCTCCACTGCCGGCACCTCTAGACTCGGGTCTTCGTGGCGCAGCTTCCCTCCAGGCACTCCGAGGAGTGTGAGGTTTAGCCCTCCAGCATGGAGGACGTGCAGGCCCCTCGTGACTGCCGGGAATTAGCCCCCTGCAAGCAACACAGCCCGGCCAGCCAGGCCCAGACACAGAGGGCACCAAGGAGTCGGGAGTCAGCAGAGCCAGGGGCTGCTGGGCCGTGGCCCCCTCTCCGGCTGTGGCCCCGGAGCTGCCTTTGTCCCTCAGAGCTCCCATGCACCCGTTGTGCCTCTGCCCCTCACCTCACTTACCCGGGGCATAGGCCCCTGGCACGAGGCAGAGATCTGAGCCTGGGTCCTCAGTCCCTCCTGTCCCTTGGTGCTCTTTATTGTTGGCTCCAGATTTGCTATGGAGAGGGTGGAGGAAAAAATGGAGATGTATGTGTATGTGTGCATGTGTTTTATATGTGTGTGTGTTTGTGTATGTGTGTTGTGTGTGCATGCATATGTGTGTGCATGTGTGTGGTGTATGTGCACATGTGTGTGCAGGTGTGTGCAGGTGTGCGTGGTGTGTGTGCACACACACAGGGGGAATACACCATTATTGCTCAGCGCTTTCTCCTAGCTCTGCATTCAGGGATCACTCCCGACGATGCCAGGGATCGAACCCAAGTGGGCCATGTGCAAAGCAAGTGCCCTACCTACTGTACCCTCTCTCCAACCTGAAATTCCATGTGCAAAGCAAGTGCCCTACCTACTGTACCCTCTCTCCAACCTGAAATTCCATGTGAGATTTGTACCTCTTTATTGCATTTATTTTTTGTTTCTTGGCCACATCCAGCAATGCTTGGGGTTGAGGGAAGGGACCGCTCACCACTCCTGCCTCTATGCTCAGGGGTCACTCCTGGCGGTGCCTAGGGGACCCTGGGCGGTGCTGGGGATCAGTTCTGGGCTGGCTACATGCTGGGCAGGCGCCGTAGCCCACTGTCCTCTCTCCAGTCCACGTGTTCTATTTTCGTATCTAGTCGATGTTTGGATAGCCGCCTTCCCTCTGCTCTACCACTGTGTCCTTTTGTCTGTGGCCAGGCCCTCCAGTGGCCAGAGCTATTCAGACCCAGTAAGGAAGCTGAGGCACATCCAGCCGTGCCCCCTTGCTTCCAGGAAGGGTCCGGCTGCCCGCTCTGGGCGCGAGGAGCTAGACCTGTGTCCCGGGCCCTTGTCCCCCCGAGGCTCTCATATCTGTGTGTCCTCTGTAGAAGTGCTTGATTTTTAGTTCACTCAGTAACTGGGGCCCTAGGAATCAAGTCTGCTGTTGGGAAACAGCCAGGCTTGTTCAGTTCTGTGCGGTTTTATACAGCTTTCTCATCCTTTGTCACCAGATAACCTTTGGCTCACATAGCTGGAATTCCTGCAGAGAGGCCCTGATTTCTCTGTGATCCAGCCTATCCTTGGCTTCTGGTCACTTGCAGGTCCAGCTACCTTCTCTTGCTCCTCGGGTCTGTCCCCATCTTCCAGGCATTCCTGCCATCTGTGGCGTGTAGTGTGCCGCTGCTTTGAGGCCCAGCTGCTTGCTTGGCCCCCTAAGACCACGCCTCCTATGGGGGAAGTTCCTTTTAGAACCTAATCAAAGGTTCAATATGTAGTTAAGCAACACTTTGTGTAGTGACAAACACAGGGGCAATCCTAGCATTTATTGTACTGACATTCTGCAATCAAAACGGTGTCACAGATAAGATAAGGTATATGGCCCTAGTGTGTGGCCCAGCAGTTGGGCTGGTGTCGGGGGCAGGTGAGCGAGACCACCACTGGCCAGAACTTTCCACAGCGGGAGCCAACTGCCTAATCCCCTGCCACGAACCCCAGAGATTCTAGGGGATCCTTTGTAATAAGCTTAGTTTAGCGGAACTAAATAAAGGAGAGCATCCATTAACCGGCCCCCATGGACGTGAAGGCAGAGTGCGCTCCCTGGAGTCCGTGTAGTCTGCACGGGGGAGTGCACACGAAGATTTATTTGTTTCATTTGTTTGAACCGTGCGCTCCATAGCTCAGTGCTTGTTTGAGAATGAGATGTGAACATTTTGGGTTCCCTTTATGGTAGGACTTGGTAAATAAGACTCAGAGTTAAGCTTTTTATACTTGGGTTTCTAATAGCTACTGCTGAGGTGAGCCTTATATGTTCAGATTATCTGAAGATAAGGCTGCAACTCATTGGCTCAAAGTTCAAAGGGGAGCTTTAGCTTCAGGGACATAAATCACAGAGTTGTTAGCCATCCGTTTGAAACACTAGCACAGAGGAGCAACAACATCAATCTAGACAATTCATCATACTAAAGAAAGAAATTAAAATCCCCCCCCAAATATATTTTCTTTGTTACCGTGTCTGAGTTTTTGCTGTGTTTTCCACATAGGAAGAGAAATTTGAAATAAAACAATAACCAGTTTCTTTTAGTGATTGCAAAAAGCTTTGTTTCAAAGTACTCTTACTGGTTGTCTTTGTTTTTGTGTGTGAAGAAGTGGAGGGCATCAGTTCATGTACATTAAGCTTGTTTGCACAGAGGGACAAGGTCACCCGGGCCCAGTGCGGGGGAGAGTTGTCAGGAGTGGACAGAGGCTCACTGGGAAAGCTGCCCAGAAAGGGGCCTGGGTGCCTCGGACGCCTCAGCTTTCTTTACTGCCTCTGTGCGCTCAGGGCACACAAATGAAGATGGTCAAGAATTTCCGGCTTTCCTCCTTCCGCTGGCATTGGTTTGTACAGTGACCAACAAACCTGTTGAGTTATAGTTAGCTGCATGGTTAAATTCTTTTTAGTTCATTTGTTTCACCTTTTAAGATGCTCATAGCATCACAGGGCATGAAAATGATGACCCCTTTTCTTAAGCGCTTGACAAACAGCTTTCCTGTGTTTTTAGAAAAACGATATTGTAGTCATGGTGTTTCCTTTGGAACTGTTCGAGATGCCCAGAACAGAGAGGAATTCATGATAGAAATTTGTAATCTCTCAGAACATTAGGAATTCATTTGGGCTCAAGGGGGTGATGGCCTGTCTTGGATGACTGAATTTTGAGCTCTCTGAATATCTTGTCCTTAGTACAGTGGCATGTTATTAATACGAAGTCATAGCATCAGTAATAAGTGAAACTGATGTATTACCTTTAAAATACTGATGCATTTAAAACTGCGGCATTTAAAAATTCAGGCTCTTGAGTCATCCATTTTGAATAAAACAGATCTTAGTTCTACCTGATACTATTTCGTGTCAAGCACTAATTATATTTGTACAGAAACATTCTGGACTGTAGAAGCAAATGAAATTGCCGTTAGCCTTGCTGAGATAATAACAATTGATGTGAAGCACAGTTTAGGGACGTTTTAACTCAGGAATGTCCTGGGTTTGGAAAAGAAAGGTTCGAAGTGCCATCCTCTTTGAAAACACTAAAAATAATAGATAAACTAAGAAATGATGTGTCCAGTGAGCACAGCTCAAATAGAGGAAATCTAATGGGAAACGACTCCATAGGAGCAGCTGGGCTCGCTTACTGGCTTGCATTGGAGCTGGAAATCCTACAACCGCTTAAATTTATTTCCCAGATTCAGGGCCCAATAAAAAGACAGATAAAGAGATTTGTTTATTTGGTGTGCTGTTGTGATTCTTACTGTGTCATTTGGGTGTTTCTTTCTTCTTATTATTCTTTTTTTTTTTTAAATTAGGCAATTTTTATGATCCCCACAAATCCACCGCCGACATTCAGGGAAGCCAGAGCTGTGGTCTGATGATTTCACCGATTTTGTCAAAAAGTGCCTCGTGAAGAATCCTGAGCAAAGGGCTACTGCGACTCAGCTGTTACAGGTTGGTGTTCCTCCTCGGGACTGGGTGCTCCCCAAATCCTCTCTGCTCTTGCACCTTGGCCAGAATGGCTGCCGGTTTCTCATAACTGACTTCTAAAGAGGTGATTCTCTCCGGGAAAGAGAGATTGCTGGACACCACACACGCACACACACACACACACAGCACGCACAGACGCACACACATGCTCACCCTTTTATATGATCTTTGTCTCATTTTAGATTTTTCTGTTTCCCAGGTTTCAATCTTCTGATCCATTCTTTTCCTTTTTTCCTATTAAAAAAAGATATCTTGTCAAGTCTTCCCCCCCAAACAGTTGTTTTAAAAGAAGACAGCTCCCAGAGGGCCCCTGTTTCTGCAACCAGCTCTCACCTTGATGGGACTGTTCCGAGTGTCTCCTATCCTGATGTAGATTCCCTTGAGCCAGCATTTCTGCTCGACTGTTGGCTCCTCCTCCACAATTCAGAAACACACTCTCTAGCCATGAGGAGACCACACGTGGTCAGGGCCAGCCACAGTGCTGGCTGCGGTGTCCTCAGATGGAGAGTTTCACTGTCTGCCAAAGTCCACTTTGTATGCAGTGTCTACAGTTGTTTGGTTTTGAAAATCTGCCTTGGAGGCACGGTTGATCCCTGGCACACCCTGTGTGGTTCCCTGAAACTGTCAGTGCAGAGCAGGAGTTAAGCCCTCAGTACCAGTGGGTGCACAATTAATTTAATGTAGCTAGAAATCACTTACTCCTCTAAATAAGTCCTTGTGTTTTCCCAGCAGAACTGACCTGGCTAACAGCGTCCCTCACATTATCAGAACTTTCATTTGGAAACTTATATTTAGGAGACAAAAAGGATTGACAACATAGTTCTTACACATAGTGATTTTTCCAAGGTGCTATCGTGAATAAAACTTTCTTGGGAGATAGAGGAACCAGGCTCTTAAATACGATGTTTATTGTTTGGGAAGTTGAACTAACCATTTAGCCACCCTGTCAGGGATTTGGCATTGTCTCTCTGACAGAAAATTCCATTTGTTCTATAACCCAACAGTGACACGTCTAAAAGTCTGCCCTGCAGACAAATCTGACCACATGTGATAGAGCACACGTTTAAAATTCTTCCTAGAACATTGTACTGGCAAAAGATCGGAAACAACATCTGTCAGAAAATTGGAGGCCGCAGAAGTCCACCAAGTGGTGGTCGGCAAAGTGCACTCACGAGTACCCAATGGCCGTATGTTGGTGCCCAGGCCCCGCTCATAGGAGTGAGCCAGCACCTGCTGGCAGGAGAGTTGCTCCAGGCAATAAGCCAGAAGCAGCCCCTAACCCACTGGGCTATCCCCTACTCAGGGGTAATTGGTTTTCTCAGAACCAGAATTCGTGCTGGTTTCTTCTCTTTCGCCTTCTCTACCTTCAGTCAGTCCCAGCACCCCGCGACCCTCTGGGCACTGTGGGTGAGCATTGCAAGGCCCCTGGGCACTGCTGGGTGGTTTGGGTAATCTCTGGCAATCCAGGGCCGATTCTCAGCCTGGCTGACTAGGAATTCCCCAGAGAACCTTCCCCCTCCTCCCAAACACAAAAGCCAGAAAACCTCAAGTTCTTTTCATTGTTCCTCTAACACAAAACTGAGTCGGGTGTATTCTAACATACCTCATGTACAAAGCATGCGGTTGAGTTTGTCTTTACCAACTCAATGTCTTTTAGTACTGGAAAAAATGCTGTTGAATAAATGGAATTTCAGCCCATTTATTTGCATTGGCATACGCCTGTATGCTGGTAACGCTTTAATCATGGCATTGGTCGCGTTTTATTTTTGTCCACTTGTTTGTTTTCTGAGTTCTGCTCTTTTTAGACGTGCCTTTGCATATTTCATTTTACCATCTGCTACTGTAGCAGAGACTCTAGGTTCTTCCAGATCCGCACAGAGTCCCCACGCCTGCTCTCCCAAAAGGAAAGGCAGGTGATGAGGCTTTGTTCTCAGTACGTTAGCTGGGGCCTTCCTGGAGCTGACATTCCCAGAACAGCGTTTTGTTTTGTTTTGTTTTGTTTTTGTGGAACACAGATGTCCGGGGCTCTGGGTCACCTAATGGGAGCCCATGTCACCAGAGCAGGTTGGTGCGAGAGAGAAAGCAGCTGCATGTTTTAAGGCCTGTGTGTAAGGCTGCGTCTGACCACTGGCTCCTGACTTGCCCTTGAAGATGAAGGGAGACCCGGTCTGAGATTTCTCTGCCCATTTTCCAAGGCACAGCTCTGCGGGCTTCAGTTGTGGTATGGCAGCCTGTGACAGCCTGTGACTCTGCAGTCAGGCCCCTCTGCACACTCACTTTAGCTCCTACACCGGGCCAACTCAGGTTTGATTCAGGCTCCTAGGTGGTCCTCAGGAGCCGCTCCTGGCAACTCTCAGGCCACGCAGCCAGAGAGTAAGTGATAGGGCCTGAGGCTACAGTGCTGGGGGCTACGGGGTGTGGGGCTGGGGGGACGGTCCCAGTGTAGGACTGGCCAGAGGCCACAGGGGGCTGGGATCGCATCACGTCCAGCATGTTCCTTTCAACTCCTGTGCTATTGCCCTGATCCTTGGCTGGTTCCTAATAGTTCACCGTTGCTCCCACTCAACTTTGCTGCCCAGCCATGCCAGCAGGAGTGTGCTGCGAGAGACATTCTCTCCTGCCACCTGCCCCTCACCAATGGGCATCTCAGACCAAGTCCAGACATCTCATCCATGCCCGGATCAAAGGTCTCCGGAGCCCATTTCTCCAGTGATGTCTCTGCAATACTGAGCACAGCTCTTCCCACTGCAAGATAACTGTATTCCCGTGTGTGTGTGTGTGTGTGTGTGAGAGAGAGAGAGAAAGAGCATGATACTGTATTCCTGTGTGTGAGTATGATACTGTATTCCTGTGTGAGAGAGTGAGCATGATGATGTATTCCCATGTGTGTGTCTGAGAGACAGCATGATACTGTATTCCGTGTGTGAGAGAGTATGATGATGTATTCCCATGTGTGTGATGATGTATTCCCATGATACTGTATTCCCACATGTGTGTGAGTGTGATGCTGTTTTCCCACATGTGTGTATGTGATACTGTATTCCTGCGTGTGTGAGAGAGTGCTTGTAAATATGCATACGTAGGGCCTGGTTCGGGTTTACGTGACATGAATCACTTCAGCTGAACACAGTGTGAGGAGCTGCCGACTTGTGTCAGAGACTCCTGATGGACTTTTACCCTTGAATTTGCAGGATTTTTTAAGAAACCTGATCTTTCCCTTATAAGTTTCATCAGTAATGCTCGAGATGATAGCCTTCTACTGAGAATATGCCACCTACACAGCAGAGCCTGGCAAGCCCACCCATGTTTTATTTGTTATGCCAAAAACTAGTAACAATTATGGACCTCAATTCCATGACCTGAAGAATGGTTTGAGGCTCTTCCTGTCCCTGGAGCAAGCAGGTGCCCTTGGGCTACACTTGCTTGTGACAGGACGTATGGCGCTATGGAAGACTGTGATGTGTGAATGGAGGTGTGTGGCTTTGTGCATGTATGTGTGAGAGCTTGTGTGTATGTGTGTTACCTGTGTGCTTATATGTATGTGCACATGAATGTGTGTTTGTGTATAAGTATGTGTGTTTGCACGTGCACGCATGTGTATATGCATTTATGTGACTCACCACATTCAGACTTCAGCCCCTTCCTGGAACACCTGTTTCATTCCATCCGAGACCCCCAAAACCCCCTCGCTCTTCTTCCCGGCCCTGCCCGGCAGGCTGCGCTCTGTGCCATGCAGTCTGTCCCGTGTGTGTTTCCTCATTCCGTACTCTACAGAATCCAGGCACTACTTACAGCTTCTTCAGCTTTACTCCCTCAGCTTCCTCATCATGTTCTCGGGCTTCAGGAAGGAGCGAGGAGAAGCGCCGCCGCATTCTGGCGACCACCCGTCTGCTCTGAGGGATCATACTAACACTGTTACTTTAGATCAGAGTGGTTGGTTTTGGTTTGGTTTTGTTTTAAGTAAAAAAAGTTGTTTTATGTAGAGTATAGAAATAATCCAATATTTATTTTCAGACAAGTATTTTTCTTTTATTGCCATTTTAGTTTATCCATTGAAAAAGATTAAATTCTTTGAAACAGAATAAAATAGAAGATAAGTAAAAGAAATAAAATAGTTTCTCTCCTTTTGGCCACTGATTCTAGCTGTCAGCTTCTGTAACAAATAGCAGAACAATTTTATTTTTATATGTAATATAATCACCAATATTTAATACATTTTCATCTGTTTCACTCTCTGATCTATACTTACTTTGGACAATTATATTGTTACGTGTAACATAGTTTTATTTACAGGGTTGTTTTTACTGTACTTTAGTGATGTTTTACTATCAAAGAAACCCGAAAAGCAAAATATTTATTTCTCAAGCAGTTAAAATACTCTTTTCTGAACCTTGACCTTGAATCCTAGATGAAAGAACAATCACTGTAGACCATGAGGCTGGGCTAGCACTTTAGAACAGCAAGAAAATACTTTGAATTTATGCCACTGGCTTTCACCCTCCAGCACCCGTTCATCAAGAATGCGGCCAGTGTCGATCTTAAGAGACCTGATAACGGAAGCCATGGAGAGCAAAGCCAAGAGACATGAGGAACAGCAGCGGGAGCTGGAGGAAGAGGAAGAAAATTCGGTTCGTAATTGCCCTCAAAAAGTTGATTTTTTTCCTTCATTTTCCTATAGTGTTTTTTTTAACTTATAATTTAAGAAGAGCAGGCACTCTTTTATTACACAAGGGAGGTAGGTGTGTTGCTTGAATTAAAAAAGTATTTTTTGTGTGTGTAAGAATTTTTTTTAATTTTTTTTAATTTATTTTAATTTTTTTATTTTTTTGTTTATTTTATTTTTTTTTACTATTTTATTATACCACCGTGAGATATACAATTACAATGTTGTTCGTGTTTGGAGGTTTTCTGTCACATAGTGTTCCAGCACCCGCCTCCACCAGTGCCCATTTCCCACCACCAATGTCCCCAATTCCCTCCCCTCCCATAGCCTGCCTAAATGGCAGGTTCTTTATCTCTTTTCTCTCTCCCTCTCTTTCCCTTCTCTTACATATTGTGGATTGCAATACATACACTTAGAGGCCATCATGTGCATTTTTGCCTGTATTTAATGCTCAGTTCTACTCCGAAAGTTTTCTTTGCCTTCAGAATTGGTGATTAGCGTCATGCAAGGGGCTGTGGGGAGCTGGTCTGGGTTTTAGTCACACTAACTCTGTTTTATGAATAAATGTTGTCTTGAATTCCTTCAATTTTGTGCCCCATTTTCTGGAGATTTCTTTTCATTGCTGATCAGTACGCTGCGGAGAGAACGATCTGAGACAGGTGGGCTGGAGAGAGCGGGGAGGGCGGGGGTGGCCCAGGTCGCCCACTATAAGCCAGTTTAATTCATCTTTTCTGTGTTGCGGAGGCTCTGTGTTTTATAACCAAATATCTTTAAATCACAGTTTTAATTTCATTTTGAATGCTTATACCTTTGCTAATGAGTTTCTTCCTTGTTTCAAAGAAAAGATTTGTTTTTCTGGTTCAGTGGAGCAGAATCCTCCCTCTGCAGGGTTGGTCCACGTCCACTGAGTGCCGGGCCTGCTCTCTGCCCCAGGCTAGCCAGCTGCCTTGCAGCCCCTGAGTACCGAGTGCCCCGGCCTGCTCACACTGGATGGGAGGCTGGTTCCCAGTGGGACGGCCTGCCCCGCCACCCTTCACACCCCACCCTAGAGCTCCCCACCTGTTCTCTTGTCTAAGACCTGCTGTGGGAGCTCTTCACCCCAGCCTGCTGCAGGCTCCAGCCCCTTTTGTTTCTTCTCCCTGCCGGAAACCCTCTCCCCTTATCCTGGGATGACCTGTGGAACCTTCTCATCTTGGGGGTGCTGGCCTGCCCTGACCCCTGTGCATGGACTGACCCCTGCGGCCTGTAGCTCAGTGCCCCAGCAGTGGCTGGGTGGTGGGATGGTGCTGGCCCACGTGCCACCCATGCCGACCATCGCAGTGAGGGTCCCAGCAGTGGTGGCCTTCTGAAACCCAAGCAGGTGTGGAGCCGGCTCAGGTGTGGAGCCAGCTCGTTGCTTACCAGGGGAACTGTCCAGAAGCTTCTTCTGAGCCAGGCCACCGGCTTCTCTGAGAGCGGAGGATGCCAGAGCAGGAATGAGGAGGTGACAGTGTCTCCTGGACAGAATCCAGGGCACTGCCATGTCACCTCTCACACGCCGACTCTCTGGTCCCCGGACATGGCAGCGCTCCAGCAAGGTGACCAAAACCGCCAGACACGGGATCTCACTCACCGCAGCTCCTGGGAAACCAGGCACTCGGGTGTTAGGGGGAAAGCTTCGTGGCTGCCACCCCACCCCACCCCTTATTTGGAGGGGACATATTTGGGCCACACCTGGTGCTACTCCTGGTAAGGCGCTGGGGTCTCTCCTGGTAAGGTGCTGGGATATCTGACCCACACACCAGCTCACTGGACCACTGCATGGCCACCCCAGCAGCGGGTGCTGGAATATGTGGGAAGCCACGGTGAGAGTGCAGCTGCCCCACAAGCCTCCCGTCAGCCACAGGACAGCTCTCCGGAAGGTCTGCTGGGAGCACGCAGCCCGAAGCGGAAGAGCTAAACTGTCAGCTCTGAGAAGGAGACTTGGGGAGGATGGGGCTGGACGGATTCCAGGACACTGGCATGGAGTCCTGGAGGTGAGCAGAGCTGCTGGGCTGCCCCTCGGCACCGCTCCTCTTCACCCTGTGCTCAGTCAGAGTCAGAGTCATCTCTGGAGCCGAGAGCCCAGCGTACTCCCGCGGTCACCGGCCCTCCTCGAGCCCAGTGTACTCCTGCGGTCACCGCGTCCTCTGTTGGAAACAGAGGAGGCACCGAGAAGCACCCTCTGTGACTCCTTTCCTCCCCCCCCATCCAGGTCTCCCTCGCTGCCCTCTGACTCATCCTTCCCTTTCCATGGGAGCCAGCCGGGCTTGGGGTGAAAGGTCACCCTTGGCCTTGTCCTGAGTGCAGCGTGTGGGGACCCTTCATCTTTGCTGGTGTTTCTGCCAAACTCCACAGTGGGTCTGTTGTGAATCCCGCTGTGGGTCACTCACGGGGAACAGGTCGTGCCCCTGCGCTCTGCTGGGGTCCTTCTATCTACCTTGGCTACCTTGGCTCCTGCCCCCCCAGACTGCTCGGGGACCGTGCCGTTAGGCTGCTTTCAGGCCGTGTCCTTTGCCTGGATGCTTCCTGAGTCTTAAAGACTTCTGCTTTCCACAGCTCGGTTTGCACGCGCACTTTCCTGAGCATTCCTTGCATTTGATGCCCAATCAGAAATGAATCCGATGCTTACTCTGAATTGCTTTCACAATTCTTTTCCACATCTAGAGATTTACAAACACAGCAGGACTCTTTTCTGCCTGTCCGTCTTAATTTTTTTTTATATTCTTTGGGCCATTTTTAGTTTTCTAAGCAACAGAAGAAAGGTTCCACCTAGACTCTTCAGCTTGGCACCCCCTGCCTGGTTCACTGGGTTGGGCTGTTTTTTTGTTTGTCGTTTCATTTTCCTTCTTGCTTTCCAGGTTACCCTCCCGAGTACCACAAACAGTCGCATTTATTCTTCTGCCCCTGAATGAGAACATCTTCTCTTCTGGTGTCCCATTTCCCTTCCCTTCCTGGACCCTCCTAAGATGCCTTCAGACTTCTCTCAGGGTCCTGAGGTCGCTCTGACTGATGGCTAATTCTCTCTCTCCAGAATGCTCTGACTGTCTGCCCACTGTCCTTGGAGAATGGTGTTCCTTGGTGTCTGCCACATTCAGGGCTGGGGTCGTACAGCCTCGCTCCAGATGGGGCAGATTGCCAGCACCCACAAGCAGCTTTAAAAATCATGGTCAGAGACATGCTGGGGTCGAGCGATTTCTCCCCACCCCCATAAGTCTCCATATTCTGAACCCACAGTTGCCATATGGGAGCCAAACTGTGCCTTTTTAAATTGAAATGATAAGAAGATGGTCTTAGGAAGTGTTCAACTGCTTTGCCGGATGCTCTCGGGCAGCAGTTTTTGTATTGAGAGTCAGGCATTGTTTCTGGATATGAGGCGCGCACACACACACACACACACACACACACACACACACACACACTCGTGATGACTGAGTGAAGCCTGGCTCTCTGGCGCTCTCATTTCTCCATGGCTGTTGGTTTCCGGCAGACTCTGAAATCAGGCATCTTGTTTTCTCAGGAATGGTTGCTCTCACTCAGGCTCAGGCTCTCAGGGACTGTCTTTGTGTGGTTTGTGCCTTTGAGGCATCCCTTGCATCTTGGCTTAGAGTTTGGTTTCAGACCACGTTTGAAATTAAAACAGCTAAATTCTTCCAGAACTAGACCATCTCTTCAAAGTCAAGCCCAAATTGTGTCATGAAAGTGATCGTTTTCATTAAAGTTCATGTTTAGTGGAACCATTCAATTTTATTCATTGTTTTACAAAATGTATATTCATTTCTGAGTTGCAAGATAAAATTTGATAGAGGGCGTGTCTATCAAATGAATTGATAGGCACAATATGATTGACATTGGGAATGAATTGATAGACACAAATGCAATATGAATTGCAGGCATATAGGACTCTCTGTTCTCAGATTATGCTTTATCTGTTCAAACTGGTAAGCATGCATTTCATAATTGATCATACAACAGACAATAAAACATTCACGTATTTCTACTTAGTGTTTTTTAAAAACAAGTTTTGTTTTTATTTGGGAGGAGGGGGAGTTTGAGCAGTACCTGACAGTGCTGGGGCTACCCTGGGCTCAGGGTTGCTCTCAGCAGAGGTGAGGGCACCTTGTGGTGCCAGGGATCACACTGGGGTCCATCACTTGCCAGGGAAATGCCTTAACCCCTGTACTGACTCTCCAGCTGCATAAAGACCGGTTTTAAGTGAGCTCGAAAAGGCACGGAATGAGTGTCTAGCTGTCTGCACTGCTGAGAGATGCGTTATAATTAATGTTTCATGTCTGCACTTATTCCCTTTCTGTTCCCTGCCTCTTGGGTGTGGTGCCGTGCTGAGAGGCCACACACACCTGCGGTGCTCACACACTGTGTTGCTGGCTGGGGACCGTGCTCCTCTGGCTCTGGCCCTCAGCAGGGCAGGGGATACTCCTGGCCAGAGTACAGCACCTCTTCCAGTTGGGGTGCAGCCAGAAATTAGTTACATCTCTGGGGATCATAGCTGTCACAGCCAGATCCCGAATGCAGTGTGTCCAAGGTCACGTGTGGCCCAGGCAGGTGCCGAGGCACGGAGCCACCCCAGGCCTCTGCATCCCCAGCCCGGCTCCTCTCATAGTGCTTTTAAACCCAATGGTATGTGACGTGATGGGTGTTTCTGGAGAGCAGAAAAGCTGGTGTAGCAGATGGAATGTGTAAGTTAAGGCGTAGGGATGCCATTCTGAGTGTTTCTTGGTGGTGCCGCGGCCGGAACCTAGAGCCACCCACATGTAGAGCCAGCACTCTACCCCCAGGCCAAGACCCGGGCCCCAAGAACACCATTTTGATGGAAGATCCTATCATTTGTCATTTCTCAGGTATCCTAAAAGTAGAGTTTTAAATATCGAGCTTCAACTTTGTTTCATATAATCTCTTTATAAATCAGTCTGTAAAACACATCCTCGTGCCACTGGTTACAAACTCTTCGGGTACTCCTAAATTAGCACAAGTCAAATGAAAATTATAGTCTGTTCAGTTTTAGTTAATTCTAGACAATTTTAGATCAAAAAATCCCCAAGAAGGGAGGGGGAAACTTTAAAAGATAGACTAAGAAATCAGGACCAGTTACAGCACGTCATAGCAAATTAGACCTTGTTCAGAACAGAAATAAATAGAATTTCTGTTTTTCTTAACCACGGGGTCTTTTGCAAAACAATGTTCTCGAAGTGGCAGCACAAAGGCCCATTCTCTGCCCTCCCCAGATAGAAACAGCTGAAGAAAATGAGCATTTATCTGGGTGGTGCTATGCTTGCCTGGACGTCTTCTTCTGAAGCCGAGGTGGGTGCTTTGCAACTTCTTACTTACATTTATAACTGATTTTGATTACTTTTGTTCCATGAAATTTGCTAATTTCTTTGGAATTGACTCCCATTTGGCTCCGTTGGGGAGCAGCCCTTGACTGGTACACATTAGTTAGGGTGCCAGGGGCTGTCTGCACCCACAGGTTATGGTTCTAGGTATCTTTCAGGACCTGGAAGAAGATATTGGGTGCATAGTTTGGTATCCAACTTGTTTTCATTAACGTTGTCTCTTATTCCCCCTTCCCACTTCTGATTATTTCAAACATAAATGATGCCTTTAGCATGGCCGAGCTCCGTGCTGCCAGGCTTCCTCCCTGCGTTCATCTGACCAAGGATCTGTGTTTTGTCCCTTTAGAACTGACCCGGGGTTGGTCCTTATCTAACTGGATGACAGAGCCCATATGGCACTGACCATAGAAATCGTGTCATAAAGCTGAATTTTTGAAATTGCATGCATCAAATTCTTCCCCAGTTTCTAGAGCGACAGAATTCAGTTATTGAGCTATGTCTTACAGGAAGGTATTTATATTCAAAACTAAGTATTGTTCTTGAACCCATGGTAGAACTTAAATTTTCCCACTCAGGGTACACTTTTTCAGAGAATGTAGTTTTGAAAAATATAAGCTATACCAATGTCAACTTAAATATTTTTCCAAATTTAATTTAGTTTCATAAAGTTCATTTTACTACACTGGGAGAAACATTTTTGGCCTCTATTAAATTGACGTTTCCATCAGTTCTGTATTTGACTTTTGGTTTTTAAAACAGTTTCAGTGCTCTACACACCTGTGTCCTGGGTGACTATTATAAACAAACCACTTTAAATATTTTATTCAAGAAAGGTATAGGGCATGATTGGAAGTATTGCCTCACGAGCTTGATTTTTTATAACAATTAGAAACAAGGCTTGTCTGATGAGAATGCATCTTGACAAATTGACATGTTTTGATAGGTGCTGAGGTAATTGTACAGATTTTAAAAATTAAACAAATTGCAAACAGAGATTCCTGCAGCAGGTTAATCCTAATATCAAGGTTTTTGTGTTAGCTTAAGCATTGCTCAATATGACAAAGTTGTCTTTGGGTGGAACATTTCTGAACATGTGATATAAATTTGGTGCTGAGATGGGTCAACTGTATTACATAGTAAGAAGGAATTTGGTTTTGTGGACGTTAATGCATGATAGCCCCCAAATCTGGGGGCCAGAGCAACAGTACAGTGGGTAAGTCATTTGCCCTTCGTGCAGCCGACCCAGGTTTGAGCCCCACCAGGAGTGATCCCTGAGACCGGGCCAGGAGTGAGCCCTCAGCATAGCCGGGTATGACCCAGACCCTCTTTCACCCTGCAAAAAGTATATTCTCCAAGTGTTGAATAGGTCCTGTTTCATATTTACATGAAAGAACCATGAGCTAGTTCTCTTACATGAGATAGTTCTCTTGCTAGTTACATGAACTAGTTCTCTTGCTAGTTACATGAGCTCGTTCTCTTGCCCGTGACGAGCTTGCCTGTGGAAGTTTGCTGGTAACGCGGAGCAGAATCGTTCTTCCTCCTAGTCACGGCTTCAAAGCATTGTTGTTGTTACCAAGGAGCTTTCCTAGAGTGTCACGAGTGACACAAATCATGTCTGTTTCTCCTGTGCAAAAACTCTAACCCACCATATGCAATAAAGGATGCTGATTTATTGATTTACTTTCTCCCAGTGCTCGGGGTACCCACGGTGCCAGGCTTCACGGCCAGCCTTCCGCCACGCAGAGCACCTGTTCTAGCCGCTGAGCTCTCTCTGGCCAAGGACATCTTAAAAAATCGGATATACTTCAGGGCATTCTTTAAAACTTTTTCCTACCAAGTAGAGAGAGAGAGAGAGAAAGAGAGAGAGAGAGAGAGAGAGAGAGAGAGAGAGAGAGAGAGGTTTCGACCGTTTCCTGGAGGCATGGAGGGACCAGGGTCCTCTCCTCAGTCTTTGCCTTTCCCTTAGAACATGAGACCTTGAGTTTTATTATTTATAGCCTGACACGGAGAGGAGTCCCCTAGTGGCCGGATCTTCCACTCTCTCTCGTATGCTTGAAATATTCTTATACTTTTTAAGGGGGTGAGAGGGAAGGGGCCCTGCTTAGTCCTAGCTCACACTGAGCATGTTTCATTTGCTTGGTGTGTGTGTGGGCTGCAGGTGTCCTCCCCTGATAGCCATGGCTGGCCGGCAGACACACACGTTCCTTTGTGGCTCTCACACGTCCTGGTTGTGGCGGGCCTCAGCTCACGTGCTTTGTGCCGGTGTCCAGTAGCAGAGCAGCCGGGCTTGCACACAGGCCTGTGGGCTGGTGCCGGGAACCAAATCCACGGCCGAGATGCCCCGAGCTGCCCCCGCCCGCGTGCCTGCGTGTTGGCACCAGCGTGTCTTTTTAGTTCCGTGCTTCTGTGTTCCTGGGTTTCAGCCCTCAGCAGAGGACTCCCCATTTTTAATGCTCAGGGAACCGCCTTTTGGAAGACTGAATCTGTCTAGTCTTGGGGGCCAGGGCATGCAGTGTGCAGGTGGCCCCGAGGGACAGTCCAGGGGACGCCCAACTACAGGCCCAGCCTTGCAGCTCTGCCTGGACCTACAGGCTGGAGCCCCAGGCCCAGCTGCTTGTGGGCCCCTGCAGCCCTACATGGCGGTACAGGGGAGTTGGGGGGGGGGGGGGGAATGTGTGCAGTGTGGGGTCCGGAAGTCAGCGCCTCCCTGGGCAGCACGGTGTGAACCCCACACTGAGAAGCGTCTTCCTGGCCCCAGCTGATGTTGTTGACCCCAATGAGAAAGTGTGAAGTGTGGTCTCTGGCTTTGAGGGGAAGGCTGGTGCCTCCGGGACATTGAGCTACTCAAGGAAATCGGATCATCCCCTCTCCCCACCCAGCACTTGTCCCTTTCTCATAGGCATAGGCACTGGCCGCCTGGCCGAGCCTCGCATCATTCTGACAGTGACTGCCTGGAGGGGAGGCTCAGTCTCATATCCCCATTTCAGCTGCCCGGCTGTGCCCGGGCGCCCCCTCTCCCTCACGCTCTGTGCGAGGCAGGTGTGCCCACCCGCCTCTGCAGACCAGCTCTCCGCTGGCTCCTGCTGGTCATGCTAAAGGGTGCAGGCGGGGAAGGCTCTGGGTCTTCATGGAGGGCACGTCTTGGCGTCTGGGGTAGCTCTTGTGCGCCTGCTTGGGGAGGCCCGTGTATTGTATCAGCTTGGCCCCGGTCCCCCCAGGACCCTCTCTCCCTCACTTGTTTCCTTTGCTGCTCAGGGGAGGTGAAAGGGCTTCAGAGAGTCCCTCCTGCTCTCTGGAGGGGGCTCTGCTGTCTTTACTCTTGCTGGCCTAAGCGAAGTATTTTCCTACTGGAGGGTCTTGATTCCTTTGCCCATGGGCACCAGGCAGGTGTTTCCTGCCCTGCTCCCCACCCCCCATGCAGCTTGGTTAAAGCTGACCTCCCTCCAGGTGTCCGTGTTCCGTGTCTCTCTGCATCCCTCAGGACAGACACAGGCATCTCTCACGAGACAACAGGCATCTCTCAGGGAGACATCAGGCATCCCTCAGGAGAGACATCAGGCATCTCTCACGAGAGACAACAGGCATCTCTCAGGGAGACATCAGGCATCTCTCAGGGAGAGACATCAGGCATCTCTCAGGAGAGACATCAGGCATCTCTCACGGAGACAACAGGCATCTCTCAGGGAGACATCAGGCATCTCTCAGGGAGACATCAGGCATCTCTCAGGGAGACATCAGGCATCTCTCAGGGAGACATCAGGCATCTCTCAGGAGAGACACAGGCATCTCTCAGGGAGACATCAGGCATCTCTTAGGAGCAACATCGTCATCTCTCAAGGAGAGATGTCAGGCTTCTCTCAGGGAGACACTCCACCTTATCACACAACCTACACCTCGCGAGCATCTTGGTAGAAGCATTTCACAGAAACTCTTGCATTGGTGCATAATATCATTCTGTAGGGCAAGAACTCCTAGCCTGATCCAAGGTTGGGCACAACACCCTCCAGGAGATCACCCACAGGGATCCTGCCCGAGGGATCTGCGCCTTAGTGGGAAGCAGTGGAAATTTGGGGCGTGGGGATCCAGGGCTTTCTGCTGCCCCAGTTCTGCCATGGGCAGTATCGGGGTGGAGTTTCAGCTCGACATCGCACGCCAAAAGGAACTTTATTTTCCTCTAGCAGGCTTCAAGCAAAGTTCGAAAGTTTAATTTTTATTCCAAAAAATTGATCACTGTCTGATCACTGTCTTCCTGTTCATCATCGATTTGCTCGAGCGGGCACCAGTAACATCTCCATATGACCTGTCTCATGCAAGTAGAGCCCAAGGGCACCTGCTTGCTCCAGGAACATAAAGAGCCTCAAACCATTCCATCAGGTCATGGGAATGAGGTCTGTAATTGTTACTGGTATCTGGCATATCAAATATGACACGGGTAGCTTGCCTGGCTCTGTTCGAAACGGAGCAGGTCCTAAAAATTACTGTTATTAAATTAAAAAATAATTTTATACCATTATCTTTCCTTTTCTTCCCCCCCCCCGTCAACCCCGCTTTTAGGCCATACCAAGGTGTGCTCAGGGTTATTCCTAGCTCTGCATTCAGTAATCACTCCTGATAGCCCCAGGGGACCCTATGAGAAGGTGGGTGGAACCTAGGTCACCGCACACCAGGCAAACGCCCTCCGCACTCTGCTTTCTCGGGCCCCACATAACCTTTTCTAAACCTATTCAGCATATCAGAGTTTTTATTTGCTACTAAGTCCTGCTAAGTCCTGTCATAATGCAGTAGAAAAGGACTTAGAGGAAGAAAGCATGAGGGAAAGAAGTTATTTTTCGGACACATTAGCCCTCAGTTATATTTGCTTTAGGAATACAAGATCTGATCATTTTTATATTTTTGAAGATGCAGCGATAATGGTGTGGATCGTGGCCATGTCTTCCTGTAGATTTGTCAGTATTGTTGAATCTAGACGTGCTTGTTCTTGCTATTCAAATCACAGGGAGTTTATTTTATATAAACCATGTCTCTGGTAAGAAACATAGACACAACTTACCTTAAAATGTAGCTTACACCATAATTGTGGCTAACATATTTTAAAATATATCCTTGCAGGGAGGCTGGCAAGATATTACAGGAGGGTAGTGTGCTTGCCTTGTATGAGGTCAACCTGGGTTCCATCCCCAACACCCTGAGCACAGCCAAGAGTAATCCCTGGGCGCAGAGCCAGGTATGAGCCCTGTGCACAGCTGGGTAGGGCCCAAAACCAAAAAGAGAAAAATCCTGGGGCCAAAGAGATAGTGCAGTGGGGAGGGCATTTGCCTGGCAAGCAGCCAACATGAGTTCGATCCCCAGCAACCCATATGGTTCCCAAGCACCACCAGGAGAGCACCTAGGCTCATCCAAAACCAAAAACAAGAACCGACAAAATGAAGAAAATCCTTCCAAAAGAAAAAAGGACAGTGACCTCTAGACCTTCTGAGAGGTAGTAGACTCCTGAGCGTGGTAACACCCAACCTGGCTGAGCTGCAAGTCGCAAACAGGATTTGTTCTAGTTTTTGCCTTTGGTGCCCTCTTGTGGAATTTTTTAAAAAACTGCTTGTCAAAGCATCCGTTTCTTAAAGTTTCTTTTTCTCTTAAAATGTTTGGTTTCCCAATCGTCTCTATGATTTATTAATCCTCTGGCAGGCTTTTTGGCCATGAGAGAAGATGTGAAAAGCCGTGGCTTGCTCAGGTTGCCCCTGCTGTGTAATTCACTCTGTGTGTCGGCGTGGGGCACAGGGGCTGGTAAGGTCTTCCTGAGCTTGGAAACTCTTCATACGAAGCCAGGAGCTTGTGCAGTCTTGCCTCCGTACGGCGCCTCTGAAGTCCTGCCCACACCCCCTTCGCACCAATTCAGCTTTTGTACTGAGGAAGGAGCCTTCCATGACTCTTGGGGAACCCGAAGGCTTTGACGTGACTTGTCAACCCACCTGCGAACATGGGGAGCGTGGGGCCGGTGGAGCAGAAGTTTCCGTCGGTTCACGACTGATGTGGCAGCGGCGGCAGCGGTGGGAGCTCCTGGGCCTGTTTCGTGGTGGAGATGGACACGCAAATGGTCCATTCCCAGTGCTGTTTCTCACTGCGGCCTTCTCATTCCTGCACTCGGCTGACACCAGAGATGGGAGCCAGGGCACTATTGGAAGGGGCATATTTTTTCTCTCTGCGTTTGTTTTTTCAGTTAAAGCACCGTGATTTACAGTGTTGTGCATGGCTGAGTTTTATGTGTACAGTATTGCAGCACCATCCCAGCACCAGGGTCATCCTCCTCCAGCCAGTGTTCCCGGTGCCCTCCCCTTATCCCCCCCACCCCACCACCACCACCAGCCTGCCCTCCGGACAGGCACCTTCTGACTTCGGTTGTTGAAGTTTGGGTCCGTTGATTTCAGTGTTGCTGACTCTGGTTTGTGTCTTTGGCTCTATCGTTCTAACACCAGCTTCGTAGCTGCCTCATTGCTTCCCACCTGACTCTTCTCCCCCCCTCCCCTCCGCCTCCTTCTTTCCTTCTCCCCCTGTGCTCTGGGGCCAGGGTTGATCGGGCGTCCCTGGAAGGGGCATATCTTTGATATTTTGTTCAGGGTTCTGAGCTCAGTTGGGTGAAACCTGGTACAAAGGACCCCTGAGTTCGCCTCTCGGTTCTGAAGGTCGCAAGTGGGAGGAGGGGGGCGGGGGCTGTTTTGAGGCAGCACTGAAGTAGGGGCATCAGGGGTGTCTGGGGTCCTAGGCCACAGGGTTCCGCCCAGGGCCTTGGTGCGCGTGGCCAGGGCCGCCCGCTGTCTTGCCACACTCTGCGCAGTGTTGCAGGGACTGTGGTATCCCCAGGGACACCCCTCAGACATTCGCCTTTTCCAACCCAGAAGATGGACGTTTATTGGCTCGGGTTACTGTAACACCAGCCCCGGATGTCGTTTAGCAGCTGGAGAGAAGGAGGAGACCCCCAACCCCCCATTTTCTCCAGTTTTCTGTCCATTTCCTCGATGCTCTGAGCTTGCCTGGTGGGTTTCCTCGCCCCATCCCCTTACCGCCCCCTCCAACGCCCAGTCCCTAAGACTTGGACATGCCCTCACGGGGCAGTTCTCTGAAGTCATTTTTGGGGGTTGTTTATAAATGACATCATCCGTTTCGCTTCCTGTCTTCATCTGTTCAAATCAGAATCTCCTGCCGTGTTGGCGTCAGTTTCGTCTTCGCCGTAGCCTTGGAATGTTTGGCGTCATCTCTGGCCTATTGTGTTCGGCCATCCAGAAAGTTTCTACAATATGTTGATTCTTATTCCAGGATTTCCTTCAGAATTGATTTATCTTTTCTTTTTCTGTAGCCCCCACCCTTTAAAAAAATTTTTTTGGTGGGGGTGGAGATGGGCCACACCTGGCGGTACTCAGGAATCACGCCTGGAGGGCTCAGGGGACCACATGGGATGCCGAGGATCAAGCCCAGTGAGCCCTCCCCACCTTAGTGTCAGTGACTCCTCAAAGGCCCTTTGTAAACCCGGCTGAGTTCCTCAAATCTGGATTTCACTAATGATCTCCCATCACTGGTCCTGACTGCCTGTCCCCCGGCTGACTCATCTGTTTCGAGTCCTGACTCCTGGGCTCTCTCTCTCCCTCCCCTAGTCCAACCTGGGGAACTCTGTGAGCGCTAGTGCCCCCCCCCTTCCTGATCTAGAATGCTCTTTTCCTGATTTTTATCCTGACATTCAGAAAGCCTTAGCTTCATGAGGGGGCTGACTTTGTTCTAAGGGAGTGTCCTGTTTACCATCCCTGGCCACTCTAGGTGTTGGTTCGTGCACTGGGCTGTGAGCTCAGGGGTAGCAGGGTTACATCTTACAGCTAGGGCGGAGGTGGGTTCCGCGTGAAGGTCGTGGTGTATGCTTCCCCACTGCATCTGAGCTGGGACAGTTGGTTACCCGCACCTCACCCCGCCCAAAGTGCCCGGTGAAGCCTCTGCTCACTCTGATTGCAGAGCTTTTGGGGGTGGGGGGGAAATACCTGCAGGGTGCGTATTTCTTACTGTTTTTAAAACCCAAATGGGCCGGAGAGTGCAGGGGTTAGGGCGCTTGCCTTGCATGTAGCCAAAATGGGTTTAATCCCTGCTCTGTGGGATTCCCAAAGCACACTGGGCAGCCCTTAAACATTACCAGATGTGGCACCCAAAGCATACACATTGCAATATACACACACACACACATACACACATATACACACTCACATACACACTCACACACACACATGATTTGTTCTGTCATTTGTTGTTTGCTTTGTCGTTTCTACCGGGTTTGTTAGTGCTTCTGGGATATTTTAGTGCTGTCCAGACCATTGACCATTGTGATCTTACCACTTTGTGCTTGATTAGTCCACCTGTATGTCCTTCATTCCTTTTATTCGAAAAAAAATCAGATTTTTTTCAAGTGATTACACAGTGCATCATCCCTTGAGTTTTCTCGTCCAATCCAAGCCATTAAAATCTCTACCCTGTGCTAACCATGTACTGTTGGACTGTTATTGGCAATGAAAATTTTAAATGTCATTTGAAGAAAAGGCTTTTTAGAATTAGGGCACTTCTAAACAGGAAAGGTGCCCGTTAACTGAGGAACGGCCTCTCTTCATGTTGCCCAGAACAAACACTTTTCAGAATGTGACTGTCCTCGTCAGTCAGACCAGGGCTGAGCGCCTCGGGAACCCTCACGGCAAACAGACCCCGCGAATGTCAAGATCCCGAGCTTGGCCCCCGATTGTTTCTCAGACTGTTATAACGTAAATCTCTTCACCACGGAGTAGGATTTCCTAATAATGTTTTCAAATACTTGTAGTCCATGTGGACTTTATGATTCATAACCTGGATTATCCTCAGCGCTCTGTTTTGCATTCCTGGCTCATGATGATGAGCCCTGATTGAAACGCTTTTGTGCTCCTCTCCGGGATGGGCTGCTCCTCGCGCAGCCGAGAAGCATCTGCTCCGCAGACCCCCTTCCTGTCAAGCAGCAACACGCCGTCTTCCTTTTGCTCGGCGTTGGGGGTGGAGCAGAGCCATATAGATGAATGAGTGTGACTGGGGAGGCCGTTACCAGCAACTCTCAGTAGAAAGAAATGCAGTCTTCAGTGCCATCTGAAGAGCGCCCGTAGTGTGCCACATGCGGTGTCCGAGAATGAGATAAAAGGGAAACACCGCAGAAGCTGGTGAACAGCATCACCCAACCGGGGTGTGCTGGAATCAGGGCTCTCGATGTGCGGGTGCCCAGGACCTCTGGGCCGTCTAGTTACCCTCCTGAAAGTCCGTTATTTTACAGTCTTCTCTTTGCTCTTTGTTCCCTGGAGGTGAGGTGATCACCCTTGAGTGAGGTAAAGTAGCCAAGACAATCCGCAGGAAGGAAAGGCCCCTCCGAGCTTGAGCCATTGTTTCTCTAATCCCCGTGATGACCTCAGCACGTCACTCCGCGTTGACACGGCCGGGTGACCCGGTGTGGGGTCAGCTGTGAGAGAGAACCTGAGAGCCTGAAAAGTGAAGCTTCATACCAGACAGATTCTCCATTTCTTGTTCGTTTGATGGTCACTGCCCCATTGTGTGTGTGTGTGTGTGTGTGTGTGTGTAGCGCACGCATTTTCTTAAATCAAGTATAGCTTATGTGTGTGAGTTTCTCCCTCTCTCCCCTTCATCAAAACGGAACATGCTCTAACAGATCTCTGCTATGAATTAAATGAGGCTTGGGAAATGCTGAAGATAATTCCCAAAGCCTTGTGCCAACAGGAGCTGGAGCTCAGGCTTTGGAGGCCCGGTGACCCGGTTAGAATCCCTGCCCCTCAGACAGTTTCTCCACCTGTTTGAACTTCAGGTTTTTGCACAATGGGGATTATGATACCCGCTGGTGGGGAGTAAGCGGATTAACAGGGCACAGCCTACCCAGAGTTCTTAGTGCTGTGGGTCTGGTGCCCACACCAGCCTGAGGGCCTGAACGGCCTGTGAGACACAAGACACGCGCCCACGTACCCTGACGGGCATCAGCGCTGAGCACCACAAGGGGCAGGCCTGGCATCTCACCTTCTCATTGCTCTGTCGTCAGACTGTGCCTGAGTCCCACTTGCTTCCCCAGCATGGGCCATGGGTCCTCCGGCCTGTCCTCAGGGGGCCGGGGCATGCAGACTGTGCTGAGATGGGATCGTTCCTTCTCTCTCTCTCTCTCTGGCCTAACTTCTCCCCAGCCTTCCCTCGGGAAAAGAATTTCAGGAAGGGACAAAGAGTGAAGAAAAGTGAACTTGGGAAAGGAGGAGGATGGGGAGAGAGAGATAGGAGAGAGAGGAAAGAGAAGGATAAAGATAGAAAGATAGAGGAAGAGAGAGGGAGAGGGGGGAGGAGGGAGAGAGGAAAGAAAGATGGAGAGAGAGGAGAGGGAAAGAGGGAGTGAAGGGGGAGAGAGAGAGAAAAATGGAGAGAGAGGAGGGAAAGAGGGAGTGAAGGGGAGAGAGTAGACAGGAGAAAAAAGAGAGAGAGGGAGAAAGGGAGGGGAGGGAGAGAAGAGTCAGGCCCTGGGGAGACGTGGAATTCAGGTTCTTGGTGGCTGGTGGTGGTGAGGGCTGGTTCTTGGGGCGGGAGACAGTCCCAGCAGAGAATGGCTTCGGGCAGGTTGTATCTGAGACCCCAACTGACATTTGAGTAGTACACAAAGATGAGGAAGTGTCAGGACCTGGGAGCAGATGGGACACAGGGAGACTGGAAGAATTCTCAGAGGCTGGGGACCCCCAGGCTCCCGCCCTGGTTTTCTTTGCTGGCTCATTCCTGAAGAGTAGCAGACAGACGCCGTCCATCTGCAAAGCAGTTTCCTACAAGCCGCAGGCTACCCGGTCTCTCTGAACCAGAACTGGTCCATTACTCCAAAGGTGTTACTCCAACGGCATTGCTCCAGTGTAGCTGTAGGTGAATGGTCTGAAGAACATTCCTCTGGTTCACGCTTATATTACTGACTCGATTATGCTGTGGCAGAAGCTCAGGCAAACTTTTCAAACACCTAAAAATTAGGGACTGGAGAGATAATAATTCCATATGTTTTCCTTGCATGTGGCTCACCCCAAATCAATCCCCGGCATCATTAGGGTCTTGTCTCTGCCCACCCCTCACCTGGCTTCCTGAGCACAGAGCTAAGCTCCTGAGCCCCTCAGCATATGGCTAAATTTCCAACCCCCATAAAAATAATCATTTCCCATGGGATGTTAACTCGCACTTTTAGGTATCTAAGTGCGCAAAAGATCTAAAAAGGCCCCACCCTCAGCAGGAACAACTCCTAGGGTTGTTTATAATAATCACCCACTGTGTGCTCATCAGTATGTGACCAGGAAATAAAACATAACAAATGTGTGTAAGCGTGCGTGTGTGTGTGTGTGTGTGTGTCCATACCTTGGAATATCATAGCCTGAGAAAGTAATGGAGGGCTGGAGCAATAGTCCAGCAGGGAGGGCATTTGTCTTGCACGCAGCCTACCCTGGTTCCATCCCCAGCATCACATACGGTCCCCAAGCACCACCAGGAGTAATTCCTAACTGCAGAGCCAGGAGTAACCCCTGAGCATTGCTGGGTGTAACCCAAAAAGCCAACAACAAAAAAACAGTTATGGAATTCTGATGAAAGCTACAAGGTGGAGTGAGTTTTTTAAGCTGGTCAGGCTGAAAGAAGCCCCAGGTGGACAGGGTCAGTGAGGGCCTGCTCTTTCTGGGGATACTGCAAGAGGCCAAGGCAAAGGCCTTGACCCTACAACACGAGGAATATTCTCAGGACCACATGCTTGGTGAGCTGCAGATAGCAGACTTGATGCTGGATTCGCTGGTCATAGTTCTAGAAATGCCGATGGCCACTGCGCAACTGTCAGCAGCTTCTCATGCCCCAGCAGCCCATTGCTGCTGTCTGTCACCTGCCTGAAATTCTGTCTCTCAGTCCTCGCATTTGTCTGTGCATGACCTTGCTCAGCCCTCACTTACCCGGACCCATTTGGCTTCCTGACCAAATTACCTTGCCCGGGTTACCTTGCGCTGCTGACACGCTGGGAACCATGTAGGCTGAGCGTGAAGGACGCCTGCAGTCGGTGCTGATACATGGGGACCCTGTAGGATGAGTATGAGGGACGCCCTGCAGTCGGTGCTGATACACGGGGACCCTGTAGGCTGAGCGTGAGGGACGCCTGCAGTCAGTGCTGATACATGGGATCCTGTAGGCTGAGCGTGAGGGACGCCTGCAGTCGGTGCTGATACACGGGGACCCTGTAGGCTGAGCGTGAGGGACGCCTGCAGTCGGTGCTGATACACGGGGACCCTGTAGGCTGAGCGTGAGGGACGCCTGCAGTCAGTGCTGATACATGGGATCCTGTAGGCTGAGCATGAGGGACGCCTGCAGTCGGTGCTGATACCGGGACCCTGTAGGCTGAGCGTGGGGCGCCTGCAGTCGTGCGATCACGGGACCCTAGCTGAGCGAGACGCGCAGTTACACGGACCCTGTGGCGCGTAAGGCCCGTGCTGAACCGGGACCCGTAGGCTGAGCGGGGGACACCTGAGTCGGTGCTGATACACGGGACCCTGTAGGCTGAGCATGAGTGACGCCTGCAGTCGGTGCTGATACAGGGACCCTGTAGGCTGAGCGTGAGGGACGCCTGCAGTCGGTGCTGATACACGGGACCCTGTAGGCTGAGAGTGAGGGATGCCTGCAGTCGGTGCTGATACACGGACCCTGTAGGCTGAGCGTGAGGGGTACCTGCAGTTGGTGCTGATACACGGGACCCTGTAGGCTGAGCGTGAGCGACGTCTGCAGTCGGTGCTGATACACAGGGACCCTGTAGGCTGAGCGTGAGGGACGCCTGCAGTCGGTGATGATACACGGGACCCTGTAGGCTGAGAGTGAGGGATGCCTGCAGTCGGTGCTGATACACGGGGACCCTGTAGGCTGAGCGTGAGGGGTCGCCTGCGTCTCGCAGCTGCCCTTCATCCTCCTCCCCTCTCTTGGCAGGATGAAGACGAGCTGGACTCACACACCATGGTCAAGAGCACGGGCGGAGAGCGCGGGCACCATGCGGGCCACCAGCACCATGAGCGGGGGCGCCCAGACCATGATCGAGCACAGCAGCAGCATGCTGGAGTCCGACCTGGGCACCATGGTCATCAACAGCGGGGGACGAGGACGAGGAGGACGGCACCATGAAAAGTAGGGCGGCCCGTCCCGACTCTCCCCAGACGCTTTGTTGGTTTTGTTTGTTTGGGTTTGTGTGTGTGTGTGTGAGAGTGTGTGTGTGTGTGTGTGTGTGTTTTGTTTTGTTTTGTTTTGTTTCAGTTTTTGCTTTTTGAATCACACCCGGGATGCTCAGGGGTTACTCCTGGCTCTGCTCTGAGGAATTACTCCTAGCGGTGCTCAGGGGACCCTATGGGATGCTGAGAATCAAACCCGGGTCTGCCAAGTGTAAGGCAAAAGCCCACCCCGCTCTGCTATCACTTGCCCTCTGATTGGTCCTCTTATAAACCCTTATTTGCATACCCAGCCTGATTGGTTCCCACACCCGTCATGTGCATAAAGACACATGCAGGGCCTTCCCAGCTGCTCTTTTGAGAGTATCATTAGATCGGCAGAAAGCAGGATAATTCTCTACTTGTTTTTATAGCCCCTTGTGAACGTGTTGTTGTTGCTTGGCTTTATGTCATCATTTTTTTAAAAAGATGGCACAAAGAGACTGGGGCAAATTGCCCCCTTCCCCACCCCCTTATTGTCGCAGAAGGCGATTCATCTTCCATTTCCGGTATGGAACCTTTTTTCCTGGTGAAGGATGCTAACCCAAAACTTAATTTGATTTTCAAAGTTTTTTGTTGAGATAAAAAGATAGCGTTCCTAACATTTGCTTTTCCAATTTAAAAAGCAAACCTCAAATTCAGTTCCAATATATACAACATAATATTATTTCACGTTGTCTGAGTTCTCCGACAAGCAGCAGCCAGAGCGGGTTGTGGGCTGAGGAGACAGACGGGGTGAGCGAGGGCAGGGGCTAGAAGAGACGCTGGGGGGGAGAAACTGCCGGACAGTGAGGGGCGGGGGGGAGGGGCGGCCTGCCCCACGCGTGAGGCTCGGTCAGGGCGTACAGGAGGCAAAGGCCAGAGTGGGGCGTGACTGGCAGCTCGCCTCCCACCCGGCCTCTCTGTCTCTCCCTGGTAGCTGTGATTGTATGCGAAAGGTCCAAGCCCAGGGCTTCCCGCCTCTCCCTCTGCGTCATGCGTGTTTCATGCCCACGTCCTAGCACGAGCCGCTGTCCACAGCCCCCGTATGCCCCCCAGGCGCCCCCTACGAGGTTCTGTTCCGCGGGTGCTGGCCCGCGCCGCCTCTTTGCTCTTTTCTCCTGGCGCTCGGAGTGTAGGAGTCGGGAAAGTTCTCCAAAGCTCCGCAGGCCCTTCTGCCTCCAAGGGCGCCGAGCTCTGACGTCAGCTGGGAGAGATAGTGCAGGTGGGTTTCCATGGGGTCTCGGCTCTGTTGCGGGAACCAGCCCCGTGTGGAGCTGAGCAGCGAGGATTCTGTGACTGGGCTTGTCCCTGGGCCTGGGGGCCACAGCCGGCGCTTCTCTTTTATTTTCATTCCCGGAATTTTCAACTTTGTATTGTAAGACTCCTTTAGTACCCATAAATCTAATCCCCCCCTCCCTCAGGGCTTATCATACTGTCCATCACAATAGTAAAGAATATCTAGTTTTGTTCTCCAAAACCAAATCATATTGTTGAGGTTGGGGGCCACAGGATCACTCCTGGCAGAGCTGGGGTGGGGGTGGAGAGATTAGACCTAGGTGGGCCTCGTGCAAGGCCAGAGCCCTACCTGCTGAACTACTGATCCAACCCCCGTTTGGGGGCGCCCACATCCACACTGTGGTGTGCGGAGCGCAGGGTTCCTGAGTCAGAGTGGAAGGGTCGGAGGAAGGGTCAGATGCCCGTGGACTATGGAGTCAGTATCCTCCGTAGTACATATCGCATACTGAAATATCATGTACTCAATATTTCAGACAGATTTCAGCCAGGTGTGTGGGCGTTAACATAGGGCCAGAATGACTGGGCACAGAGTCCTGTTGACCAGGCCCGTAACGCTGACTTCTGGCGTCTACACGGGTCCTTCTTACCGCGACCAGGGCTGCAGTCAGGCCGCTACTGGGGTCCCGATACAGCCCGAAGCTCATCCCTGCTGCCTCCAGGACCCCCCAGCCACCCCCAGGTCCACCCATATTGTCGGGAGCGCCGCGGGGTCCCTGACAGTGCCGGGAAGCGAGGTTCCCTTCTACCTCTGAAGCCAGCGAGCAATGGATAAAAACTCAGGAATCCGATGCAGTTTTAAAAGGCTTTACTTATCACAGGTTCAGGCATACAAATCAGCAAAAGGAAAAGCCCGGTGCTTAGGATTCCAGGCTAGAACCCCAGCCAAATGTAGGCCAAGATGGCGGCCACCACGTGTAAAGGCCCTGTAAAAGGAGAAGAAGACAAGACTCCCAAGAAGGGTGAGCGCTCACAAAAGAGAGAGCCCAAAAAAAAAAAAGCTCGCGAGAGAAAGCAGGCTAGTTTTATACCCTGCAACTCAGACCTTCCTCCCACTGTTATGGAAAGCAGGGAGGGTCAAATGCCCTTAGGTAATCCCTCCCTGCACCTCACCTAGGCCTTATTATATGCTAATGTTTTGAGCCAAGATCTGCCTGGAAATGCCTTTTATAGGGTAGAGAAGGGGTTTCTGAGATGGCATGTCTCTGTACCAAAGACTAATACTAATGCCAGTTAAATATTTCCCCAGGCCTTCACAAGTCTCTTCTACTTCATTGTAGTTTTATATTTTAGTTGCCTTTTGAGTATATCAGGGAGCCATGCTTGTTTGCTTGGAAGCAAACAGCATTTCTCTCTGGTCTAATTACTTAGGGGGTCCTACGTGGCCAGGCTAATATGCTGGTAAGATCTAGCTAGTCCCACGATGATTGTGGTAGCTTGGGAGAATATTTATACCAGCTAGTACAGCATACATGGTCAGATAAACTGCCACATTTAGACTACCCCCTTATCTACGAAGTGATTTGCAGGCGGCAATTCAGAGCAGATGCAGCGGCCCTTAGGAGTCCTGCAACACCATATGAGGCTGGTGAGAGGCCTATTGAGTGGCCACCCTGCACTGGAGTGTCCAGCTGGGACAGATGGGGACTGGCTTCCCTGAGCCTCCTGGCGTCTGTTCGCGATACCACAAAGCTACAGCTTGCCTGTGGGTGACTCGGTCATGTGGGTCTTCCCCTCCCAGCACAGAGCATGGAGCAGTGTGGACGGGCTGGTCTTGCTGGACACCGTCTCTCACGCATGGCCCCAGGGAAAGGGCTTCCTGAGACACGCAGGGCCTCGTTTTTTCCCCTCCCCACTCCCCCACCCCTGCCTGGGAAGCCGCCGCTTTCCTGTGCTGACATCCCGGGCCTCAGTTCCCTTCCACTCTGCCTGCGTGGACGATGGAAACAGCTGGTCACTGTTTCCCTGAGTAGGAGCCCTTCAGACGTCCTTGGACACTTGTCAGCTCGAGTCCTCCCCGTTTCCTGAATTCCCCAGCAATTTCAGCGCCTGTGACCTTTGTGCAGGTATTATTTTTCCGAGCTTTTCATCTTGCTGGTCCATAACCTCTGGAGCATCTCCACAGGGTCCGCCTCCGCCTGTTGTGCTTACAGCAGAGTCTGATGCAGTTACGAAAAGCTGATGTCAGTAGCTCCTGTGTTAACATCCTGGCTTTTATGTCTGTTCACTGCACTCTTGGCAACCATTTAAAAGGACGAATTTCCAAGATCATTAATCAGGTGGAACACCCACATCTTAAAATATTTATAGAACAAATTAGGTAATACTCATAAATTCCTTGGATGTCAAAATACATTATGCTAACATTATGATTAATTGTTATTTCCCTCTTTAGGCTTCGAAAAGCTTTGTCATAATCACGCTAAGAAAAGGAAATTTAAACAAATTACGTTTAGTTGAAGTATTTAGATATTGTTCTATTTGTAAATTTCCAGGAAGACTTCTGGCTGTGTAGAGGATAGTTTGTGAATAATTACCGGGAAGCTGCTGCATTTAGGAGCATCACTGTTGGTCTGGGTGTGTGCGTGTGTGTCTGTGTTTTAGCAAGTGCATGAAAGAGATGGAGGACTTTATATTTCTTTAAAATTGTAGCTGCACAGGAGGTTCAAAGAGATAGTATGGTAGGGAGGGCATTTGCCTTGCACGCGCCAACCCGGGTTTGATCCCCAGCATCCCATATGGTTCCCGAGCACCACCAGGAGCAATTCCTGAGTGCAGAGCCAGGAGTAACACTGAGCTCACCAGGTATGGCCCAAAACAAACAAAAAAATTATAGTTGCACAAAACAGTTGAAGGCTGGTTATTTCATTCATTGTTGCTTGTGGGCCTTGACTTCTAGAGCAAAGAGTTAAAGGACTTGGGACCAGAATTGAGGAACAAGATTATATTGGACATTAAATTTATTACTCTTTCCCCCCCCCTTTTATTTTTGCTTACAACCAGCTGTGTTCAGGGGCTTACTCCTAGCTCTCTCTGCACTCAGGGATCACTCCCTGGCAGGCTCAGGGAAACATTGAACCCAGGCCTGCCACATGCAAGGCAAGTGCCTTAATGTACTATCTTTCTGGCCCCCCAATACTCAAATTTTAGTTTTCAATGTCACAAGCTAAAATCAGAATTTAGCTGCCACCAGAGAACTGGCTGCTAGCTGAATGTGACAGTTCTCTCTGTATTTAAAAGAAAAGTCTTTGCCGGGCCACAAGTGGTGGTGTCACCATCAGAAGATTTCCTGTTTCCCACTCCTGGATAGGAGCCCTGCTGTGTTTCATCGTAAATGTACATGTTAGGGACCCAAGTGATAGTACAGCAGGCACGGCGCTTGCCTTACACATGCCCAACCCTTGTTCAATCCCCAATACCACATATAGTGCCAAAGTCCACCAGGAGTGATTCCTGAGCACAGAGCCAGGAGTAGGCCATGAGCCCTGCCAGGCATGGCCCCCCAAACCAGTCAAACAGATAATTAAGGCAAGAACCAGCCTCTCTCTTGAAAATAGAGATATGACAGAGACTGAATTTGACTGGATGCACCAAAAATCCCCAAATAACAGGGCTGTGAACAAAAGACCATGGAACAGGAATCCCCCGGAGCAAGGCCTCCAGCAACTTCCTGATGTCTTTGGGACCTCTTTCTGGGACACCAACTGTAGGTCATACTCCAACCCTCCTACCTCCAGAAGAGCTGCCAGATAGGCGGCCATCACACAGGCATCCAAGGCAGGAGATGAGAAGGAAGTCAGGGCTGGCCAGAAGGGGAACAGAACACAAGAGCATTTGACCACCCCAGAGATCCTGAATGTTAGAGTTTCGGGGAAGCTTTCGCATGTGACCCATTGTAAGAATAACTAATTAAAGTGGGAGTGAAGCAGCGGGTGGGAGCATGAGCATTGCATGTGAGACACTAGTGTTCAACCCCCAGTACCGCATGGTCCCCACGGCACTATCAGAAGCAACCCTTGAACATGATCTGGTCCAAATAAAATGAGAGTGTACCGTCAACTTACACATGCAATTTTCTCATAAAATTATGTTTTTCAAGATAAAAAGAAAAGAATATTAAGCGAAAGATTTATTCCAAAGATTTTTTTTCTTCTCTCCCTCTTAGGATTCAATTTAGTTCATTATTGTACAGACTTGTGTAGGTTGATCTATACTTGTAATATTTTGTCATTTGTTCTCATAGAGGGGGCAGAGGTAGAGAATCGTTGAGATTAAGTTCTTGGACTCTATTTTGGAATAAATGTTGCCATAGGAACCAGATTTCATGTGCAGATAAAATTGTCTCCTCATGATGAGGCGAGACAATTCTAGGGTCCTTAGCATCTGTTGAAAATGTTAAGTGGGGCGGAGCGATAGCCCAGTGGGTAGGGCGTTTTGCTTGTACGCGCCAGTCCATGCCGGCCTGGGTTCGATACCCAGCATCCCATATGGTCCCCGAGCACTGCCCAGAGTGATTTCTGAGTGCAGAGCGCAGAGCCAGGAGAAACCCCCTGAGTATTGCTGGGTGTGACCCAAAAAGCAAAAAAAAAAAAAAAGAAAGAAAGAAAGAAAGAAAATGTTAATGTATCTCATCCAAATGTCAGTGGTGAACTTGACCAATTTCTTAGTTCTTTTTAAACAAACTTGCAAGATGATAAGGAAAGATAAAAATACCACAAACACAAATTTTTTTTCCTAACATTTATTGATGATCAAAATCCCATCTCTGCATTCTTCCTTTTTTCTTCATTTTTAACACACTGGTAACATCTGTATTGGCAGAAGCTTGGCTCTTACTTCCGTAAACAATCCCAAGGGAGTTCCTTCATTGTGAGTTTTGAGTTTCACATTGGATTTTTTTTTTAGTTCCGCTTCGTTTTGGAATCTAACCCAGGCTCTAGTGCATTGAGGCTGTGCTCCACCTCCAAGCCAGCGCCTACCCAGCCCTCTCGAGTTCTGTAAGGAAGATGTGAACATGTTCTCCATTCAGAAGGTTTGCTACATACACTGGTGTTTTCTCGCTGCCCTAATGTGATGGAACATCTCTGTCTCGTTGTGGATGCCACCAGGGTGCCAGATGTCTTGTCACACTTATTTAAAAGCCTGAGCAGTGTGACCGGAGAAATAGTCACCAGGCTTAAGGCACTTGCCTTGCTTGCAGCAGGCGCCAGTTTGATCCCTGGTACTTACTGCATGCATATGGTCCCCCAGAGCATCACTGGGAGTCATCCCTGAGCACTGCCAGGCATGACTCAAAAGCTGAAACAAATTAAAGCCTGAGCAGTTCCGAAGGGTGGATGAATCTTCACACAGTATTTGTGTGGGAAGTTCCTTTGTTATTTAGGATGCATCTTCTATCAGTTTCCTTTTGACCCTGCTGAAACAAGATTCTACAAGGTGTAGTGTTGTATTTGGAGCAATAGTTTCTCAAATGTGTTATCGCCAAATACACTGCTGTGAATACCGAAATGCATACAACCTCTCCCAATTCAGAGGTAATGAGCCAAAAACCTACATTGCCACCAATATTGACCCGTGGGGACTGTGGGAAGTGTCCAGTGGGGACGTCAGTTTTCTTATTTGTGAAATTACTTGGGTAAAAGGTTTGTAACTCTGTGTGGAGGCATTTGTTGTTTAATTGAAAGGGGAAAACAAACACAGAAGAACGTCCATAGGCTACAGGTCCTGAGAGAGCACAATGGGGAAGGTGTTTGCTTTGTATGTGGCCGACTCGAGTCTGATCCGTGTGATCCCTGAGCACAGAGCCAGGGTGGCTAGGTGTGGCCCAAAAGCCAAAAAAGAACACCAACAATAAAATACTTCATAGGCTAAAAGTTTAAAAGATTCCTTTTCCTACTCAGTGCATTATTTGCTGTTGCTCATCTTGTGGCAATTCACATAATTAGAGAGATTGAGCCTAGCCATCACAACACCCATAGAAAATGAAAAAAGACTTCTGTTGTTATTTAAAAAAATTACATGCACGTGGTTAGAGAAGTACTGGGTGGACGTCAGAAGGGGAGTCAGCAGCTGTCTCCAAGAGATGTTTATACGCCCGGTTCGTGCATGGTCACCAAAAGCTGGAGGGACCCCAAGGACTCGGACTGCAGACCAACTAGTGGATAAATTAAACATGATAGATGCAGAAGAGGAGTAAAATTTGGCTTTTAAAAACCAAGGAAATAAACCTGTTACAATGTGGACCAGCCTTGAAGACATTTAAGCCAGAGGAAGCAAACCCAGGTCGTAAAGACCAACGCTGTTGTGAATCCGACTCACCACTCAAAGAACTGTAGAATTCGTTTCCCAAACACAGGAAGGACGGTGCTGGTTGCTGGAACTCGGGCCAAGATGCAGAGGGCAGCTGTGTTAAATGAGCTTCAGATTTCACACTGCAACGTGGAAAGAGGCGTGGGGATTGGTCACCCCCTGTTCCACCATTGCTGAATAGTTAAGACTAGCAGAGCTGGGGGAGACAATGTAGCCGGTAGTGCTGCCTGACCCAGGTTCAATCCCCAGCATCCTGTTTGCTCTCCCAAACCCTGGAAGAAGCATGATCCCTGAGCCCAGATACAGGAATAACCCAAGAGCACCACCGGATTTGGTCCCAAAACAACAAAAAAGAAGATTAGGGGCCGGAGCAATAGCACCGCGGTAGGGCATTTGCTTTGCATGCAGACGACCCGAAGTTCAATCCCGGCATCCCATATGGTCCCCCCCGAGCACCCAGGAGTAATTCCTGAGCGAAGAGCCAGGAGTTGACCCCTGAGCATTGCCAGGTGTGACTCAAAAAGCAAAAAAAAAAGATAATTAGTGTCAGGTCTTGAGAAGGGTTCTTCCTGGTGGCTCCACCTCCCCTCACCCAACGCTTTTATTTTTTAATGTTTTAACTTTATTTAAACACTGTGCTTTACCAATGTGATCCCAATAGCTGTTTTAGGTATTCAGTATTCCACCCCAGTCCCATTTATAGTGTGCCCTTAGTGCCACCAGAGTCCCTAGTTTCCCACCACCCCCAAGCCTGCTCCCTTAGCAGGCACACTAATTTTATTTTATATTGCTTATTCAACAAACAGCTTGTAGTGGTGTTGCTGAAGTCATAACCTTTTTACTGAGCTGTTGGGGTATCTGTGTTACTGCTTTCACTTACTGAACTTACTGGGCTCCTGCTCAATTTTTAACCAAGTTGTTAGTGTTAATCTGTTACAAATATTCAATATCCAACCCCAATTCCACCACCACTGCAACGTGCCACCATCATTATTTCAATTTTACCAACCACTCCTAAGCCTGCTCCTATAGCAGACCACCAGTAATTTATTTTATATTGCTTATTATAGATAATGTGCTAAAAAACGATCAAGAAATGTTTCCTTAGAAGGAAGTTAGTGAAGATTGTTAGTCTCACCATGGGACCATTAAGCCCTTTGCGTAAGAAATTACTGATACGTTGTTACAGGGTAGGTATGTGTGTATGTATTTTGTTATTTTGTTGTTGGCTGCCTTCTGCTTTACATCCCGTAAATGTGGTGTGCTATTTGGTTTATCAGTATTTTAGAGTTTGATATGTCACACACATACAGCTAGGCAGACAGGAAGTAGCCCAGCTTCTTTGTAGCCAGTGCTTTGATAAGTGCTCCAGGAATTCCAAATTGTTTAAGAGGGTGATAAGGCTGGAGTTAAATTTTTAACTGGATGGTGGCTTTGGGGCCTGGGCACCACTGCCAGGACTTCCAAGAACAGGGAGATGGGGGAGGGAACCCATCCCCTACTCTGTGAAAGCCAGATTTCAGTCACAAAAGCCACACATCTGAGTTTTTCAACTGATCAACACCCTTCCATTTTTAAGTCAGACTGTTCCCTGGGGCCAGGGCTAAAGCTCATGTGGTCAAGCACATGCTTGCCTCATGCAAGGCCCCGGGCTTGATCCCTGGCACTGTTTGTCCCTGCCCACCCGCTGAGCATCCTCGCGCGTGGCCCCACCACAGTGAGGACAAACACGTTCACTTAAAGAACCCCAGGCTCCCGGATTCACCACTGAAGCTTGAACTCGGTGCCACCCCTGGTCCTGAAATGGTATGATGAAGGTTTTGGCCTTGTGTCGTTTGGGCCAGAGTTACTTCACAGCTCACCCAGCATCCAGAGTGACTGTCTCAGAGGGTCTCAGAGGCCGGTATGGTTTCAGCCTCATTCCAGGACGGTCACATCACTCCCCCTTGGTATTGGGCCTCTTTCCCGAGGACCGTGGAGAGACTGGAGTGTCCACTGGCAAGTCAACAAGGTGACAAGTCAGAGAAACCAATCATAGAAAGGACCCAGGACCATTCACCTGACAGAGGACCTGCCCTGGGGTCAGTCTTAGCCTGCAGGAATTGTTTTCTGGGGGAGCAGGTCTTATATAGGCATTGTGGGCAACAGAGGCATAAACCACTGGGAAATTTCCCACAGGCCCTGGGGGTGGGGGGTCCATGTCCTTCCTGTCAGGGAACCTTGACAAAGAAGCTGGGCTGCTTCCCTGTCTGCCTAGCTGTATATGAAATGTGAGTGGGGTGTGGGAGGAGAGGGCAGGGGTTCCCTGAGACCTTTCTTGGGGAACTTTGAGGCTTTAAGGAATCGAGTTTGCCAATCACTGATCCATCGGCCAGACTTGAAACTCCTAGTGATTCCAAATGTCCATGTTTCGTGACTCATTTGGCATGAAGAAACCCCAAGCAGCAGACTGGCGTGGTCTGATTTGCATGCAGATGGGTCACTGTGCGGTTAGCAAACCCCATGCGAGAACCAGGCTGGAATGGGAAGACCAACTCGGAGACGGCTCTGGTGGCCTGAGACAGAAACGGCTGGAAGCCAGACTCCGGCAGGAGCAGGAGCAGGAGTGGATGGAGGAGGGAAAATGCACAAGCCCTCACCGCGGGCTCTCGGGGCAGCCCTCCTGGTCGACGAGGCCACGGTGCCACTTGCAGAGATATAGGGCACGGGGACGAAGGGACCCAGGCTCAGGGCTGGATCCACCCCAGTTGCAGCAGTGAGAATGTGGGGTGCAGAGTGCCCGCGCTGGGCCTGTCTGGAGAAATGAGGTTGGGGACTGTGACTATGTGGAGCAGAGCCATGGCCGACTGGGAGAGGTAGAACGAGCCGTAAGGATAGCGAGGAAATGGCCTGATGGCAGCTGGTGGTTAGTGGCATGTACCACGCTGGTGTTGCATGAGGAAAATGGGAAGATGTTATGTTCTAGTTTGGGGGCCAGTCCCGGTGGTATGTGCAGGCTGCTCTTAACAAGTGCCTGGGGAGGTTCTAGGCATGGAGTCCTGGGCCCCCCACGCCCCCATGTGGAGCCGGTACTCAAGAACCTCTGAGTTCCTTCCTGGCCTGAAACACAGGCTTTAGTTTTCACCCATGGACAAGTCTCTTAAGTTTTGGAAAATGGTTTTGTGGTTTCTTGTGATTTCATGGCATTATCTTCCTCTTCTATGATCCTCTGAAGTTATTGAGCATTATTTTGAGTAATCAGCATAATAGTGGCATGCCTTACAAATATTTGTTTTGTTTCTGGAGCCCAAGAGGTAATACCGCAGTAAGGGGTTTCCCTGGCGTGTGGCTCACCCGGGTTGAATTCCCAGCATGACTTTTGTTACCTCACGCCCTGCCAGCAGTGACCCTGAGTGTAGAGCCAGGAATTAAGCCCTGAGCACAGCTGAGGTGGCCCAGAAAATCAAAAACCAGAATTTATTTTTTTCATTGAAACTTCTAAAAATGTATGAGGGAACATAGGTTTATAGAACTGTACGTATTTATAGGTTGGGGGGAAGGCAGCTGTACCTCACCACACTTACCCCACACTTACTTCCTCCCTGTCACTGTCTGTGAGGTCACTTTTCCCTTCCACACCTCTCTCCCCCCAGACCCCCCACACCTCGGTTCTGTTGTCAGACTTTAAAGGTTTGTTTTTCCTGGGCATTGTCCCTTCTCTGGCTTTTAGGAGAAAGACAGCTGGTGGGTGATAGTACTCAGAGGCTATACAGAAGGGCCTGAATCCCCTTTCGGAGAGTCTGAGGCGATAACAGAGACTCGGCCCGAGGGCTGAGATGCCCCTGCAGTTTCAGCCAGCCTGGCAGTGCCTCACTGATCACCATTTCAGTGCCTCAAGATATTGCATGTTTTTGTTGACAGAGCCTCGCTTGGTTTTCTTTGCCTCCGTTCGTTCCTCCTGACCTGGGCTGTGAGGAGGTGGCGCCACCTGACCAGGGCAAGGGGCGGGAAAAATCAGGCTGCTCTGTACCACAGCACTCACATGCCCCTCCCGCTGTATCGGGAAACCAGGCTGCTCCGCATCGCAGCACTCACACGACCCCCATGCTCTGTCTCCCCAAGGAAACGCAACTTCACCGCAGGCAGCGCCGGCCTTCATGGACTACTTTGACAAGCAGGATTTCAAGAACAAGAGCGACCAGCGGCTGCCGCCAAGCGTGCGTGACCCCTTCCCCATGGCCAAAAACATGTTTCCTGAGCACTGGAAAGTCCCACAGGATGGAGACTTCGACCCGTAAAGTCCATTCTCACCCACCCTTGGGGTTTCCCTCTCATCCGGCTCCATTGAGCCAGGTCGGTGGAGCAAAGCTCCGGTGCTCTCTGAGTTGCCCTCTGTGGCAGAGGCGGCTGGTGGCATTGTAGTTCACAGGGACAAACGCCCTTGCAAATGCGGGACCTTACAGGACCGATGTAAACCTCTTGACAATAGCTGGTATTTCAGAAGATGTGTTTAGTAACGTAAAGAAGAGATACTTCTGACCTCGGTTTCCCAAACAAAGGATGCCAAGGTATTTATGAGTAGACTTTGAGAAATTTACCTCAACTTTGTTTTTGCTTTGTTTTGTCTGGACGGTGTTGGGGGATACTTTGGGGAGGGGCCACACTTGGCAATGGTCAGGGGTTACTCCTTCCGCACTCAGGAATTACTCCTGATTGTGCTCAGGGAATCCTATGGAATTCCAGGGTCAAATTGGATTGACCACACGGAAGGTAAGTGCCCTACCCACTCTACTATCATTCGGGCTCCCAAACTTGTCTCAACTTTGAAAGGTGACTGACTCAGTCCCTACTGAAGTGTTAATTCCACCAGATGTGCAAGGACGAAGCCCTAATTCATCTCTCTGAAGCATCGCGAGCTTCAGGATCGTGCTGCTTGGCCCCTCCTCTGGCGCACTTTCTCTCCATTTCTTCTGTTCTATTCCTTGCTATTTTTTTATAAAATTCTTTTAAATATTTGTTTTGTGTGTGTGTGTGTGTGTGTGTGTGTGCATGTTTGTGCATGGATGCGCCATACTCGACAGTTCCCAGGGGGTTAGTCTCTGCTCCTGGGAATGACTCCTAGTGGGGCTCAGAGGGGTCCATATGGGCTGTTGGGAGTTGAACCAGGTCGGCCTCTTGCAAGGCAAGCACCCTAACCTGCGCTGTCACACCAGCCCATTTATTGTAAGGAGCTGTCTACAATCAAACATTCTTGAGCAACTGATTTCATAACTTAAGAGAGTAAATTCTCAAAAATGAAACCTTTTTGTGGAGTGACTATTTGCTTTAGCACTATTTTTTTAAGTAAAATTTACATATTTTCCACATAAAATATCTATAGTCATTTATAGTTATTTATATTACATCTATTTATAAATAAGTAATAATTTTACTTAGATATTTTAACTAATAATTTTAAGTAGTATAGACTGTTTTGCTTAGTTACCATGCATCTCTATGCTTTGGGAATATACATATTTTAGTGTTAAGTGCTTCTTCCCCAAAAACTATGATTATTTGAAGTTTTTAATAATCAGATAACAAATATTTTAAAGTCTCCTCAATAAATTTAGTACTAATTTGCCACCAGATATTAGCAGTGGCAAAGATCAGTCTGAAAACGTTACTCACAACTTGTTCTTATTGTTTGAATTTTGAAGTTTGGAGTTAGGAATTAGAAAAATAGCATCTTCGTTCCTCTGCTTCTAGTAGGATTTCTTTTTAATCTATCTGCTTTTGAAAACTCATGAATTATTTAGAACACTGACATTTAAGCTTTAAATCATTCATGAACATGATGAATAATGGAGGCGATTTGCATTGAAGAACTCTGCCTTGTCTTGGTTGGAATAAATCTCCGTTGCCTCTGGGTTGCAGTGAGTTATAAAGTAATGAATAAATGATCATAGTTAAGAAGCGGTGAATGAAATAATGCAGTTCTATTTCCGTGAGCCTTTGCTGCCCCAGCCCAAACATAATGGCTTCCATTGGATCATCCATTCATCCATCCATCCATCCGTCCTTCCATCCACCCATCCATCTGTCCATCCATCCACCCATCCATCCATCTGTCCGTCCATCCATCCATTTCTGCAGGCAGGAAGCCAGCAGGAGGGCACTCGTGCCTCACGAAGGAGGAAGGGAGGACAGGATAAGGGAAAGACTCTGAGCGGAGCCTCCACTTTCATTTGGAACAATTGGGATTAAAAATAAAAAACAAAAACAGGAAAGGCCCAGGAGTGCAGGGCTGAGTGCCTGCCTTGTATGTGTCCGACCCACACACAGTGCCCAGCTCCCCACAGCCCCTTCACTCCTCTGGAGAGGCCATGGAGGGACCCCCTCACTGCAGGGCTGGCCCTCTCTGTCCCCCGGAAGCTTCAGACCCTGGCATCACCTGAATGACCCAATGGTCCAGCCGTCCAGTCACTGCCAGGACCCCAGAGAACCCCTGGGGATGGTTCTCCCCCCAAGGAAAATTAAAATAATGGAAAGGTGGGTCTGGGTCAGCTGGCGGATGCAGAATGGTCAAGTTCACCGTTCCCAGTGCCCATGGAAACCGCTCTGGGCATGCCCGTTTGATGAGAGGTGTTTTGGGGTACGAGTCCCCAGGGGTGCGTGAAGGAGTGATTGAAGGGAGAGGACCAGAGGCTGCTGCGGGGGCAGCCAGGTCTGTGAAACAGGCTTGAGATGATCCTGAATAACGGACCTGAGCGCAAGAGACTGGGAACCGGGAGTAGTGGGCAGCTTCTTCCAGCGTCCAGTTTCCCTGACGGCTAGGGGCTTGCTGTTAAAACCACGAGCAGAGATCAGACCAAAAAGAAAGGGGAATATGAAATTCTCCCCCACCACCCCCAGGAGAGAGAGTGCAAGAGAGCAGAGCCTGGATCCCCTGAGACTTAACCCAGGGCAGGTAGCCCTAGGGGACTCCGTGGGCAGGGGACAGGCAGTTCTCCCCACCTCGCCCCAACCTCCCAGCAGCCTTCCCAGCCCAATGTTCCACCTTCACATCAGGCCAAGGAAAGGGGAGACTGGGGGTTGGGGGAGAGTAGCTTGTGGGGGGTGAGGCTCATCTCTGGGAATGAATGGAAAGATGGGAGAGGAGGGGGAGGGAGTCTGCTTAGAGGCTGCATGAGTCAGTGAGTGTGTCTTGGGTGCAGGAAGAGGCATGAAGAGCTTGGTGGGGTTCTCTGCTTCCAAAGTAAAGCTGACTCTGGAGAGGGAGATTTGCGCTAAAGCCCGCGGTAGCTGGGAATAGAGGGGGAAACCTGGTCCTCCGCACCCCATTGTCTGTGAGATACCGACCGTTTCCCAAAAAATAGTGACTCACCAAAGCATCAAGCTGCTGAGGTTTCTGTGTTTGTCGTCCCTGTTCACATTGTATCTCGAGGCTGCCTTCCAAAAAGAGAACTGGATTTTATGGCTCACGTATGTCTATTAAATAGGAAACGTTACTGGCTGGCACCTGCCTTCGGTGTTTCCGAGCACCCCTAACTGTAGCGCCCCCTCCCCTGCTTTGCAAAGGGAAGATTTGGAAAGAGAAAGAAAAAAGAGCAGCTCTGTTGTCTTCTGTGTTATCCAAAGCAGATCCACGTCCCTGGAGACACGTGCCCAACAGATGCGCCTCAGGGGAAGCAGCCTGGCTCCTGCAGGCTGGCCACGGAAGACCCACTGCCTTTTCTTTAAGCAATTTTCAGAATCTCCACGTATGTTTCAGAGTGTAATGAGGTGATCGGAGAATTAATTCTGATGTTCACCAATTCTGGGGTGGTATAATGACAGTCTATGTTGGAGCTCATTGAAGCCATTATTTTAACTCTACTTTTTAAAACATTGTTTAGGGTGTGCCCATGAAGATTTCTAAAGCAAGTGTAAGAGGCAAATCTGTTTATTATAGCACCAGTCTAATGTTTCAGGGTTTTGTACGAATTATTTTCAAACAGCCGTCACATCCAGATTGTTTAGTGTTAAATAGAGAGTGCGGAGATCGTGTTTTGCCGAAATTACAGTATCATCTTTAAATAGCTGTATTTTGGGTAATGTAAAGATTTTGGAATATGAACAGAAACTTTACGAGCCATCTGTTAGCTCACTCTATTGGCTCCAACCTTTAAATAAAGGAAGAAATTGGATTGATAATCATTACTAGTATAAGCGAATGTAGGTAAAGCGACCAATGGGGGATGGTTTGTGATTCACATACAGCAATGAAAGAATGTTCCTTGACAGCAGAAATCCATAAATATTTGCAGCATGGTGCTTTGAGCTGAGGGACCCAGAGCTCAGGGACCCAGATGCCCTCTAGGACAGCCAGGGAGAAACAGTCCCTGGGCAGTGTGGGAAGGAAGTAAGGATGGAGGGAGGAAGGGAGGGAGGGAGGGAGGGGAGGGAGGGAGGGAGGGAGGGAAGGAGTCTCTGGTGTGAGACAGAGCTCCCTGAGACAGGCATTTTTGACGTCAGGTTGGCCAGGGCTCAGGGGTCCTTCCTCAGGCCCATCTGTCATCTCCAACAGCAGCCAGCAAGTACAAGGAGGAGTAAGTCCGAGACAGAGGTGACCCCAGTGCCAGCCCCCTGGACACCCTGAGCATGAGCACCTGCAGATGCCCAAGCTGGACACAGAGGCCAGCCCCTCTGTGCCTTCCCACCGCAATGGAGGGTACACACGTCTGGCTCTGCTAAAATGTATGTCCTTGCTGGGCTCCCAGCCCTTGTGTTCATGTGCGCCTCCAAGAACCCCTTGTTCTCTGCAGCATCTGGTTCAATGGACGGAGGAGAACACTGTCATCATGCCAAGTATTTAAGCACATGGCCATCGATTAGCTTGATTAGATGATCAAGTGTTTCCAGATGCTGGCCAGAGTGTCCACAAGTAGGGGAAGATGAGGACTCACCCGATACCTGAGGGTCTGTCTCTGGGTTTTCTGTTCTACTCCACTGATCTGAGGGTCTGTCTTACTCCAGTACCATGCTGTTTTAATTATTACGTCTTTATAGCACAGTTTGAAGTTGGGGAAAGTGATGGCCTTCCTTCCTTCTAAAGCAATCCTGAGGATTGCTTTTTGCTACTTGGTGGGGGGGGAGGCAGGGATGGTAGGGGAGATTGTTCCATATAAATTTCAGGAGTATTTGATCTATTACTTGAAAATTGTCATGGGTGTCCTTATAGGGACTGCATTGATTTTGTGTAATGCTTTAAGAGTAATGTATTGACATTTTGACAGTGTTGATCTCCCAATCCAGGAGCAGAGTATATATTTTCATTTTCTTATGTACTCTTTTATTTCTTGAAATTGTGTTTTGTGTTTTCTTTGTATGGGTCTATTACCTCTTTAGGTAAGCCTATTCCTAGGTACTTGATTTTTCTGAGGCACAATCATGAATGTGATTTTTTTTTTAAATATCTCTCTTCTATCTCATTATTTGCATAGACAAAAGGCATGGACTTTTGTGTGTTAATTTGAGCCTGCCACTTTACTGTATAAATCTATTGTTTCTAGGAATTTTATGGAGAGTCTTTAGCATTTTCTAAATATAGTATCGTGTCATCCACAAATAGTAAAAGCTTGACTTCCTCCTTTCCTATCTGAATGCCCTTGATATCTTTTTTCTTGCCTAACTGCAATGGCAGGTACTTGCAGTACTATACTAAATACAGGTGGCAAGAATGAACAACCTTGTCTTGTGCCTGATATTAATGGAAGGATTTTATGTTTTCCCATTGAATATAATGTTTTCTGTAGGCTTGTAGTAAATAGCTTCAACTAAGTTCCTTCAACGCCTACTTTATTGAGAATTTTTACCAAGAATAGGTTTTGGATCTTGTCATATGTTTTCTCTGCATCTATTGATATGATTATGTGACTTTTATTTTTTCTTGTATTGATATGCAATATTACACTGATTGACTTGCATATGTTAAACCATCCTTGCATACCTGGAATGAATCCAACTTGGTTTTATGTTTGTTTTGTTTTTGATGAGTTGTTTGATTCCATTTGCTAGTATTTTGTTGAGGATCTTTGCATCATGTTCATCAAGAATATTGTTCTATAACTGATTTTTTTTTGTTTCGTTTGTTTTTGCTGTATCTGTCTGCTTCTAGTATCAGGATAATGTTCGCATCTAGAAACTGTTTGGAAGTGTTTATGTTTCTTCTGTTTCCCTGAAAGAGACAGAAAAGGATTGGCAGTAGCTCTTCTGTAAAGGTTTGGAAGAACTCACTAGTGAATCATCTGGGCCTGGGCTTTTATTTTAGGGGAAATTTTCTTGATAGTGATAGGTCTGTTCATATATTCCATATCATCTTGGCTCAGCTTTGGGAGTTATAGGAGTCCAAGAATTTATCCATTTCTTCTGAATTTTTTTCATTGCATGGCAGAGAAATTTTCAAAGTAATCACTGATGATCCTTTGAATTTCTGTGGTATCTGTTGCGTACCCCTTTCTTTTCTGATATGGTTAATTAGGGTTCTCTTTTTTTCTTGGTTTTGTAAATCTTTTAGATTTTTTATACCAGTTTATTAATTTCTGAGTTTTATCATTTTAAACTAATTTCTAAGTTTTATCATTTCTTTCCTCCTGCCTGCTCTGGAGCCCTTTTTTTTTTTTTTTTTTTTTTTTGGTTATTTTCCAGTTCCTTGAGCTGTGTTGGTAAGGCATTCATTCTTCCTTCCTGATGCTTGCTTACATAGCTATGAACTTTCCTCTGCTTTTGTTGCATCCCATAAGTTCTGATAGCTCGTGTCATCATTCTCATTTGTTTCAGTAGTGAGATGTTTAATTTCTGGCTGAGTTATTTCTCCATTTATGCTTGTGGTTAAGTTCTATTTTCAGAGCATTATGATCTGAGAAGGTAGTTGTTATGATTTCTATTATCTTGACTCTATGGAGGTATTTTTTTCTGGCATATGGTCTGTCATAGAAAATATCCTGTGTGCATTGGAGAAAAACATGTATTCTGCTTCGGGTTTTAAAAGTCCTACATATATACTTACTAAACCCCTATCTTCCATTTTTTTATTCAAGTCCAGTAGTTCCTTGATGAGTTTTCGTCTTGTTTGTCTGTCAAGTGGTTTATCTGTCAATAGTTGAAATTTCCCAACTGTTTTTGTGTTGAAGGATGTCTTCCTTCAAGTCTTATAGTAGTTACTCTGTGTATTTAAGTCTGTTGGCAGTTACTCTGTATATTTTTCTGGTTCCTCTTAGGTGTTTAGTAGGAGTGTAAATTCTTCTTAATGCATATATACCTTGGCTGATACCAGTACTATCAGCCACACTAGCATTTGTGTGGGGGTTGTTTTCTTGAAATATTGTCTTCCAAATTTTGACTTTGAAACTGTGTTTGCTCCGACTATCAGATGTGTTTCATGTAAGCATCAGAAGGTTAGATTCAATTTTCTCATCCACTCTGCCACTCTGTGTCTTTAATTAGTTCATTTAGCCATTGACATTAGGATTATTGTTATCTAGTTTTGTGCCATCTTTCTGGAGAAGTTTAGTGTGTTGGTGAGATCTGTCTTAGAGTAGCCCTCTTTTAGTTCTTGTAGAGATCATTTTATGACTATAAAGTTCCTGAGCTATTGTTTATTTGTGAAATTGTGTACTGTTCCTTCAGATCTGAATGAGAGTCTGGCTAGGTCAAGTATTCTTAATGAGACACTCATTTCATTGAGTTTTTTTAACTGTATCCCACCACTGTCTTCTTAGACCGGAGGGGGTCTCATATGATAGACATACTGTAAATCTTACCAACATTCCTTTTATCTTATTTCTGTTTTTGATCTTGCTGCTTTAAGTATTCCATCTATGCCTTTCATCATTCTGGTTAGGATGTGTCTTAAGGTATTTTTATTTGGATCTCTTTTAGCGGGAACCCTTCAGACACTTCAGCTCTAGGGGTTTGTTTTTATCTGTTGCTTCTTCATCAGGGCTCCTTCCTGTCCCTCCAGGACCCCGTGATTCTTAGGTGGCTCCTCTTGGATTCATCCCAGAGTTCTCTTGCCTGCTGTGCATTTATTTTAGTTTTTCTGTATTCATTTATTATTCCACATTCTGCTGTTCTCTAGAGATTTTCTGTTTCTCATCTTAGAGTTCACTTATTTTATCCTCCACTGTTGTTACTCTGCTGCTGAGGCCTTCCCGTGAGGTTTACGTGTCACCTACCAAATTTTTTTTTTTAATTTTTTATTATACCACCGTGAAACATACAATTACAAAGGTGTTCATAATTGGTTCTTGGTAATACAGTATTCCAGCACCCATCCCTCCACCAGTGCCCCATTTCCACCACCAATGTACCCCTCCCCCTCCCTCCCCCAGGCTGTCTTAGTAGCAGGTACCCCAGTTTCCTCTCTTTCTCTCTCTATCTCTCTCTGTCTCTGCATCTCTCTCCCTCTTATTTTACACATTGTGGCTAGCCCTGCAGATATTTAGAGTTTATCACTTAAGTCTCTTTGTGTATATTCAGTGATGAGTTTTAATCTGCCATTACCATTTCCCATATTTATTAAAACACTGGTATCTATTTATATCCTATTAATGAATGCAGTCATTCTATATCTGTCCTTTTCCTTCTGACTAATTTCACTCAGCATGATAGACTCCATGTCCATCCATTTGCAGGTAAATTTCATAATTTCATCCTTTCTGACAGCCGCATAGTATTCCATAGTGTAGATGAACCACAGTTTCTTTAGCCAGTCCTCTGTTCTCGGGCATTTAGGTTGTTTCCAGATTCTAGCTATAGTGAATAGCGCAGAGATGAATAAAGAAGTACAGATAGTGTTTCTGCTATGTGTTTTTCGGTCTCTCGGGTATATTCCCAAGAGTGCTATTGCTGGATCAAATGGGAGCTCAATATCTAGCTTTCGGAGGAATGCCCATATTGTTTTCCAAAAGGGCTGGACCAGTCGGCACTCCCACCAGCAGTGGATGAGAGTCCCTTTTTCCCCACATCCACGCCAGCACCGGTTGTTCTTGCTGTTTTGGATGTGTGCCAGTCTCTGTGGGGTGAGATGGTACCTCATTGTTGTTTTGATTTGCATCTCCCTGATGATTAAAGATGAAGAGCACTTTTTCATATGCCTTTTGGCCATTCGAATTTCTTCTTTTTTGGAAGCTTCTGTTCATTTCTTCTCCCCATTTTTTGATGGGGTTGGCTGTTTTCTTCTTGTGGAGTGCTACCAGTGCCTGATATATCCTGGATATTAACCCCTTGTCAGATGGGTATTGGGTGAATATCTTTTCCCACTCTGTGGATTGTCTTTGTATCTTGGTCACCATTTCTTTTGAGGTGCAGAAGATTTTCAATTTTATATAATCCCATGTGTTTATCATTGCTTCCATTTGCTTGGTCAGTGGTGTGTCATCTTTAAAGATACTTTTTAGTTTCGATGTCGTAGAGCCGTTTCTCCTATGTTTTCTTCGATGTACCTTATAGATTCATGTCTGATATCGAGATCTAGAATCCATTTTGATCTGACTTTTGTGCATGGCGTTAGAAGGAGGTCTAAGTTCATTTTTTTACACGTAGCTGCCCAGTTTTCCCAGCACCATTTGTTGAAGAGGCTTTCTTTGCTCCACTTAATATTTTTTTGCTCCTTTATCGAAGATTAAGTGGTTGTATATTTGTGAGTGCGTTTCAGGATACTCAGTTCTATTCCATAGGTCTACGGGTCTGTCTCTATACCAATACCACACTGTCTTAATTACAACTGCTCTGTAGTAGAGCTTGAGGTTGGGGAAAGTGATACCTCCCATCTTCTTTTTCCCAAGGATTGCTTTAGCTATTCGTGGGGTTTTATTATTCCATACAAATTTCAGGAGTGTTTGTTCAATTTCTTTGAAGAACATCATGGGTATCTTTATAGGGATCACCTACCAAATTCTTTAGTTCTGTCATTTCTGCTTATCATTTCATCCTCTGGTGTTTTATTGGCTATCGTTCCATTATTTCTCTGAGCTCCTTAAGCATCCTCAAAATTTCTTCTCTAAAGTCCTTATCAGAGAGGTCATATAACTGGTTAATACTGATTGAGTCTTCAGGGCTACCCTCTTTTGCTCACTAAGCGTGGTGCGGTTCTGTGTCGCCTTCCCTTTGTGCCTTTTTCACCTGGAGGTGACCTTTGTGAGTTATTGTGTGGAGTTAGGATACCTAGAGTTAGAATATGAGTGTATCCTCTCTCTGAGATACGGTGAAGGGAAGAAGGCTGGCACGCTTCCGGGACTCCTGACTGACGTGGAGGTGAAATGGCACAGTTCCAAGTGCAGCTTCCCAGCCCTGAGTTCACGGGACTGGGGGCAGGACCCTCTTGGCCCCGTGGAGGGCCTTCCAGGGCCTGACCAAGCTGGCTGATGGGCTTCAGGAGCTCCTGACTGACTTGGGGGTGAAAATCTGAGGTTTATTTTTTTACTGGACCTCAAAACTGGACCTTCAGTGTGGAAGGGCAGGTGGTGCTCAGAAAGCCTTTACTCTAACTGCTCTGCTTCTTCCATTGATGAGAGACATCTGGATAAGAGAAAGCAGCGTTCACTAACTTGGTCAGCCTTCACTGGGAAATGCTTCGCCTCATGCCAATGCATTCTCGGGGGCGGGGGGGGGCAGTCCTGGCCAAGTGTTTGCATCTGTTCATGTTGCAGCTCAGTTCTGCCATCTCTAGTTCTAAAGCAAAGCTTCATGATTATACACATCTCCTGTTACCAAGGCAATAGTTTATCATTTATCAACTTAGGTCTGAAGATTTAATGTGAAAATAAACATTCATGCAAAGGAACTTAGAAAGTTCAGGCCAAGCACCACCATCTCCGTTTATGGTTATTATTCTGAAAGATTATTTAAAAAAAAAACTCACATCCATTTTAAAAGCTAAAGGTTATTTCTAAGTATGGAATTTTCTTATTCAAATGTGTGTTGGAGGAAAAAAATTAAAGTAGTGCGTGCCTCACCTTAGCCATTGATAGAATTTGTTGCTTATCCTCGACATTACTGAATAATCCCCTAAAGTCATCTTCATTTTATAATTTACAGAAAATGTATTTTATATTTCTAAAATAAAGTATTTCAAAGCTTAAATCAGATTCTCATAGCAAGGAAAGTGCTTTGTAAGCAGTTGTATTTGACTCTTCCATTCTGGATGTTTCACATTCAGCTTGATAATATATTTGTAGAGAAAAGTGTACCTGTAAATCAGTTTCTTAAGGAACTACTGTTCCAATTCAGAATAAATTCATGATAAAAAAAAAAAAAAACTGACATTGTCATTAGAGGCCTTGAAGAACATACACATTCACGGTTGACTCAGTTCCAAACAGATATATTTAAGGACTCATCCAGGTTCTTTTGCTTAGGGTGTGACATCAGTTCACTTTTATTTAAGGTAAAATTATTTCTGAACTCTATGAATGTGACGATTAATGTTTCTTTTATGTTTTAGACTAGAGTGAAATTTCCTTATCTCTAAAAAAGTAATCACTTATCACAGACAACATAGACTTCCAGATTTTCAAAGATTGTAAGGGACAGAGGCGGACATTATATAAACATCAGAGACCTTGCATTCATTAACACATGCGCACCAAATGAAAGAGCATCAAAATGTATAAAGCAACTGCTAACAGGCTTGAGGGAAGTACCCACAGCAACACTACAATGGTGGTAGAAAATTAACACCGGTCTCTCACCCAAAAACCAGTCAGGAAACATCGGCCTTAAAGGAAGAAATGGTAGTACTCACACGTGTGTGCAGGCTCCCCCACACACACACACACACACACACACACACACACACAAACCCATTGGAGTGTGCATTTCTCCAGGGCACGAGGACGTTCTGTTCTCAGAGATAGAGAGTCTCCGGGACACGGAGCATGTCTCCATGGAATCAAAACAGAGCACAGCAAGTGTCCTCTCAGACCACATGCCTTGACAATGGGAATGAACTGCAAATAGAAAACTTGGGGAAACTCAGATACTGGGAAATAAACAGCTGACTGCTGAACACTAGTGAGTCAAAGAGGAAATCAAAGGGAAGAAAATAAATCAGATGATTCCTAGAACCAAAGCAGGAAAGTACGTACGAGTCCCCGGAACATATGGGACACAGCAAAAGCTCTTCTAAAAAGGGAGGTTGAGAGCAATGAAACATTCTTCATGGAATAAGAAAAGACCCAAATAAATAACCTGACATGACTGTCTTAAACTGCTAGAAAAAAAGAATAACCAAGAGAGCCCAAAGTAAGCCAACGAGGGAGCTAATAAAGCTTAGAACAGATCTCAGTGATAGACAGACAGACAGACAACAAAACCCCCGAGCAGCAGTGAAGCCAATAACTGTTTTCTCTTAAAGAAGCAACAAGAGACCAGTAAATCCTCAGTTAGACTCACAGAGAAAATGCTTATAAATCAGATCAAAAATGAAAGGGGAGGGCCGGAGCGATAGTACAGCGGGGAGGGCATTTGCTTTACATGTGGCCAGACCCAGGTTCAATCCCTGGCATCCCATATGGTCCCCTGAGCACCATCAGGAGTAATTACTGGAGTAACCCCTGAGCATTGCTGGGTATGACTCAAAGAGAGAAAAAAAAATGAAAGGGGAGAAGTTGTGACATGTACCACAGAAATTCAGACGATCGTACAAGGACACATGGAGCCTCTTTATGCCATGGAATCGGAGCACCTGGCAGCGGCTGAGATGGTTTTGGGATCCTGTAGCGCCCACCACCCTCCTCAGACTGTCAGGAGAGGTCAGACCACCCTGAGCAGACCCCCGTAAGTTCAAGGGCACCTACTTCTCCGGCTTGTCCAGAGGAGGCTTTGGACTCACCCCCGCATCAGGGGCTTGCAGGGCTGGCACAAAACAGCATTGCCCCACCCCTGCCAGAGCCCTGGCTCAGCTTTCGAGTGACCATCAGGGAGAAGATTGTGTGTGCCGTCCACCTGCCGGCTGGTTTCCTGTTGCTTCCAGATGTGAGCGCTGGCAGCTCAGATTTGGTTGAGCTGTTTATCTCGTGTGAAGTCAGAGGACAGTGATTCATCACCGCCTCTCAGGGAGAGAACCTGTGCACGCGTCACAGTAGTTAGGATTTATTGACGGCCGTGCTTTTAAAGTCCTGTGATATTACAGGGGCTGAGAGAAGACAGATCTGTGGGTGGGACCAGGTGCCTGTGTCCATGTGCCTGGCAGAAGCTTGCTCATTCCTTGCAAAAAGTGGTTAAGAAGTTGGAAGAAGAAAATAAAAATAGCATAAAGAACAGCCTTCACGGAGTCAAAACTGCGATTTGCAGGTTTGTGATGGGCCTCTGGCTGAGACTTTGAATGGAGTAACTAATGCTCAGTAACCAGAACTAAGGCTCCTTAGCAACCTGAGACAGTAGCTTGTCACGCCCAGGAATCCCTTTCGTGTGGAGCTTTGCCGTGTGGGACAGCCAGTGGCTGAAGTTCCTGCTTCCATTTTTGCCAGATTCTGCTCCCACCTTTTGGTTTGCTTGTGTTTAGGGTCACATCTGAGATGCTCAGGGCTTACTCCATTTGGGACCACACACAGTGGTTGTGGGGCTACTCTAGGCTCTGTGCTCAGAGGTGGCCCCTGCTCCCCAGGAGAACATGCAATATAGGAGATTAGAGCCCGGTCGCCCAGGGACAGAGCAAGTGCCTTGGGCCCTATGCTGTGAGCTCTGGGTTAGCCTCCCTTGACCTTCCGTGTGAGTGGAATCACAGCTGCTTTCCCCCACCTGGCCCTACATTGGGGGGATTATAATAGCAGAATGACGCAGGTGCTTGGAAGCTGTAATAACACAACACGAGCAGCACGGGTGTAACTTGAAGTCTGACCTGAACTCCGCGGAAGCGGACTTTGCCTTAAATAGAAGGTGGGTGCAGTCTATTTCTGTAGACGGGAGCCAGGTGAGACCCGGGAGCTTCCCTCCCTCCCGGAGGCCTCTGCCTCTGCCGCTGTATCGTTCCCATGGCAGTGTCTCACTGTAGCGTCCGTCCCTGTTCTGTTCCACATGTCTGTCATCGCTGATCATCTCATGTGTTTCTCCTGGGCTCGGGCTGTTCTCATTTCCTACTCTCTGAAGTGCCTGTTGAAGTCTTTCGGTTTTATTAGGATGATTTGTCTCTTCCTGATGGCGATGAGCTATTTATACGTCCCAGATACGGAGTTTTCCCCTGTTCTCTGTCATGCTGTAAATACCTGCTCCCATTTCGTGGCTTATCTTTTTTTGTTCTTTGCAATGTCCTTAATGACAGATGTTTTTAATTTTAATGTAGTTAAATTTATTGTTTTTCCCCTCTGTTAAGATGCATATTCTCTGAACCCTGTCTAAGAAGACAAGTGGGTTTTATTTGTAGGACTCTAAAATTATAAAGTTTTCTTCTTACGGTGTTTCGTTCTCATTTCTAGACCATTTACTTTTTTTTTTCCCAGAGACTTTTAAGTGAACTAGATAAGTAAGAAGATTCAAATCCCTAGGGCTGGAGCAATAGTGCAGTGGGTAGGGTCGTTGCCCCAGGTTGGATCCCTGGTACCATATATGGTTCCCTGAAGCCCGCCAGGAGTGATCCCTGAGCACAGAGCTGGGAGTGAGCCCTGAACAGTGCCGGGTGTGGCCTCCACATGAACAGGAATAAAGAGCAGTTGTCAGCTCCTCGCAGCCTGGCTCCTTCAGTCAGCAGGAGAGGTGGAGAAGCTCGTCGTGGCGGCGAGAAGAGTGTTGGGGAAATCAGGCCAATGCTGAGTCCGGCTCCCAGCCTCACCTCTTCCCTGTCCCGTGCAACAAAGCCCCCTCGTGCCTTCCAGCTGATGTCTGGTAGACACTCCGCTCCCCCGCTCCCGCCACCTCCTTTGAGCCACAGATTTCTTCCGGGACTCAGAAGGCCTAGCGTGAACTATGTGTGTTATCCGTCAGCCCAGGGCAAATGCAGCAGGTGATTCAGGCCGTGGCATTTTTGCAAGTAAAAAATCACTCCCAGCAGCGATCACAAAGCCCCGCCATTGGGGCCACATCCCGACCCCCATCGCTTTGGTTCTTGAGTCCAGACATTTGATTTAATAGCAGCGCATCCAGGAAGGAATATCCTTTCTGGACTTGGGGGAAATCCAGTCTCTGGAGAGGAAAGGTTCTCCTGGGCAGCTCTGCTCTGTCCCGCTCCAGCCGTCAAACCAGCCTGAGCACTGCCAGGAGTGATTCCTGAGTGCAGAGCCAGAAGTAACCCCTAAGCATCACCAGGTGGGACCCAAAAAGGAAAAAAAATAGAACCAAGGGCCATGAGCACCATGAACAAAATGTAATGTTTGAGCCCTGGGGAGCAGCACCGAGTGAGCACTGCAGCCAACCGTGACCCGCTGGGCTCTGTACCCAAGCATGGGACCCCAGTGAGGACCTCTGCCAAGCGTGGACACTTCACTGAGGTCTGTAAGTGCCCCCAGCCCCCCCACACACACATACTGCCCCCAGGGAGCAGTTGCCGCCCCATAGAGTGCAAAACACCCTTCTGTTAATTCGTTGGCACATGACCACACCCAGTTCCCAGCTCCCGAGGGAACAAACACTCCTGTGAGCCCCCGTGAACCCACTGCCCGCCTTCAGGGCCGTTAGAACAGATCACAGATGTGGCGCTTTCCGCCAAGACTCCTTCGCCTTCTTCCACTCCTGACCCCCAGAAAGATGCTTGTGCAACCCCAGGTACAAAGAAAAATGAAACAGAGAGAATACGAGTCTCATATATGCTGATAACAGATCTTGAAGAAATGTGTTTTCAAATGATTGTTTGAAGTTACCCCCCTGCGGGGTGGGGCCCCAGTTTAGGAGCTTTGGTGGGGAGGGGGTAGTAATCTCTCACTGTGGTTTGGGTCGGCGCTTCCTTAAGGCTTATGACATTACGCGCTTTTCATGTCTCTGCTCCCCAGGTCATGTTTTCTTTGAAGAAATGTCTGTCACGGTCATTTGCTCATTTGGGGGCCTCCAAAGTAGTGATCAGGGGACCCAGGGGCCACTTCTAGTACTTGTTAACTAGCCAGCCTGTCAGTTCTGCCGTGCTGCTAAGGACCACCAGGACTGCCCCCACCAATGCCCAGGAGGCCACCTGGTGCTGGGGACCAAACCCGAGTCTGGCCTGTCTGTGCTGTCCCCGCCACCCCTTTGCCCGTTTGCTGGTCGACCTGCCAGTGATCCTCCCCTAAAGGCCCAGCTGAGCACTAGCGGCTTTTTCCCTCGGCCTCGGCCGTTGCTTTGCAGATAGACTGTTCTGGTGTGTTTCTTCCATTGTGTGGGTTGTCTTTCCACTGTCTTGGAGGACAAAAGTGTTTCACTTAGATGAAAGCCTGTCTGGCATGTGGATACCACTGCTGCGATCCTCTTTGGCTTGTGCTCCTGGTATCACGTCTGAGGAGCCACCTAAGCCCAGGTCCGAGCTTTGCGCTTGTCTTCCCTGCGAGGCCGGGGAGGGTATGCGCTTACCCTGAAGCCTCTGGTCCACTCTGAGTTGACCTTTTCTTAGAGGATGTGAAATCAGAGTCCAGCTTCATTCTGTGCACAGCTGCCCCGGCACCGTCTGTTAAGAGAATATGCCTTAGAAACCCCCCACGGTACAGGCGGACTCTCGGTTCTGGTCCACTGGACCCATCCTCCTCCTGCTGCGGGTTCTCTGCCTCCCCGATTGCGCGCTCTGGAGTTGGTGTTTGGTGTGGGACCTGGATACGTGTCCGCTAACTCTCTGTCTCTTTCTCTCTAGCTCTCTGTCTCTTTCTCTCTGCTCTCTGTCTCTCTCTTCTCTCTGTCTCTCTCTCTCTCTCTGTCTCTCTCTGTCTCTTCTCTCTCTCTCTTCTCTTGCTCTCTCCTTTCCTCTCTCTCTGTCTCGTTCCTCTGTCTCTCTCTCTTCTCTGTCTCTTTCTCTCTGTCTCTCTCTGTCTCTCTGTCTCTCTCTGTCTCTTTCTCTCTGTCTCTCTGTCTCTGTGTCTCTCTGACTCTTTCTTTCTCTGTCTCTGTCTCTCTGTCTCTCTGTCTCTCTGTCTCTCTGTCTCTCTGTCTCTTTCTGTCTCTGTCTCTCTCTGTCTCTGTCTCTCTGTCTCTCTGTCTCTGTCTCTTTCTCTCTGTCTCTCTGTCTCTCTGTCTCTGTGTCTCTCTGTCTCTCTGTCTCTCTGTCCTTTCTGTCTCTCTGTCTCTCTCTGTCTCTGTCTCTCTGTCTCTCTCTGTCTCTTTCTCTCTAGCTCTCTGTCTCTTTCTCTCTGTCTCTCTCTCTGTCTCTCTGTCTTTCTGTCTCTCTGTCTCTCTCTGTCTCTGTCTCTCTATCTCTCTCTGTCTCTTTCTCTCTGTCTCTCTGTGCTCTGTGTCTCTGTGTCTCTCTGTCTCTTGTCTCTTTCTGTCTCTCTGTCTCTCTGTTTCTGTCTCTCTGTCTCTCTCTGTCTCTTTCTCTCTGTCTCTGTCTCTGTGTCTCTCTGTCTCTGTGTCTCTCTGCTCTCTCTGTCTCTCTGTCTCTCTGTGTCTTTCTCTCTGTCCCTCGTCTCTGTCTCTGTCTCTCTCTGTCTCTTTCTCTCTGTCTCTGTCTATTTCTCTCTGTCTCTGTCTCTTTCTGTCTCTCTCTGTCTCTCTCTGTCTCTGTCTGTCTCTCTCTGTCCTTCTGTCTCTCTCTGTCTCTCTTTCCTTCTCTGTCTTTCTTCTCTCCCGGTCTCTCTCCATCTCTGACTCTGTGTTTCTCATTCCCGGCATGTCCCTCGGAGACTAACGGGCTTCCTCGGCATCCTGCCCCCCCATGCCGAAGCATCTCTCAGGCTTTCCTCCTTCTGCATCTGGATGATGCTCTGTGTGCTTTGTGTGTGTGTGTGTGTGTGTGTGTGTGTGTGTGTGAGTGTGTGCGCCTGGGCTTTTGGGGCTCTTTTAAATGCTACCCGAACTTCAGACCTGTTATTCCTGCAGGGGGCTCCGCAGAGACTCTGTGGCAATTGCAACCCCTTGCCTTGACTTGGGTGTGGGGCCAGGGGAAGGTGTTGACGGAGGTGGAGGGGCACAGGGCACTGAAGTGGTGGCACCATGTGGCAGGAGTGGGGAACAGACCCCCAACTCCTGGAAAATGAAGCAGAAATGCGCCAGCAAGCAGATGACCTAACCCACCGGCATGGCACACCTTTCCTTTTAGCTGCGTCTTGGCGCATTTTCTTTCTGCAGGTTGGGTCATTTTCATGGTGTGAGTTTAGTTCGTTCCTCGACCTTTCCTTCTTCCTGGCAGCTACAGGTAGGCACGTTGTCTTCCTCCTCGCCATTCTGGGCACGGAAGCCAGAGCCTCACATGGGCAAGACTCATGCCCTGGCACTGCACCCTGGGCTCCCAATTCTCTCCTCATTTAATTGTTTTGCTTGTCGCTGCTGTGCAGACAGCCCTGATTGTTGCCGGCTAATGTCACACCCTGCAGCTCCGCAGAGCTTGGGCACTAGCTCGAGCAGTTTTTCAGTGAGTGCCCTCAGCCTTCTGCCTGCTTACTCACGCCCTGGGATGGTATTACAGGGCCATGATTTCCAGCGCATCAACGCCGTTGTCCTGGGCTAGGCTTCTGTGTGGGCAGGCGCTGTGCTCCATGCTGAAGCCTGGGCCCCCCATTTCCCAAACACGTGAGTTAGGGAACTGGTGGTGGAGACGGAGCTTCAACACGCCGATACCTGCGCATCCAACCGTGGTCCATAGCTGGGTGTGGCTTCCTTGTAGAGCGCCAGCCCTACACCCGCCTCATTGCAGCAGCACAAATTCAGGGTCTGAGACATCCATTAGGAGAAGAGCTGCTGACAGGGCTTTTGTTTGTTGGTTTTAGGCTTTTGGACCACACCCTACAATGCTCTGGGGTTACGCCAGGCTCTGCACTTAAAAGTTACTCCCGATGCTCAGGGACCTTATGGGATGCCGCGGATCAAACCCCAGATCAGCCACATGCAAGGGAAATGCCCTCCCCACTGTATCATGGGCCTTAAGGGGCATTGGACCCACATGCTGATACGGAGCCCGGACTATCTAGAGAAGGAGAAGCCCTAACTGGGGCACTTGTCATTTCCAGACCCAAATCACCTTAGGTATTTGAAAATGATGATGTAGGACTCCAGTTCTCAGAGTTTTATGTTTTTCAGGCCTTTCAGAATTGAAGCAGATTGCATTTGTAGACAACCCACGGCCGGCTCGGAGCGCCGGCAGATGTTTGAGTAGCGAGTGGGTCTGCCGCCATCGACTCACGGCCCCATTTGGAAAATTGCTGTTGCATGTCTTGGCAGTTTGTTCAGAACTGAAAACTTTTCAAACTAACTGGTGTTTTGATAGATTAAGTTCAAGGCCACCTTTTGTTTAAATGATGTTTTGTTTTCTAATTAGACCATGCTAGGTGAATTAAGTATGTAATTAAAAACAGAAGGCTTGGCTAATTCCAAGTAAATGAGTACAAAATACAAGGTCATTACCCACCTCCAGTGAGGCTCCAGGTGGACAGCCCACATGGAACTATTTAGGGACGATTTTGCACGGTCAGAGCCCCTCTGGGTTGCTGTCCAGGGCTAAATCAAAGCCGACAGGGCGATGTACCTGTAATGCACAGGACCCCACTCCCTGTGCGAGGCTGAATGGAAAAAATAAAGAATAAGATCAGAATCTCTCATCTGGCCCGAATAAAAAGATACAACGAGCACCTCCCGCTCCAGATGCCAGCCTTGCCCTGGCTGCGTGGGCCCCGTGCTCGCGCCCAGACAGAACATGGACCCGAGGGTGCACATGGGCTGCATCAGCCCGCCTGCACCCGTTCTGGGTGTGGCCCAGTGTCCTGGAGTCCTGCCTGGAGTCGCCTTCCCGACTCTTCTCTTCGGCAGGGGGTGATGCTCACGGGAGGACGTCGGCTGCTGGGGCTCAGAGCTTCAGCCTGTGTGAGGCCCTGCCCTGTGGCACCCCAGCCTTTTCCTGGGGTCCTGGTGCAGTGTTAGTGCTCAGACACTCCCTGGTCTCTTGCCCCCACGTCCCCCAACCACATGACGCTGGCCGCTCTCTCCAGGACTCTACTGTGGGTGAATTTCCTGTGGGAATCTTGTTGACTCTAAAGCCAGCTGAGAGATGATTTTCTCCGGTCTGAGGGAGAGGCAGTGGAGGTGGTGTGTGTGTGTGTGTGGGGGCTCCAAGACCATCTCAGTGATACCCAGCAGCTGAGCCTGTGGTTCCATTCTAGGGCCTGACAGTGGCTTCAGTGCCAGGGTCTGGTGCTAGAGTTCAGGGCTGGGATTTGGTACTAGGTTTCAGGACTGGGGTTCAGGGCTGGGGTTCAGTGTTGCGGTTTGCTGCCAGGATTCAGTTGTTGGGGTTTGGTTTAAGGATCATTTCTTGGGGTTCAGTGCTAGGGTTCAGTGTTGGAATTTGATTTTAGGGTTCAGTGTTGGAGTTCAGCACTAGGGTTCGGTGTTGGGGTTCAATGTTAGGATTCAGTGTTGGGTTCAGTGATAGAATTCAGTGTTGGGGTTTGGTGCTAAGGTTCAGTGTCCTGGTTTTGCTCTTATGGTTCAGTGCCAGAATTTATCCCTAGGGTTCAGTGCTAGGGCCTCCAAACCACTCACCCCCTCCCCCAGCCCCCGGAAGGCTGCAGGGCCACACCCAGCAGTAAGTGCGTAGGGGCTGTTGGTGCCAAGGAGTGACCCGCCCAGGGGCCCAGCGTGTGCTCACCACAGCCCCGAGAAGTCACTGTCCAGCTCCACTTCTCCTTCCTTCACCCTTTCTCTCCGGCTTGGGGGGAAGATACTGCCCCTGGGGTTCTGCACCCCAGCGACATTTTGATTCTGATCAACACTGGATCTCAAGCATTTGTTCAGTGGGTCATGTTCAGTGGGTTCATGTTGGGTCATGTTGGGTGTATGCTGCAGATCTCTCATGTAAATTCATGTCAAATCCAGAAGTAGTGAAATTGTCAGCGGTCTCTGCCATCCAGCTCACGTCATGCTTTGTCTCACAGGGCATTAAATTAACTAAAGACCGCCCTTGCTCTCTGGGCATTTGTTACAGACTTTATTTATTTTTTTTTTTCTTTTAAAGACAGGAGAATAGGTTTGATAACTACCGACCTAGAGTAAATGTTTTCTTTTTCTTTCCTGATAAGTTTTTACAAAGCAAACAGTTACCATCCAGCACTGTCCTTCATGAAAGAACCTCCAGACCTGTCCAGGGAACCCCCATCAGCTGCCTGGCAGAGGACGCCGCTGTCCCAGAAGTTCGCATTTTATGAGACAGATGCCCAGAGATGCGCCAGGCAGACGGGGTGGCAGAGGAGGGGTGCCGGGCAGGCAGAGGAGGTAGACCCGGAAGACAGCCTCAGTGCCCCACAGCAGAGAGCTGAGGAGGGTGGCGGCGGGTATGGGGAGGCGGCTGGTGGGTCTCGGCCTCACAGAGCAGGTAAGAGGTGAGGGGCAGCAGAAGGCTGCGGAGACCCTTGAGAAGCACAGGTTGAGGGTCTCGAACCTGCTGGCAGGGCCTGGAGGTCAGAGAGGACAGTCAGAGTGCAGAGGCCGCAGCGGGACCCGGAGGGAGGACAGGGCCCTGTCTGAGAATAACGGGGAAGCTCAGGTGGTCCCCAAGGTTCTACTTGTCCAGCCTGAGGTGGGAGTGGGGCAATGGCCTGTTCACTGGTGAGTGACGGGAAGGGGAGCAGCGGGAGTCAGGGCTGGGCTCGTGAGCCCGACAGACGTTCAGAGGGACAGAGTGACCACTCAAGTATTTCCCAATGAGGCCCCTGGGGTCTCCTTCCTGTCTGAGCCTCAGAATCAAGCTCACTAATGTGAGGCTGGGAAGAGCCTGGCTGGCAGGTGAGGCTTCAAGCCAGGGTCCTCAGGGCAGGAGGGTGCCTAGATGAGGGTCTGGGAAAGTTAGGGCAGGTGGGATGGCAGCCGAGGCATGGATTTGTGAAGAAGCCACCGGGTAGCGCTTCTGTAGCCAAGCCCCGGCTCTCAGCCCAGTTCTCTCTCTTCTAAAATGAAAATAACAATATGCGTCTCCGGGTAGTCTGCAGAGATGAACAGTGTTTTAAAGCAGGTAAATGACTTGCATGAAAACTTGACCCTTAACAAGCTTCCAATACAGGTTGGTTCATATCATTGTTAGTGACTTTTCATTATCACTTGTAACACTATCTTCCTGTTGTTCATCGATTTGCTCGAGCGGGCACCAGTAACATCTCCATATGTCCTGTTGCAAGCAAGTGTACCCAAGGGCATCTGCTTGCTCCAGGAACAGGAAGAGCTTCAAACCATTCTTCAGGTCATGGAATTGAGGTCCATAGTTGTTACTGGGTTTTGGCATATCAAATAAAACACGGGTAGCAAAACAAAATGATTCATGAATCTCTCACGAGGAACAGAAAGTGCTGGTGGAGTATGATTCCTGAGCACTGTGTCATGGATCTGAGGGAGATGCCTGGCAAAAGCCCAGTTACCCTCATGCGTAATGCTGGGCGCGCACTCTGGTCAAGCGTATTTTTTAAATCAGACATTTTGATCCGTTACCGCTCTGTTCCTTCGTGCCTATTGGTACCTGTTTTCCTCCCAATAGTTCTGTTGCACCCACTCAACTTGTTCCATTTGGAAGTCGCCATCTTTTCTCATGCATAATAATAAAGTCTATGAATAAATGCTATTAAATTCATAGAAGAAAAGGGAGGGACAAGGGTTCCCATTTCAGAGCTGACCGCGGAGCACTCTGCCCCCGGGGCCAGGGAGATGCCACCTAGTTAGTTGTGACTCACCTGCCCTTTGCCCAAGCCCCCTGCCAGACACCCATCAGCTTCCAACCTGAGTGGCCAGTGCAGGCTCCAGCGCACCCTGCAGTCTCACCGAGAAGGCCGAAGAGCACTGCTGTTAGGGTCCCATCCAGGCCGTTCTTTTCAGCATGTGTGCGTTGGGCTCCCCCCTCCCTTGCTTCAGGCCTGGCCTGCATCCTCTCCCGCTGCACTAACGATGTAGGCGGCCGAGAATCAGACCTGCTTAAAAGCAGACGCACCAGGATCATGTTTTCCCACTCAAACCCACCTCTCATCCCCTTGGTTTTGGGTGGCAGTGACCGGGCATGACACCCATGCCAGACTGTGCGGCTCAGCGAAAGTTCTGCAGTGGGTTGTGATTCTTGCATGCTTGGCCCAGCTGCCCACTGAGGCTTGCACCCCTTCTGGTGCCCTCGCGGTGCAGCACTGGGGGCAGGGCACCAGGACTGCCTTTGGCAGAAGTGGGACGTGGGTACCTGAGCTCGTCGCCATCTGCTTACAGGGCAGGCTTGCGGTGCCCGGGTGCCATCGCTCTGGGCCTCAGTCACGTCTGCCTCTTGGGGGGTGCATATCCGCAGTGCTCAGGGGCTACCCGGCTCAGTGCCAGGGATGAACCCCAGCTTCCCACATGCGGGGCCCGCACTTCAGTCCTCTGCGTTGTTTCTCTGGCCCCTCCATCACAGTTGTGTCCTTTGAACAAATTCCTCACAGCCAGGAAGCCGTCACTGCCCGAGAACACTCTGAATCCCGCTCTGGCAGGAGCATCCTTTGCCGAGCTAGCCAGAAACTGCAGCGCTGCCCGTTTTTTGCTGAAGGAGGACAAGGAAGCTTGTGGCTCCTATTTTCACCTGTCTCCATCCTTATCCACTCCCCACGCTGACTTCTAATTGTACTGAAAAATTTAGAGCTATTTCTCTCTCCTCTTTAGCAATCGTGAGTGGTTTATTTGAGTCTGATGGAGAAGGCGCTTTATGGGCGTGCAGAAAGAGCAAGTGAACAGTGTGTGGCTCTGTCTGCTAGAATACAGTCTTTCAGCTGTGGGCCATAATTTACATTCTTTCCTCTGCTGCCCGTTCTATTTTGGAAAGCTTTATTTCAAGCCTACATTAGGAGCACTCCCTCTTCTGTTATGTGGAGGTCAGTTGAGTTTTAGTTTCGCTCGTGTATTAAAATTAGAATTAGTTAAAGATGAGTCATTGCTTTAATGGGTAACATCTATAATAGGATTTCTTTGGGTGTTTCTAATTGCTTTAATGTTTTGTAGAAAGGAAAGCTTTATGTGACATTTTAGGCTTCCCATACTAACACTATCCTGGTGGCTTTTAAGATGCTGTTTTGATTATTGCACCCATATCCTTTTATATAAGCAGCTTCTTGTTTTGTGAATTTCAGTTGAGTCTTCCAAAATTACCCCAGTACTTGGTGAAGGATTAAAAATAAAAAGAGAATGAATGTCTTCCCTAGTAAGTGAGGAAGAGAACAATAGGGCGATTGGGGGCAGGGCTAGTGCCTGCCACAAAGGCAGGGTGGGGGCGGAGGGAAACCCGGGACTCTGGTGGAGGGTCCTGGGCACTGGTGGGGGACTGATGTCGGAACAATAAACACCTGAAACTCAATTGTAAATATTGTTGTGGCTTTGTAATTCACTGAGATTCTACTTTGAAACACGGAGAACGCCTTTATGTTCTCTGCAAGTTTGGGGTCTGTAGGAGACGCAAGGCCAGGTATCTGGTTTTTATTTTATCGCTAGGTAGGTTGGGTGGCCTGAGCACGTTTGTCAGAATTTTTCTGTGGTTGCTAAATCTGTCACAACTGACAAAATGGCAGCCACACCAGTAATTGGTTTGGGGGAAGAGCGAGGCCATCCTGCGGTGTACCTGTTGTGTCGGTGTGTGCCGTGAAGGGAGCACAAGTAGGGGCTCACCTCCAGGGCTGTCCCGGCCACTGGAAGGAGGCAGCCAGGTGACCTTTGCCCCCTCACCATTCCCTTAGCTCTTATCTATGAAAATGCAGCCCAGTCATTTACACATGGGTCCACCTCATGCACCCAAACAAACCAGCCAAAGCAGAAAAAGAAAGTATTTCTAACCTGAACATCCAGATTAAACTCGCCAACAAGATAGCTGTATATAATCTAAAGAGGTTTCTACTCAGGAGATTTAAAGATTCTATTTATTTGTAGCACAGATGTAGAGGTAATCAACAACCATACATATGAAATTCGCCTAATTAAGTGACAGTTCGACTCTTCTGATGTGAACTGTGGAGCCAGGCTGGGAGGCAGCGAGGCCACCTGATGATGCAGGAAGCCCCCCAGTGTGTGGACTGGGAGAGCGCTCTTACACTCAGCCCCACCCTCTCCAGCGCCTCCTGTCATTTAGTGGTTCCAGTTCAAGTGTCAGTACATTTTTGGTTTTGTATTTTGTTAATTTTTTTTAAATTTGCCAAACCTGACAGTATATTTCTAGAGTTTGTTTAGAGGAATACACCAGACAGTTGGGGTTTTTTTTCCCTTTGTGTGGGGAAAGGTATAATGAAAATTACTTGTGTGAGAGCTAAAAGATTTTTAAAGTCACAATAATCAAAACAGCCCTGTATCACTGTCACTGTCTTCCCGTTCATCATCGATTTGCTCGAGCGGGCACCAGTAACATCACCATATGTCCTGTCTCATGCAAGTAGAGCCCAAGGGCACCTGCTTGCTCCAGGAACATAAAGAGCCTCAAACCATTCCATCACGTCATGGGAATGAGGTCTATAATTGTTACTGGTATTTGACATATCAAATACGACACGGGTAGCTTGCCAGGCTCTGCCGTGCGGGTAACATACCCTTGTAGTTATCTCTAAATCCAGCATTTATTGATGAACTGCACGGCCGTGAGCCGGTCTGTAATAGCCTGGTGTGCTGGGTGGAGTTCTGACGAGGGGGAAGTCCGGATGTACATATTATGATACCAACATCCAAGGTCAAGTGAAACATGTATCAGGAGGTCCTGTCAAAGGTGGAAATTATCACAAACATGTGGGATTCAGAGGCTAGGTAAGACAGAAAAATAGAACAGTGTGCTAACATTGTCGAAAGTACTAATACCAACCTAAAACTGAGCATTAAATACAGGCAAAAAGATACACATGACAACCCTTTAATAAAAGCAGAATTTCTCATTTTTAGACAAAGGTATAATCAGTAACTATCATTGAGTGTGTTGATACAGTGTTGGTACAGTCGGCTAAAGAAAATGTGAGGAAAGTGTCTTCCACGCCAGTTAAGGTTGCATGCAAAATTAAGGCAATAGGAAACGTGTAGATGAAGCGGCATCATCTCAGTGTAGGTAGGAAGCGGCTCTTCCAACAAGTGAGAGTAAAGGCAGGAATTGCTTTTTTTAATGGATTGGATTTGATTGCATACTATTTTAAGATTTATAATGCAGCAATAGATCAACTCAATTCAGAAAAGGCAAATAAATCTGTAAGATACTTATAATAGTATACCCACAACTTTCATGTAAAACGTGCTCTCACAAATCAGTATTTAAAAAACAAACAATTCTGTTGGACAGGGCAGGGGCGGTGTGGAAGCCCCGATCCTTAGAAGGGCCGCGTGTCAATCCGTGTCAGAAACTTTGGAAATGTTTTATATTCTTCTACCCACTTTGAGAAGGTGGCCTAAGGGACGGTGTTTGTGCAGCAGCGTTTTAAGGTTCTTTTGGAAACGTGGTTTAATAGCAATCAAAAAAGTGTTTCCATGGCCAGAGTGATAGTCCAGCGGAGAGGGCATTTCCTTGCATGCTGCCCTGGAACTGACCCAGGTTCGATCCCCAGCATCCCATATAGTCCCCCAAACCCCACCAGGAGTAATTCCTGAGCGCAGAGCCAGGAGTAATCCCTGAGCATCGCCGGGTGTGACCCAAAAAGCAAAAAACAAAAACCATTCCCATGCCTGGGGCCACCCCTCGGAACTTGCCCTCTGTTGCTTGGTCAGTCAGGGCCGGGAAGACATTTGCATGGGAGCAGGTAGGCAGCAGAGTGGCCACTCACGTGAGATAGAGGAGGGTCTAGAAGACTGAATCAGGCCCAAGTGCCGGTGCCTGTGCCCCACTCGGGGTCACACTCACTGCTAGGTGGTGTGGTCAGCAGCACCAACATCCCTGAGCACCATCAGGAGCGGCCCTGTTCACCCAGCATGCCTGTGGATGAGTCTGTGTGTGTGCATGTGTGCGGGTGTGTGTGCATGTGTGTGGGTGGGTGTGAGTGTGTGTGGGTGTGTGTGAGTGTGTGCATGTGTGTATGTGCATGTCTTTGTATGCATTGTGTGAGTGTGTGCATGTGTGTGTCTGTGTGTGCATGTGTGTGAGTGTATGTGTGTGTCTGTGTGCATATGTGTGAGTCTGTGCATGTCTGTGCATGTGTGTATGTGTATGCATGTGTGTGAGTGTGTGCATGTGAGTCTTTTGCATGTATATGAACTGCATGTGTATGAGTCTGAGTGTGCATGTGTGTGTCTGTGCACACATGTGTAAGTGTGTATGTGTGCATGTATGTATGTGTCGGTGTGCATGTGTGTGAGTCTGTGTGTCTTTATGCATGTGTGTGACTCTGTGTGCATGTATGTATGTTTTGGTGTGCATGTGTGCGAGTGTATGTGTGGAGTGTATGTGTGCATGTGTGTGAGACTGCATGTGTGTGCATGTGTGTGTCTGTATGCAGGTGTGTGAGTCTGTGCATGTCTGTGTGTATGTGTGTGCATGCGTGAGTCTGCATGTGTGAGTATGTGTGTGCATGTGTGTGAGTCTGCATGTGTGTACATGTGTGTAAGTGTGTGTGCATTTATTCATCTGTGTGTATGTGTGGCTGTATGTGTGAGTCTATGTGTATGTGCATGTGTGAGCCTGCATTTTGTGTCTGTATCGCATGCGTGTGAGTCTGTACATGTGTGTGAGTCTGTGTGCATGTGTGTGAGTCTTTGTGCATGTGTGTGAGTCTGTGTATGTGTGTGCATGTGTATGTCAGTGTACATGTGTGTGAGTCTGTGTATATGAGTGCATGTGTGAGTCTATGTGCATGTGTGTGAGTCTGTGTGTGCACATGTGAGTCTGGTGTGTGCATGTATGTGTGTGATAACAGGAATGAGTGGACCAAGAAGGAACTTGGCTGGGAAGGCATGTGCATGAGTTTGTGTATGCATGCGCAGTACATGTTTGCATGTCCATGTGTGTGTGTGTGTGTGTGTGTGTGTGTGTGTGATGGCAGCCCTTTAGTGAGGGCGGGAGTGAGTGGTTCAGGGAAGCAGCTTAGCCCAAGGGTGTGTGCCTGCACGTCCATATGAGAGCACATACATGCACCTCTAGGAAAGCAGAGTAGTGTGTGTCGCATGTACAGATACAGAAGGGGCTGTGATTCACTCCAGCAAAATGAAAACAAGTTGCCGGGTAGAAAAACAATACATTTTTAGTAACAATATTCCTGTGTGCACACCCACGGGCAGAGAAAATCTGGAATTCATACAAGAAACCTGCCTCCTAGGAGGGAGTCTCAGAAGGGAGCTTTCACTAGTTCGTGGCATCTCGGTGCGGGTGTTATCGTGGGCACAGCTTTCGTCATTTTTAAGTGAGCAGTTAAAATGCCTGTGGTTCTGCTGGCCTTGTCAGTGATGCCTGAGTCTCACACCAGAAATGCCGTAAAGGAAAGCCTTGGCCCTCCTTGCAATGCATCGAAATTGTTTTCTCTGTTCCAATGCATGTTGATCCTTTTGGAAAATCCCAGGATTTGGGTCTGGAGCACTAGCACAGATGGGAGGGCATTTGCCTTGCATGCGGCTGACCCAGATTCGATCCCTGGCATCCCATATGGTTTCCTGAGTGCAGAGCCAGGAGTAACCCCTGAGCTTTGCTGGGCGTGGCCAAAGAAAAAAAGAAAGAAATAAAATCCCAGGACTTAAAACGGCCTTGTGTGACCTCTTTTAGCGCTGGGGGCCTGTCTGAGGAAGCCTCTGCCTTGCTCGCAGCAGAGGCCACTAGCAGAGGTGGCCCCGGAAGGCAGTAAGAAGCAGGCTGATTTCGGGGAGGGAACTGGCTGAGTGTGGCCCTGCCCTCTCCGCCAACATCCAACACCCTTAATCCCTGGGACTCCCCCTTCCAGGCCACCCAGACAGTGGCCAGCAAACAGCTTTCTTTGAGCACGGGCCAAAATGCAGGTACTAACACAAAGGGTCGCCAAGAACCCGTCAGCCCTCACTCACTCGGGTACCCTACCCCACTCCTTCCACATCCTTTCACAATCCCAAAAAATGGGCTTGGACCCCAACCTCAGGTTTTCTGAGGCCTCGGAGCCTCGGTTATTTTCCTGCCGTTCCTCAAATTCCTTGGCGGGCTCCGGCTGCCAGATTCTGTCTGGACTTCCTGCCACGTTTGGCAGCCCTCTCTGTTCATGCCCTTTAAAAAAAAAATTTCAATGTATTGATTTTGAAATTTGTGATTGCTTTCTAAAGTTTCCCCAGCCCACCCCACCCCCAGCTCTTTTGAGCTGGGGAGGGAAGGGGGAAGGGAAAAAAAACCCATCCGGGCGGAGCTCTCTGGCCCATCTGGTGCCAAGGCATTCAGGGAAACGTTTTATATGATTAATATTGTGTGGCTAATCTGGTGTAGAAAATCAATTTTCTCCGTTTTAACCGAGGCGCACGGCCCTCCCATGTGAACTAAGGAGCCTGCGTCTCTAACCAGCTTCACGCAAGGTAACCTCCTTCCTCGGCTCTGCTGTGTCTGTCCGGCATATCACTGAGTCCCAAGCCATGGGGGCTCTGGGAGAACTGGATCCTGTTCCTCAGGCACACACACACGGTGTCCTTCCTTCATCAGCCTTGGGAGAGCCAGCGTTAGCGGAACATGCGCTTGGCTACAGCAAGTCTGTCCTTCGTCCGGATTTGGTTAGAAAGAAGCTTAGGGGTCAGAGCAATAGTCGAGCGGGGAGGGTATTTGCCTTACACTTGGCTGACCCGGGTTTGATCCCCGGCATCCCATATGGTCCCCCAAGCACCGCCAGGAATAATTCCTGAGTGTAACCCCTGAGCATCGCCAGGTGTGACCCAAAAAGGAAAAAGGAAAAGGAGAGAAAGATGCTTCCTCCTCTGGGCTGGGCCATCTCCTCCCTCCCCAGCATGCATCCAAGTCTGTCTGGAGTGTCCTGGGGGCTGGCTGGGCTCTCCCCACCCTGCTGTTCTGTTCTGAGCCAGCATGAGGGTCTGGAAGACCTGGGATGGGGCCTGCTTGAAGGAGCCTGCTTGAAGGCAGACCCCTAGCATTCATTGAGTCGACGTCCAGGTGACACATCGTCAGCTCTCCCTGCGATGGTGCCGGCCCCTTTCCTGCCCCTATGAAACGCCCTGGAGGTGGTGGGTCCTGGAGTTCCTGCGGCGACCAGACCAGCTGTAGGATACCGGGATGGCCAGTCCCTCGGGTGCAGCCTCGGCATCAGCTCGAGAACCGTGCAGAAACGCTCGGGGTGCTGCCGGCCTGGCAGGGTCTGGGGCAGGAAGGAGGGTGGTTCCCGCGACATGCCCTAGCAGCTCCTCCCAGGCTCCAGAGACTGCAGCGTGTATACCGTCCCCAGGCCCACAGTGTGCCCCTGGTTCAGCTCAGACCCAGCAGATGAGAGCGACCCTTCCTGCGGGTTCATGTTTGGGGCACGCGGCTCCAAGGGAAATGCTCCACAGCAGGCAGTGCCCGTTTGCCCGGTGTAGCTTGAGGGAGGTGAGGAGGAGCCCACTGAGGAGGGACCCCTCCCCACCGAATCTCCTTTCAGAGGGCCTCCCCCGGCACCGAACTCTCTGGCTCACAGACCCTCCAGCCTCTCCCTAGCTCTGCGCTGCCTTGGGAAACCCGTTCCCACACAGACAGGGGTCGTCCTGCCCAAGGGAGACCCCCAACTCACTGGACTGTGGGTGTTGCCCACCAGCTTCCCGGCCACCGCCGCTTCTTCGCTGAGGATTGCTGAGTCGTTTATTTTTCTCCGCCTGGTCTGAAATCTCTTCCAGCAGTGATAACTCCCCCAACCCCCGTGGTTTCTGAAGTGGGAGCTGACTCAGGCCGTTATTAATGGCTTATTAATGATTCACAGGCTGAGTGGTGATGAATCGCCCCTTTTAATACCCCCTATTAGCAGATATTGGGAAATTAGCAAGTGCCTCAACCACTCAGCTCTCGTTGGCGGGTGGCGCTTTGCACGTGGCTGACCCAGCTTTGATCCCTGCTCAGCTGTGGAGCCATCTGGTTCCCTGAACACCACCAGGAGTGAGCCCTGAGCTCCACTGGATATGGCACTGGACTTTTTTATTTATTTATTTATTTTTTGCTTTTTCGGTCACACCCGGCAATGCTCAGGGGTTTCTCCTGGCTCTGCACTCAGGAATTACTCCTGGCGGTGCTCAGGGAACCATATGGGATGCCGGGGATCAAACCTGGGCCGGCATGGGCCGGCCGCATGCAAGGCAAACGCCCTACCCGCTGGGCTATCGCTCCGGCCCCTGGATTTTTTTTTTAAACTTTAAAGTTTGCCAGTGGCTGACTCCAGATGCAGTTCTATCATAGACTCAGAAAGAAACAAAAAAATAGATGCCCCCAGAAAGCACATTTTAGAGATTTCTGGGATAGGGCCCTTGGGTTGCAGATACCCTCCCTTCCACTCTGAGCTTACGTGTCTAACCAGACCCGTTACACAGCAGCTGGGTGCTCGGCGGAGGACAGGAGGAAGAGTGGCTGGTGCTTGTGTAGCTTGCAGGGCCGACAGTGGAAAGAGCATCGTCCCTTGACTTGAGTGGGGGGTCCCCCTCCCCCAGCCACTCCATGGTCAGGGAAGAAGCTGCCCTCCGCACACTTAAGTGCGGGGCCCATTTTCCAGAGCGGAGAAGTTGTTCTTCCCGCTGCTGAGTTCTCTCCGTGCTCCTGGGGCAGGATGGGGAAGGCTGGGCTCACCACTGGCGGACTCCAGGGCCTGTGTCTTGGGCTCCGAATCCCAGGCCACTAACTGCCTCCCTTATGTCGTTTTGATTCGTTTTGGTTTGGGAGGCCACATCCGGCGGTGCTCAGGGCTTACTCCTGGCTCTGCACTCAGGGATAACTCCTGGCAGGGACCTTCTGCAGTGCCAGGAATCAAACCCAAGTCAGCTGTGTGCCAGGCACATGCCGTCCCCCATGGACCTGTTGCTCTGGCCCCGCGCATGTTCCCCGCTAAGCACAGCTGCCCCTGAGTGCTGCTGGCGAGCCTTGTTCTGCACTCGCCTACAGGGCTATAGGGATAAGGAGCCTCCTCCCAGCATCTCTTAGGGCTTCTATGAGGTCTGGTGTGAGGTTACGTCTCCAGACTCCCAGAATCTGGCATGCTAGCTCGCTAGCTCGCCCGTGGGGGGACAGTACATCAGCACCTTGGCCTCTGAGGACCCGCACCCGCCTGCCTGTCAGGGCCCAGCCTGGACCTCTGTTCTCTTATGGCTTCTTACTGCCTGGTTTGTGTTTTCCTCCTCCAGCAAACGTTTTCTAGTTAAGCCAAGTGATTACTGTTGGATTATGCGGGATTCTGTTAAAGCAGAAATAGAGTGAAGCCAAATTTTCTGGTAAAATAAGATATTTTCCTTTGGGTTATTGTGATTCCCCAGTCCCCAGCCCTGGAACAGAGCTCCATTTAAGATTAATAGACTAAGGAGAATTAACTTCCATTCAGTCACTTGTGAAGACCGAGAGCTTGAGGACTCCGTGTTACTTAAGGAAGTTATTCATCAAACTTGGCATTAATCTCATCTGTAAAGCTAGAATAATGCCCATGTGCAAAAGGATCTTTCCCCTCTTCCAGAATTCTGACAAGGACCCTCAGAGGCCTGTGTGTCAGCTTGCTTTGTAAATTATAACACCATTGAAAATAGGGCTGGAGAGATAGTACAGTGGGTAGCATCTTGCATGTGATCAATCCAGGGTCAATTCCCAATACCCCAAAGGGTCCTCCGAGTCCCTGCCAGGAGTGACCCCGAGATGCAGAGCCAGGAGTAAGCCCTGAGTACCACCGGATGGGGCCCCAAACAAGACAGATTTATTTTAAATAAATGACACCATGGAAAATATTAGAACCTCAGTCTCCCATTACCAGTTAAAACTGCTTCAACTGAACCGTGCATGTGTATAAATCAATACCCAGGGATGGGCGCTTAGCCGGCCTCAGGGAGCTTGGTTGGTGAGCTTTTTGTGGTCTTTCTCCTGGGGGTTTCTCATCCATGTGTTTGTGAGGTAAGGGCCACCTCTAGAGACTCTCAGCCCTCATCTGGGGGGTCACGGCCGGCCTGTCTGCTGACAGGGCCAGGGTCAGGGACTCAGGACCTCGTCCTTGCAAGCTCCTGCCCTTTAGCTGTCTTCTCCCCACCCCTAAGCCTTCATTCGAAATCCTTAATGAAACTCCTGTGGAGGGAGGGGGAAATGGAAATGAATAAGATCATCGTGGCTGGTAACCTGCATGTCTATTTCTGTGAGACATTTAGAAGCACCGAACCCAGAGAGAGAAAGCGCAGGGATGACGCTGGTTGGGTCGCCAGCACCACACAGCCATAGGGGCTACTGGGTACCAGCCCAGGAGACCTCCAAGCTGAGGGCAGCCCCGGAGGCCGACCCATGGGTGGCCTGAATAAGCCCCGGGACCTCAGGGCCCAGGCGGCACGTCACGCTTGGGCACTCATGTTGGACCCATTAGCCAGGAGCTGTCGAGAGTGGCCGCCCGCCCCACCCCCCAGCACTGTTTGAGGACCCCTCCTCCAAAGAGAAAGGAGCAAAGAAGCAGCTCTGAAATGAGGTTGCCTGGATTCGGATCCTGACCCCGTCTTCCAGGAGCAGAGAGGTTCCGTGTGTCTTTTCCTGCGCACAAAAGGTTGTCGCCTTCGCCCGGTACCGGCATAGGCCTCACAGCTCGGGTGCGTCCTGCGGTGAGGGCACGTGCCAAAGAGGGTTTCTGAGCACGCAGGGATGCAGATGGGCTGTAAAGAACCGAAGGCTGACCAGATCCTTTCATGTAAGTAGCGTCTTCCAAGGATCTCCTGTTTGTTCAGGTTTGGGTTTGGGGCCACACCCGGCTGTGCTCAGGGATCCTGGCGGTGCTTTGGGGGACTGTGTGGGATGCCAGGGATTGCACCCGGGCCAGCTGCATGCATGGCTGTCCCTGTCTGTCCCCTTCCCACGGGGTTTCGGTCACATTTGGAAGAACGTGTCTCTCCCTGTTTGAGTCCTCCTGATCGCTCTTCTGAGGGTGCCGGGCTCATACCTAGGAAGGGATTTCCTGCCTGCCGGTCCTCAACCAGCTCTGGTGTTGGAAGTTCTCTTACATATGCTATGCTTTTGGAGGAAAAAAAATAAAGGAGAGAAGTAGGGAGGGTTAAAAAAAAATGAAACAAAGGAAAAATTGGATGAGGGGAGAATTGGAGAGCAAGTCTCTTGCTGTTGGAGTCTGTGGCGCCAGATCTTGCCACCAGAGGGCGCTAGGCGGCCAGTCTCCTGCACGCCCTGTGCACACGCGGTGCAGCTGGGTCCCTTCCACAGTCCACCGCCTGCTAGTGGCCCCTCAGCCCAGCTTCCCAGGACCCGCCATGAGGCTGAAACACAGTAGGGGCCCCCTCTCTTTACCCCACCCCAACGGCCCCTCCAAGTCCTGGATCTGTCACTGGCTTCTGTGGTCACAAGCCTTGAGTCGCAGAAGGCCTTGGTTACCACTCTGTGAGTGATTTTGCCTCACATACACTCACACATAAGCACACACCGCACATGCATATACTCACAGACATACACAAATGCACACCACACACATGCTACATATCCCACACATGTGTTGTGTCTCACACACACCTCCCTCACCCCAGAATGTCAGAGGGTCGTGCCTGGGTCCCTAAATGACCTCAGCTTTCATCTCGCCCTTCGGGCTTCTGAAGGCAGGAGACTGGCCCATACCTCCCGGTGCCCACCGAGATGCGAACACATCATCGCAATCTATAGACTGCAAATGAGGGATTTGACCAAATCAGGGATTTTACAAATCAGGGTTTTACAAACAGGGTTTAACCAAAATTTAAAAGTCATTTTAAACATTGGTTTGGTGGATTTGTTTTGTTTTGAATTGTTTGGGGGTCCCACCCAGCGGAGCTCAGGGTGCTTTCCTGGCTCTGCACTTAGGAATTACTCCTGGCAGTGCTCAGGGACTGTATGGGATACCGGTATCGAGCCGGGTCGGCCGCATGCAAGGGAAACACCAGACTATTGTCCTGGCCCCCCAGGCATATATTTTTTATTAAATATTTTATTGTACCACCATGAGATATACGATTACAACGTTGCTCATGTTTGGAGGTTTTGGTCACACAGTGTTCCAGCACCCACCCTCCACCAGTGCCCATTTCCCACCACCGATGTCCCCCATTCCCTCCCCCTCCCATAGCCTGCCTAAATGGCAGGTTCCCTTATCTCTTTCCTCTCTCCCTCTCTCTCCGTTCCTTTGACACCAATCCCACCTCCGCCACTGGGGTTGGCGTCGTTCCACCAGCACCCCCAGACTCCAGCCTCCCCCAGCCCCACCTGCCACTGGGACAGGCGTGGTACTAAGTTCAGCCGTTGCAGTTTAGAGCTCGTGTCATGAGTCTGTGTCTTCTTTCTTCTCCCCTTGATTTCGTTCCTTCTCTGTCCTCCTCTGGTACTCCCAGATCTGGGGTCAGGGTGGTCTGGGCACCCCACCTTACCCCATGGATGAGGAAACGCAACGGAGCTGTTTGTTTTTCTCAGCAGCTGATTTGTCTCCATGCTCCCCGACGCCCGCCTCAACCCCCCAAACGCTGCGTTTGTGTCTTGCTGGCCCTGGACGTGAGGTGGATCCCTGGCAGGAGGGGACACCCACACGCTTCGACCCCGTCAGCCCGGCACTGGCCCGGCTCCTTTCGCTCCTCTAACGGCGCTCTTTCCCTTCCCTTTGCCAGTTGAAAACCTGAGCCTGGAAGAGTTGCAGATGCGTCTGAAGGCGCTGGATCCCATGATGGAGCGAGAGATCGAGGAGCTGCGGCAGAGATACACGGCCAAGAGGCAACCCATCCTCGACGCCATGGACGCCAAGAAGAGGCGGCAGCAGAACTTCTGAGCCGTCCCCGCCCCCTCGAGACCCGGGTGCCGCCCAGAGCCAGAGCAGTCAGGGGGTCTGTGTTGGAATCCCCTGCGGGTCTTGCTCCCACACCAGGCATCTGCCCCGAGCCAGCGATGGTACCTACCCAGGTCCGTGCCCAAAAGGCAGGATTCACCCCCGTGTCGACCTGCTCCCTCATCCACGCCACCCCACGCTAAAACGGTAAAATTCTGACCGTGTGCAGAGCCCCTGTGAGTCCCGAGCTGTTGGTTCCCTCGTACAACATGGAGGGGCCTCGGTGGACAACGTTCTTTGTTGTTATCTAGTAGCTTATTTTTTTTTTTTTTTTTTTTTTTTTGGCACCCCGCCCCCCCCCCCCTCTGGACTTTGTCCCCTTAGGGCAACTTATTTATTTAAGCTAGTTCTCTCCCTCCCCACTTGGCTAAGACAGGCTCAGATGGCTTCGGTGACGGTGGGAACTAGATAATAATGCACAATCCAAATGACGCTGTAAGCATGGAGTATGGGGCATAGTTCTTGATTTCTAGGGTAATTTCTCAATAGAATTAAAGCAATAATAGCCATAGTACCCAAGTGAGTGTTCCCCCTGTTTTTTTGTACCGAAGCATTAATTCCATTTTTACCTTCTGAAATTTTAATTTTTTAAAAAATATTGTTTATGTTTGGTACAGATGGAGCTATATATTTAGATCAGACAAAGCTATATGTTTAAAACCAAAGAAATCACTGAAATCCTTGCACCAAAAAAAAAAAGTGTGGAAAATACTTTAAAAGAAATAAAATCATCAGATAAATATAATTGCCTGATGGCGTTTCCTGTCTCCCACCTGGGCGTGATAGCACCTGTGCAGTCCTAATGCGGACCCTGCATCGTGCCTCGCAGAGCTCGCTGGGATCCGGGACCTCTTGACTGCTTTCACGTATTTTCTAGGAATTGCTCAAGTCACCGGAGACATCCACAGTGAACTCTGTGGGCCTTGGGGACTAGAAATAAAAACAATGAGAGCCAGTGGGAAGAAAATGCTTTCCTAAGCTGAATGAGCATTTCTGGGATTGAACTGGGACCCGGGCCACAGTGCAGTATGGTTCTGTGTGTTGGGTTGCTCTGTGTAAGGTCGGAGCATGAATAACTCATGGTGCCTCCCCGTTCTCTCTCTCTCTCTTTCTCTCTCTCCCCTCTTTCCCTCTCTCTCCCTCTCTCCTCTCTTTTCCTCTCTCTCCCTCTCTCCCTGTCTCTCCCTTCTCTCCCTCTCTCCCTCTCTCTCCCTCTCTCCCTCTCTCCCACTCTCTCCCTTCTCTCCCTTTTCTCCCTCTCTCTCCCTCCCTCCCTTTCTCTCTCTCTCTCTCTCTCTCCCTCTCCTCTCCCTCCCTCTCTCCCTCTCTCCCTCTCTCTCCCTCTCTCTCCCTCTCTTTCCCTCTCTCTCCCTCTCTCCCCTCTCTCTCCCTCTCTCTCCCTATCTTTCCCCCTCTCTCCCCTCTCTCTCTCCTCTCTCTCCCTCTCTCTCTCCCTCTCTCTCCCTCTCTCTCCCTCTCTCCCTCTCTCTCCCTCTCTCTTCCCTCTCTTTCCCTATCTTTCCCCTCTCTCTCTCCTCTCTCTCCCTCTCTCTCCCTCTCTCTCTCTATCTCAGTCTCTGTTCTCTCTGTCTCAGTCCCTGTATCTTGTCTCTGACTCTCCTGTCTTTTTCCAGGTGAGGAAGGAGAAGGCCACATCCATATCTGCCCTGACAACAGCCTCTGTCTCACATGACCTCGGCAGTCTCCCTCCTTCCAGTCACACCAGGACCCACCCAAGGAGACCCCAACTAGTGTAGCATTAGGGTGACCACAGGAAGGGAGGGGTCACAGTCCCTCAGCCAGCAGTGAACTGAGGTGCAGGAAAGGGCCCCATGAGTTCTCTGAGACGCTCCACCCTGACTCGGATTTAGGAGAACAAGTATTGCTCTAAGGGTCATAGGAAGCACCAGAACATTTCAGGATTGCCTGCTTTTTAAATTCTGCCCTATTTTTTCCTCTTTGTCCCCCACCAATAAAATAAAGGGAACTTAGCATCAATTCTGAAGAACCAACTAGATGTGAGAGGAACCTTCCAGTCTAGCTCATCACAATGATTAAGAAGTTTCTAGTTATTCTAATGAGTTTAAGGGGGAATCTCTTAGCTCAACCTTGGTTGCTGAGAACATTTCAGAAATAGGAAGTGTACTTTCTATATACCCCGTCCTTCAATAAATACAGTTATTGTACACGTAAGTGAAGCTAACAAGTGAGGGATTTTTCACGTGTGTGTGTATTTTTCACGTGTGTGTGTACATATGTTTCTGTAAAGGGGACAGGGTGTTCCATGATTCAATGAACTTCTATTCATCGTGTCACTTCTAGAACACACTTTTCTTAAAAAACATGTAGCTACTTTACCAGGGATAGTTTTATGTTTGATATAAGCTAATTTGGCCAATAAAAATTGGAAAATAAAATGCATTTGTGTACATGGCTTTAAGAATAATAGCACCTATCCTTAGAGACGGTCAGACACCAGGCAGTCACATGTCTGTGCCTTCCGTGCAACAGAACATCAGACGTCAATTGCTGTTTCTCACTGAGCTTACTGGGTTATCACCTCCCGAGCTTCCAGACCATTCTCTCCTCACACAAAGAATCTATAGCTTCTCTAGCGGAAATTATATAATACGTGAATAAGATGTTACAAACTTAGTCACAGGAAATCTTTTCAAATTACTGACACGTTAGCATTCAATGGCAATGCTATTTTCGTTTCTATCCTGTGTGTTCAAGATTAATGACTAAAATAAGTTCTGAAAATACTAATGATATGTTCCAAATAGAGCATCATTTAAAAATAATCATTGAAGTTATGTCACATTACTAAACGGTTATTAAGCATAGGCACTTAATTAGATATTTCATCAAAAATGCTATTTTGGAGTAGACATTCCTTTTTTTGGCTCCAGAGCCTCACAGATCTGGAGTCTATTGAGTTTACGGTTTCCTCCATGTTGTGAGCTGTGTGAAGAGCTGAGCCCCGGGTGGGTGTGAGACTTCTTGGGGTGGGCTCATGCCACCGAATGGTGCCATCTTGGAAGAACAGCCGCAAATCCGCACTCCTGTCAATCCTGTGACCCCGTCACTCTCCAGAGTCTGAGATCCTCTGGAAGCAGAGCCTGTACTCTCTCATCCTTCCTCAGTGCTTATCGGGCTGTGGGTGTCATTGGAAGTAAATAGAGTCTCACCAAATACCATTCAGACAGCAACAAATATGTCAGCTTAGGGGCTACAGTCAGCACCGTGAGTCAAGCGCTTGCCAGGCATGCAGCTGACCTAGTTTCAATCCTCCACACTCTAAGGTCCCCTGAGCCTGTCAGGAGAGATCCCTGAGCGCAGAGCATAGCAGAGTATGACCCAAAACAACATGTCGGCTTAATCCCGTCAGCTCTTCTTCTCCCTACTCGGTTATCACAAGAACCAGGTTAATGTTTCTGATAAGCTCCTATGAATCGACTCATTATCTCGTATGTAACCAAGAAAATGCGTATTTCTTTTCTCACAAAGGAAAGACCTAGAGAGATTAAACACGGGTCCCTCGGGGCCAGTTCTTAAGCTGCTGTCTCCAGCGTCTTTGCCTTCTCTCTCTTGGTGGGCAGCTCTGCCTGTTAGAGAGGTCTGGCTCAAGACTGTAGCCTTAGTGGGCTGTGCTGACCCCTGAGCAGATGTCTTTTGGGTGAGAGAGAGCTCAGGAGGCGGAAGTTCATACTTTGCGGACAGGAGGCTCAAGTTGGATCCCTAACTCGACATGTTCTCCCCCAAGTACTGCCAGAAGGGACACCGCCGTCTCCCTGAGAGATGCAGGGCTGGAGAGCTATTACAATGGCGCTTGCCTCGTAGGAAGCCGACCCAGTTTGATCCCCAGCCCTGCCAGGAGTGATCTCTGAGCTCAGAGCCAGGGTGCCCTGAGCACTGCCAAGCATGCCCTCCTCCCAAAAAGGAGATTTGCTATGAAAACATAGAAGACCATTGTTGGCCCATTCATAGCTTTTCTCTAATCCATTGGAACCTTCATTTTCTGAAATAGCATCCTCTTCTACAAGTCGGGAGGAAAGTCAGGTTTTATTTATTTCCGTTCCTGTGATGAGTTGTACAAAAGGATATATTTGGAGTTCTTGTGCCTTCAAAGGTATTTTCCTTGGTAAACTAAAATGTGTTCTCTTAACAAAATTTAGGTCAAATAACAAGCACTGTAAAGAAGTATTAACCAGCATGGTGGAGATACCTGGTATCAGAAGCTAAAGGCCCTAAATCTTGAAGCAAGGCCAAGCCATAGAAGTATCCAGGGAGGCTAGTCTCTAAGCAGTGACTCTGGAGAGGGGTGGGAGATTGGCTGTTTGTGTCTTGGACCTGGGTCCCCACCGAATCTTCTGCTTGAAGTATTATCTGCTTGAAGTATAATCCCCCTGCTCCTCCAGGGGAGCGGGGGAGGGAGGGGTGTTCGAGGCCGAGCTTCTGAAACGGGGGTTGCAGCATCCCTACAAACATCACATCACTGAATGTGGGGTCTTGAACATGCTGGCCAAAAGAAGGATTCTGAGCATGTGCCCACCCAAATAAACTTAAAATCAACTGCATAATAAACAAGGAGTGTCCAACCTGGGCTGGGTAGGGTTGGATGAGGGGGGTTGTGAGCTGCAAAGAATTCAGTCTTGTTAGAACTTGCTGGAATAGACAGCCACGTCCCTCCAGGGCAAGGCTGCTCAAGCTATCTGGGTCGTGCCTCCCCTCATTAACCTGATTCCCTCCTGTGCCCCCTCCCACCTTGAAATACCCTGGGGACACAGGGGGAATATTTTGGCCCCCAGTTGAGAAATGTCACTCTTGGGAGTGAGGTTCCTAGACACAAATAATCCCCATTTTCTGCTTTGGGAAGGAGCAAAGACAGAGAGCCCAGAATGCGTTGACCTCTGTCCCCATCACAATTCCACCATCGGACTGATCAGGCAAGCACCAAGCCTTCCATGCAGACAGACCGGGGTTCCTAGAAGAGCTTAACTGCCTCTCCGTGGTTTCTGCTTTCATTCTTTGACCTAAGCCCTCCGTTCCCAATGAGATAATAAGGGTAGAAAGGGAAAAGGAGCTGAGAAGAACAAAGGGAAAGCGGGTATTTTTCAGCACAAGAGAAAAGACAGCTGTCACCCCAAACTACTCCTTAGTATCACCCCACATTTCCTCCCCAGCAGCCCAAGTCATTCTGTTCATGACACAGCACAAAAACGAAACTGATTCTAACGTGGTAGTACCAGTGCCTGCCTGTGCTTAAACCAAGCAACTAGTTGTCTTCCCTGTGTTTACAGAATTTTCCAAGGTGAACTGTAATTAGTTGCGTGGAAGCTAAATACAGCCCCCGGAGGCAGGCGCTCAGCTTTTGCTTATTCTCTTTGGAGCTGGTGGGGTTGCTTTGCAGCTGTGTTTTCACATTTATTCCATGACAGCTCTCTTTCCCATTTCTTAGCAAAAGTATTCAAATGAGAAGACATAATACATAACAGCACTGGCAATCAAAATCTTGGATGTTTAAGAAAAGAAAACACAAGACATCCTTGGAAACTGAAATGTGAGCTGTTTCATCATTAATGAAGCCACGATTCATTCTCTGTTGACCTTTTGGGGAGGAAACAGAATGGTATTTAAATGCACCCCCTGATACTGACCATAGCTGGGGAGCATACTGAGAATGTGGCCTTTAGAAATTACACCTGATATGAATGAGCCTGGGCTTTACAGACAGTTCAACCAGCCTCCCCTGTTGTGGAGGGTAGATCGATCGCTTTAACAGGTAAATGGTGATTTGGGGAATGACTCAGAAGTTGAGTGTGACATCAATCACTGGGGTCCAAGCACGGTGTTTCAGATTCTTTTTACTGCATTTTATTTTTTCATTATACCACTGTGAGATATACAATTACAAAGATGTTCATAATTGGGTTTCAGTCATACATTGTTCCAGCACCCGTCCCTCCACCAGTGCCCCATTCCCACCACCAATGTCCCCAAATTTCCTCCCACCTCCCCAGGCTGCCTCTATAGCAAGCACTTTTCCTTCTCTCTCTCTCCTCTCTCTCTCTCTCTCTCTCTCTCTCTCTCCCACACACACACACACACACACACACACATTGTGGCTTGCCCTACAGGCATTTAAGGTTTATCATGTAAATCTCTTTGTGTATATTCTGGTGCTACCATTTCCCACACTTAGTAGAACACTGGTATATATGTATATCCCATTAATGAATACAGTCATTCTATATCTGTCCTTTACCTTCTGACTAATTTCACTCAGCATGATAGTCTCCATTTCCATCCATTTGCAGGTAAATTTCATGGCTTCGTCTTTTCTGACAGCTTCATGGTATTCCATTGTGTAGATGTACCATAGTTTCTTTATCCAATCTTCTGTTCTCAGGCATTTAGGTTGTTTCCAGATTCTGGCTATTGTGAATAGAGCTGCGATGAATAAAGAAGTGCAGATAGTGTTTCTGCTGTGTGTTTTTGGATCTCCAGGGTATATTCCCAGAAGTGATATAACTGGGTCAAATGGGAGCTCAATATCTAGTTTTTTGGAGAGATGTCCATATTGTTTCCAAAAGGGCTGGACCAGTCGGCTCTCACACCAACAGTGGATTAGAGTGCCTTTTTTTTACCTTATCCACGCCAGCACTGGTTGTTCTTGCTCTTTTGGATGTGTGTCAGTCTTTGTGGTGTGAGATGATACCTCATCGTTGTTTTGATTTGCATCTCCCTTATGATTAATGATGAAGAGCACTTTTCATATGCCTTTTTGGCCATTCAAATTTCTTCTTTTGGGAAGTTTCTGTTCATTTCTTTTGCCCCATTTTTTTTTGATAGGGTTGGCTGTTTTCTTCTTGTAAATTTCTATCAGTGCCTGATATATTCTGGATATTAACCCCTTATCAGATGTGCATTGGGTGAATATTCTTTCCCAGTCTGTGGTCTGTCTCTGATCTTGGTCACTGTTTCTTTTGAGATGCAGAAGCTTTTCAGTTTTTTTTTGGCTTTTTTTTGGGGGTCACACCCGGCAATGCTCAGGGTTTTCTCCTGGCTCTGCACTCAGGAATTACTCCTGGTGGTGCTCAGGGGACCATATGGGATGCTGAGGATCGAACCTGGGCCAGCATGGGCCGGCTGCATGCAAGGCAAATGCCCTACCCACTGGGCTATTGCTCCGGCCCCAGCTTTTCAGTTTTTTTTTAAATTTTTTATTATACCACCGTGCGACATACAAGTACAAAGGTGTTCACAATTGGTTCTTGGTAATACAGTATTCCAGCACCCATCCCTCCACCAGTGCCCCATTTCCACCACCATTGTACCCCACCCTCCCAGTCACCCCCAAGGCTGCTTCAACAGCAGGTAGCCCTGTTTCCTCTCTTTCTCTCTCTGTCTCTCTCTCTGTCTCTGCATCTCTCTCCCTCTTGTTTTACACATTGTGGCTAGCCCTGCAGATATTTAGAGTTTAAAATTAAGTCTCTTTGTGTATATTCAATGGTGAGTTTTAGTCTGCCATTACCATTTCCCACATTTAGTAAAACACTGGTATCTATTTATATCCTATTAATGAATGCAGTCATTCTATATCTGTCCTTTTCCTTCTGACTAATTTCACTCAGCATGATAGTCTCCATGTCCATCCATTTGCAGGTAAATTTCATAATTTCATCTTTTCTGACAGCTGCATAGTATTCCATACTGTAGATGAATCACAGTTTCTTTAGCCAGTCCTCTGTTCTCGGGCACTTAGGTTGTTTCCCAGATTCTAGCTATAATGAATAGCGCAGAGATGAATAAAGAAGTACAGATAGTGTTTCTGCTATGTGTTTTTCAGTCTCTCAGGTATATTCCCAAGAGTGCTATTGCTGGATCAAATGGGAGCTCAATGTCTAGTTTTCGGAGGAATGCCCATATTGTTTTCCAAAAGGACTGGACCAGTCGGCACTCCCACCAACAGTGGATGAGAGTCCCTTTTTCCCCACATCCACGCCAGCACCGGTTGTTCTTGCTGTTTTGGATGTGTGCCAGTCTCTGTGGTGTGAGATGGTACCTCATTGTTGTTTTGATTTGCATCTCCCTGATGATTAAGGATGAAGAGCACTTTTTCATATGCCTTTTGGCCATTCGAATTTCTTCTTTTTGGAAGCTTCTGTTCATTTCTTCTCCCCATTTTTTGATGGGGTTGGCTGCTTTTTCTTGTGAAGGGCTACCAGTGCCTGATATATCCTGGATATTAACCCCTTGTCAGATGGGTATTGGGTGACTATCCTTTCCCAGTCTGTGGATTGTCTTTGTATATTGGTCACCGTTTCTTTTGAGGTGCAGAAGCTTTTCAATTTTATATAATCCCATTTGTTTATCTTTGCTTCCATTTGCTTGGTCAGTGGTGTGTCGTCTTTAAAGATACTTTTTAGTTTCGATGTCATAGAGCGTTTCTCCTATGTTTTCTTCAATGTACCTTATAGATTCATGTCTGATGTTGAGATCTATAATCCATTTTGATCTGACTTTTGTGCACGGTGTTAAAAGGAGGTCTACGCTCATTTTTTTACACGTGGCTGCCCAGTTTTCCCAGCACCATTTGTTGAAGAGGCTTTCTTTGCTCCACTTAATATTTTTTTGCTCCTTTATCGAAGATTAAGTGGTTGTATATTTGAGAGTGTGTTTCAGGATATTCAGTTCTATTCCATAGGTCTACGGGTCTGTCTCTATACCTATACCACACTGTCTTAATTACAACTGCTCTGTAGTATAGCTTGAGGTTGGGGAAAGTGATACCTCCCATCTTCTTTTCCCCAAGGATTGCTTTAGCTATTCGTGGGGGTTTATTATTATACCATACAAATTTCAAAAGTGTTCAATTTCTTTGAAGAACATCATGGGTATCTTGATTTGTTTATCTTTGCTTCCATTTGCTTTGCCAGTGGTGTTTCATCTTTGAGGATGCCTTTAGCTTCCACATCATAGAGCCGTTTTTTTCTGTTTTCTTCAGTGTACCTTATAGCTTCATGTCTGATGTTGAGATCTTTAACCCAGTTTCATCTGACTTTTGCACATGGCATTAATTGCACACATATCCAACAGGCGGGCAATTTTGTTTCTGTTCAGTGAATCTAGCTGTCCCAAACAATCTCCTGCCATTTACCCCGAGAAATAGTCACATATACAATACAAATAAATACATACAATATCAGTTCCTGCAGTATTTTCTACTTTGCCAGCAAGGAGACCACAGGGGCTTCTGCTGGCAAAGGTGCATCATTACCCTTTCCCATTTGAAGTAACTTCATTTATCTGTGCTGTTCGGAAGAACTGATCAGCTCCTGCATAGATTGGAGAGCTGTAAGGCAGGATATTCCTAGCTTGCCTCCTGAATTTGGGGGAGTTACTAAACCTCCCCCAATTCTCACCTTCTTGTCAAGGAACGGAAGCAGCGAGACTGGAGTGGTCATCCCCATTTCCTATGCCCCACCACTACTTGCACCAGCTGCTCCCAGGTGTCCCAGAATAAGTCCAGCCAGAAGCAAACCCACTAACATTTATTTAGGGTTGTATTAGGATTGCAGCCTCCCAGACACAAATTTAAGAAACCGTAGAGTGATGCCTAGTTGCCTAGATGAGGTAGACGGGCCTATCCACATACCCAAAAAGAGGCCCCAACATTTGCTCTCACTCTGGTCAACCTTGCAAATCAGATTAGACTCAAGGCAGTCCTATAGGGGGCTAGATATACAAATTAGACGAGAAGTGAGTTCCTATTGTGTCTGAGGACACGAGGACACTGAGGAACTCAATGTCCTCAGAAGGAGCACACTGAGTTCCTATTGGGGAAACAGCCTGCTAATCAAGGAGTCGAGCCGTGATTGGTGGAACTTCTGTCCTGGGCAGGGATGCAGTGGGAGGGTTTGTTTCGACTCCTACCTGGAGATAGATGCTCTCCACGTGCGCCCACGAGCTTCCACGTGTCCCGTAGTTCGCCAAGATGAGGCTGGACGTGCTTAGACTGACCTGTGGACCCAGAGGTGGTGGCTATGTGGTGAAGATGAGTTCCAGGAGGAGGGAAAGCATGTGAGAGCAGGAATTTGGGAGACCTTGGGGGAGGGTACAGAGTGTGTGTGTGTGTGTGTGTGTGTGTGTGTGGGGTACAGAGTGTGTGTGTGTGAGGGTACAGAGTGTGTGTGTGTGTGAGGGTACAGAGTGTGTGTGTGTGAGGGTACAGAGTGTGTGTGTGAGGGTACAGAGTATGTGTGTGAGGGTACAGAGGTGTGTATTGTGAGGGTACAGAGTGTGTGTGTGTGTGTGTACAGAGTGTGTGTATGTGAGGGTACAGAGTGTGTGTGTGTGTGTGTGTGTGTGTGTGTGTGTGTGTGTGTGTATGATCAGGCCCTGAAGAGTTTCCCACTGGATGGGCCTTGCTGGCTTCCATCCTCTTCGCCCGCAAACAGTGCGTGCATGAACACGGGGGCTGGTTTGTTGGTGTCCGGTTGTCCAAGAGCAAACAGCTGGTGGTTGACATTAGTTTTCCTTGCCAGGAAACCGAGTTAGTAGTAGGATCTGCCGTCAGAATCCGGAGAGGCCTGCGCCGCTCTGCCCAGGGTTGCTGCTTGCTAAGCCTCTCTTAGCGAGAGTAGATTCATTCCTGAGCTCAGAGGACCAGGAATAGCGTGTGAGGAATTAGCGTGTAGGGAACTCAGCTCCGCTGGTTAAAGCGCGCCGCACTCAGCTCTGCAGGTTAAAGCGCCGCACAATTTCAGTCGTCAGGTCTGAGTTCCCCCCAGTTTCCCAGGCCTCTCCTTTGACCCGCGCACAGCGTCGTTTACCCTGTCGCCCGTGCTCCGGCCACATGGCAACGTCCTGTTCTTGTCCCTGCGCTACCCTCTGGCCAGTGGATGTGTTCCTGGCCTGGAAACTGCAGCCAGAGCCAGTCACCTGCACCTTTGAGCTGAGGCTGCCACTTTGTAACCTGCCCTGCGCCTCTCTGAACCTGTCCCCTAGAGCGTCCCCACCCCAGCCTTCCTCGGTGTCCATCCATGGCCACATGTGCGTGAGTAATGTCTGCTGTCCCCTGGCTGCCTGGGCGTGAGTGAGAGAACAGGGAGAGTCCTCCGGCTGGGGGCATCCTCTTATGTCCTGCCGTCCCCACCTGCGGTGGTCCAGTACCCACATCGCTGTACACCTTTTCCACCGTCGACATTTCAAATGCCTGATAAAATGGATTTGGTTAGCTGAGGCTCCTTCCGTTCCCACCCTGACAGAATATTTGGCGAAGACTTGCTCAGGCTCCGCCCAGGGCAATAGTGCCAGAGAAGAGTGGGTAGGGGCAGAGGGGTCCCAGCGTGGGTAGGGGGCAGAGGGGTCCCAGCGTGGGTAGGGGCAGAGGGGGTCCCAAGAAACAGGCCAGTGCTGAATTGCTCTGTTTCTGTTCTTCTGGCACCAAGTCTCTTCTCAAACACTTCAGCATGTTTTCACCCCGGATTTATGCAATTTAGCAAGGGGGTAAGCATTAGCCATAGCACAGCGGCCGAATTAGAGCCAACATACAGTATAAAAGGTAGAGAACAGAAGCCGAAGTTGAGCCGTCATCAAGAGCTGTGAATCCTATTCTTAGAAAAGTGAGTTTGGCCCCAAACTTCCTAGCAGCCAGGGAGAAAGAAACCAGGAAGCAACCATCTTCCTGAATTACGATGTGGTTTGGGGGCCCCGGGCATGTGTCCGTTCCAGCTGAGAGGAGTTGCGGTGTGAAGTACGACTTATTTCTTGAAGACTTAGTACAAAATAATGTGGAATGTCTCACTGAATGTTAATGCTTCTACGTTGGAATGATACCAATTGGGATATTTTGGGCTAATTATTCAGATTTCACTTGTTCTTCCTCTTGATCCTGCAGCTACTAGCAGCCGTGAAATGACGCAGGGGCTCACACTTGCAGTTCATGAAAGCTAAGAGCTGCTTCAGCTGATGACTAGATCAAAGGGCCATAGATCCATACAGGGAATATTCGTTCAGGCCAAGGAGCAGAGGAACAGCTCCAGGAATTCTTTGGGGGGAGGGCGTGACAGAAATCTTCCCAAGTCAGTCGAGTTGATGTTTGCACAGCTCCAGTGTATTAAAGAACATCAGACTGGATTAGCGCAGTGGGAAAGCGCTTGCTTTGTACCTCTGAGGTCCTGGGTTCAATCTCTGGCACCAAGATAAACATTTTTACAGCGGCCTATGGAGCAGTGACCACGGCAGCGCCCGCTAGAGGCCATACTGCAGAGTGTGTGTGTTTGTGTTGCCGCTCACGGTTGCATCTGTGTTGCCACTACAATCTGTTCTTCTCCGTTGCACTGAAGAAACTGTAGGTGCCTGGTGAGGGTCTAGTCCCCAAGCTGCACGGGGTGCCTGGTGAGGACCTCCCAGGGGCGCCCACAGAGCAGGTGTCAGAACTGTGCTCAGTACAGTGCACCTCGGGGTGCTCAGAGAAGCGCCTAGGCCAGGCAGCGTGCTTCTCTGCCCACGCCTGGGTGCCCAGAGCTCCCACAGACTCCGTGCCCAGGCATTTGTGCCCCCAGGCCCGTGAACTCTCCACTCCCTTCTTCCCGAGAGTTCCTCTTCTCCCCTCACCCCTGCCGCCTCCTCCCACTCTTCCCACCCTTCTCGGCCTCTCAGGCTCACTCCTCCCACCCGGACGACCCCAGCAGCCCCTTCACTGTCCCCGGCTCTGGAATCGTGCCCCCCTAAAATGTGCCTGCCCTGCCCTCCCCTGCTGGCACCGTCGGTCCAGAATGCAGTGAGTTTGGCTCCTGATAGCAGGAGGCCCGGGAGCTCGCTTGCCTCCGGGTGCCATGTCGGCCTGGGCCAGCACTCCCTCTCCGGGCGCTGGCAGCTGGGCTCAGGGATCCCCTCTAGACACGCATGGGGGGGAACCATCAGATGCATCTCCTGTTCTCTAGGCGGCTGCTCACGGCCAGGTGTTGCCGCCTAGGTAGCCCCCTGCCCAGGCCCCGCAGAGCTGGCTGAGTCGTGAGCCACCAGCACAGTGGTAGGATGCTCGGCCAGACTGTAGGGGCTGGTCTCCAAGAGACCGTTTCTTGCCCTGGCTGGATCCCAGCGCTGCCGGGGGGTGCAGAAGCCGTCAGGGGTGGGAGGACAAATGAGTCGATGTACAGGGGAGGACGCCTCAGGAGCGGAGCCAGCTGCCTCCCGCGGGCAGGGTCTGACCTCACAAAAGCGCACCTGTGTCTCCCCCTCCTCCCGAGGTCAGGCTGGTGACTCGGCATCTGGACCACGGCGCCCAGGGAAGTGTCCTGCCCTGGGACAAATAATCAGCCAATTGAATGTGGAAGTTCAAGTGACAAGCAGGGCCCGTCTGTCACCCCTGGCCTGAGCGAGGGGAGCTGCCGTGAAGGGGAGGCGCGAGCAGCCGGTTGTGGCAGCTGCCCCAGTTTCTCAGCTCCGAGATCCTGATTCTTGCATTCATGCTAAACAGACCCCGGCTCCTGAAAAAGGGAGGCGAGCCTCTAATTCTCTCTGCTTTGGCTGCGAGACTTCATTTTTCCAGCCTAAACTCTGCCACCAATGGCCCAGAAATTTTCATGAAAAGTAGCAGGTGTGGTTTTAGGCTTTATCGCAGCACGCTCTGCATTACAGCAATCAACCATGCTACCAAAAGGGGCTTCATCAAATAAACACCCTGCCAGTGTGCTGAGAATAGAAAAACTCACAGTAAATAAAGTTAAGAAGAATTCTGTTGTCTCGCTCTCACTTGTAGTTTTTCTTACTTTGCTGTGAGTATCAAATACCTCCGTCAGCATCACACACTGACAGCCTGGGTGGTGCCTCTAAAGGCTGAATCCATGCAAGAGTTTAGTGGTAAAAAGTCCTCTCAGCTGGGGCCAAAGTGATAGTAGAGGGGCCGGAGCGATAGCACAGTGGGCAGAGCATTTGCCTTGCCCACGGTTGACCCAGGTTCGATCCTCAGCACTACCGAGGATCCCCGAGCACCACCAGGAGAAATTCCTGAGTGCAGAGCCAGGAGTAAACCCTGATCATCGCCGGGGAGTGGCCCAAAAAGGTTTAAAAAAAGTGATAGTAGAGTGGATAAGGCGCTGACCTTGCATGCGGCAGAACCAGGTTTAATCCGCAGCATCCCATATGGTCCCCCGCGTTTGCCAGGAGTGATTCCTCGGTGTGTAGAATCAGGACTAACCCCTGAGCATTGCTGGGGGTGGCCCAAAAACCAAGTTCTCTAGTGCAAGGACACATTTAGGCCAGAACATCAGAAATCCTGGACTTTCTTTTTCTCCAGACCTTTCTCTTTCTTTTTTTCCAGACCTGTTATGTTGAAACGGATGGAGTTGGGGGCAGAGCAGTTAGGGGCTTGCGCAGGAGTTTCTGGAACCATCTATGCAGCTCAGTAATCCACCCCCATGTTCAGACCTCAGCTCAAATCCTTCCTTATGGTTCTGAGCACGGGGTGAGGGCTAGGAGGGAAGCAGGCCGGGGCCCTGATAACCCCGAGAACTGGGGTGTGATGCAGTTCTAGCCCGGGGAGAGTGGCTGAGTGCTCAGGTGGGGGGGAGGAGGCCCACCAAGGGTGCTGGGAACCTCAGGGCTGGCCGAGTGAGCGGACTAGAGGAAACAAGAAGGACCCAGGTTAGAACTGGAGGACCCCGGGGGGTCACCACAGGTGGACCCTGGCTGGGGTCAGAAGCTCAGGTTTGGACGTGGTGAATCCCGGGTGCCTCTGAGTTTACAGGCAGACTTGTGCGGGTTGGTTCACGCAGTACCTGCTCCAGGAAGGCCCCGCACGTGGAGTCACACACTGACCCCACAGGGCCCCTGAAAGGACAGACTCATCTTCTGTCGGGTGGCCCTGGGAAGGCTCTCTTCTCTGCTGTAGCCCCCCTGCCCCCCAATGACCAGGACCAAAGGCAGAGTGGTGGGAGGGACGGGAGGGCAGTGAGTATCATGTCCTCCTGAGTGGCCTCGCCTCTCTCACCTGGTCAGCTGGGGCCTACACGCGCCTTCCTGTGCCCATGGGTCACCATCATCAGCGTGACTCTGGGCCCCACACTGGACACTGGTCCCCAGGCAGCGGGGTGAGGGCAAAAGGCAGACAGCTAAGAGAGACAGAGGGATGTGCGGGCCAGTGGCTCAATGGATAACGCGTCTGACTACGGATCAGAGAGACAGAGGGGAAGCAGGAATGTAATTGAGTCGGGGCACAGAGGATGGCTGGGAGGAATATATTGGGGGGCTGAGAGCAGCTGGTCCCGTTTCTCCCACAGAGTAAGGCTGTGCCTGTTTATTTCTTTTTTCACATCTTTTATTTATTTATTTACTTTTGGCTTTTAGGGTCACACCTGGTGTGAGTAACCCCTACTCAGGGGTTACTCCTGGCTCTGCACTCAGGTATTACTCCTGGCGACTGTGCGGGTGCCGGAGATCGAACCCAGGTCGGCTGCATGCAAGGCAAAAGCCCTCCCCACTATACTATGGCTCCGGCCCCTGTGCCGCTTCATTCCTGCCATTCAAAGGCAGAAAGTACTTGCCCCCACCCCCAAATCACACAAGCACCCCCTCCCTCCCCACAACAGCAGGAAACACAGGTGTGTGGGGAGGGGGCGCTGCAAACTGGTGAATTCTGGCTACTCACAGCCCCCACTGCCTGCAGCCTTTTAGCCTCTGCTTCTGGAACATGCCCCAGCCTGCAGCCCCTCCAGGAGGCAGCGATCCCCCAGGCCTGTGCTGGGGCAGCCTGGCGGGGCAGGGGAGGGCGCTGGTTGGTGCTGGCATCTGAGCTTCTTCTTCCCCCCACTCGGGCTCTCTGCGGGCTGCTCATAGGGAGAGGAGGGCAGGGGGCAGTGACTCCCTGGGTTCCGGCTACTCCCACCAGTGCCTCATTCAAGAAGCAGCATTCGAGAAGGGGCTTCCCAGCTGGGGGCACAGGGCTGGGGGCGTTCGGCAGCTGCTCCTGAGTGGGGAGGCTGGAGCACGGTGGCTCATGCCTGCGGCTCCCCACCCACTTCACCACACGCACAGATGCACCCACGTGTATTCATGGCACACACACACACACACTCAGGCACAGATGCACACATGCACATAGACCCTCATATGTACACACACATGCTCATGCACACAGATAGTCATGTGCGCACACACACAGTCATGCTTGCATACATTTGCTCACACATTCACGCACACATGCACACTTGTGCACAGTCATAAACACACACATACATTTACACTCCTGTGTACACACATATACTCATACAGTATATACAGACATGTACAAACATACACTATTGCTGGGTACACACGTGGCACCTGCATGCACACACACATATATACCATGTGCATACACACATTCAAACACACTCACACCTGCTGGCTCAGTAAAAACATATTTACACGCACACGCACACACCCTATGGAGAAAAGCAGCTCAGCCCAGGGTGGTGTCCCTCCATACAAGTGACCCTGGCACAGTGGGCTATGGCGCTGTGGCCAGGCCACAGAGGAGCCCCCGTGCTGGCAGCCTGACCGAGCTGGCCTGAAACTCCTGAAGCCCCGGAGTGAGTCTCCAGCCCCGCGCTGAGGAAGCGGCTGCTGGCTGCTGGCTGTGACACCTCAGTGCTTTTCATAGGAGTCTGAAAATAGCTCAGGGCCTTTAAATGTCTGGAGATATTGGCAACCAGAAAGAGTTTCGAGTGGAAAAAACCGTCCAAGAACCCCAGTTCCCTTCTCTCCTGTCCCCGTCTCGCTCCCCAGCCCGGCCGCACCGCACAGCTCTCTGGAGACCACTGAACAGGCGCATCAGCTCGTCCTTCCTGGACGTCACATCCTTGGGACCAGAACCTCACACCGCCTGGGAACAACACGAACCCGGGGGGTCCGAGGGGCCTCAAGGGGGCAGGTGAGCCTGCACTGAGGGCAGAGCCTGGACTGAGCTGGGGAACCAACACTCTGGGCACGCGGGGCCAGCAGGGATGCGGGGGCCTCCCCAGCCCCCACAAGGCTGGATCTGCCTGGAAACGTGACTCGTCAGCAGCACCAAGAGGACACCAGGGCCCGCCCGGTCAGCTGGGCCACAAGCAGGACCCCTGGGGCTTGGCTCTCCCCAGCTGAGGTCCCAGCAGCGTGTGAGGTTTGGGGAGGAGCAGGGAGGAAGAGGGGTCCCTATGGCGCAGAGCACAGCGGTCCCCTAGCAGAGGACTTGGGAGCCACCTGCTCTCTGGTTGGGGCTCCGGCTGGCTGAGCTCTGCGAAGGACCCACTGTGGGGGCCAAGCACGCTGGAGGTGGTGGGGTGGAGGAGAAGAGACCCCTGGAGAGCTTCTGGGGTGCATATGGGATCCGAGAATGGGACGGGTCACAGACTGCTGACCCTGACCAACCCACACCCACAGATGAGACAAGGAGAGCGGAGCGGCGAGAAAGAGCCTGCGACCCCACTCCTTCTGTGGCGGCCCCCAACACTCTGTCCCTAACCCCCCATCTTCTCCCTCTGAGCCTTCCTGCACTGTCTCCACTCCCCGAGGAGGACTCAGCTTCCCTCTGCTGGGTGGCCCCAGGCACTGCATCCACTCAGGCCCCACCGGCCCTCCCTGCAGCCCTCTCCTGCCCTGCTGCTGTGACTGCAAGCCAAGCCTGATGCATCTCAGTGTCAGAGGCCAGAGGAGACGCGCGTGCTGATTCAGCCCAGGTCTGTCCTGGTATGGTCAGTGGAAGGCAAGCAGGCATGCAGCCCTGCCGGCTATGAATGGCACCTCCACTCTGCAGCTGGGGAGCAGAGAGAGAGACCCGCTTCTGGCCCTGGTGCTCTGGCAGGCTGTGCTGGCATAGAAGGTGTGCCAGGATTGAAGGTGATCTGAACTAGGGGGTGCTATGGGATCGAGGGTGCCCCAGCCTACATGAGCTCACCATGCCTTTTTCTGCAGGGCAGAGGGATGTATGGCTCAGCCCAGAGCACAGGGCTGGGGGACAGCAGAGCCCCGTCCACCCAGTAGCCACCCACAGTCCAAGTCAGGGTCTGAGAGAGCGGCTGAATCCCTGCAGAGGTGCCCACGACCACAGGCAGCGCACTTGGCCCACCCACAGCCACAGAGCACTCGAACCCCCACAGCCAGCGCACTAGACCCCCCAAACCCCAGGTTGCTGCCAAGGAGAGGGACCGTGGAATGGGGTGGGGGTGGCCCTGCAGGATACCGACATCAGATGCCCGTCCCTTCTGCAAGCTGCCCCCGTGGACCTGCAGCACCCCCACTGCTCCAGAAATCTGGACTCCTGCCTTTGAGCAACTCTAGCCCCGTGCTGAGCACTCGCTGGCTCCCCGGTCACCTTCAGGGGCAGCGGGGTTTTCTCTGTGCCCCCTGGTCGTGCCCTGGAGTCCCTTTTGAGGTGGAGGACGAGGGTCTGGGCCCGCAGACACGGGGGCGCGGGCCACTCCCACATTCACGGAGGAGTGTGTTAATGAGCCTGCGAGCCGACGCCACAAATAACAGCGATCTCAATTTTCCAAATTACAGCTCTGTAACAAGTCATGCTGCTCAGACATACACGAAACACCAATTCAGCCTTCAAGTAGATAACGTGCGGCCCGCACAGACCTCCGCTCCCGACGTGCAGAACAAATTATTTTTCTTGGAAACGAGGAGGAATTAGCAGGTAGTGCAATTATGGGAGCACTGAGAGGAGGAGAGGTAACATAGCCAATATTAAATATCAGTCACTGTCGTCGAGGGCGACAGATCAGGCCCACATGACAACACACCCCTCCCGTGGGGCAAACCTGGGACTGCAGGGGTTTGGTGGGAAACGACAGCCAGTGGGAATCCATGCGGGAAAGCCAGAGAGCAGAGCCGGCCCCTGGACACATTGACTCAAGGACAAGGAAAGTGACCTTCGTCATCACCCAGTGGTGGTGGGGCTGCTTTCAAGCCAATGATCAGGAGCTTCAGAGGTCAGTTTGGTGGCCAAAGCGTCACCTTGCACTCGATTCTGGACTCCAGGAAGAGCAGGAAATTGCCCGGTTAGCTGCTGGGATGCACCATACGCCACCTCATGGGATGTGATCAGCGCAGTTAGGGCCCCGCTGAGCACAGGTGAAGTCACAGCCATGGTCCTTGGCAAAGAGAGGAACCCTTGCTCCCTGCTCCTTCAGTCTCCACCTTGCAGGAAGCGCTCCAGGGCCTGGAGAATCAGCTGCTGTGAGGACAGGCTCCTGCCCGAAAGATACACATGTGTGCAAGGATGGAAGAATAAAAGACAGTCTCGAAAGCACTGGGAGATTCACCCCCCCCATCCCCACCCAAGGAAAGGCACCAGGTAAAAGCAAGTCTTTACCCCAACAGAGTGGCGGGGCCAGTGCTCACACCAGCTGGGCACAGAGAAGCTCTTGCTGGAGGGAGTGGCCTAGGCCGGCTGCCTTTCTTCCCCTCCGGGAGTGATTGGGACAGAAACCCCGGTCAGCGCCACTGTCTAAGTGTCCGTCTTTGCCCACACAGACCCTGGCCAGGTGCGTGGAAATCTCTGCCTTCCAGCACTGGGCATGCTGACCAGAGCCAGGAATCGCCTCCCTGGAAAATTCTGGAAAACTCTGAGCCTCTGACTTTAGGTTCTCCTGACTTCCCGAGACTGTGGGCAGCAAATCGCTGGGCAGCGGGGGGGGGCAGCTGCCTCCCTGCCCTGCATACACGGATGGATCTCAGCTGCCACCCCCAGGGCAGACAGGATGTACCTGTCAGTCACCCACAGTAGCAACATGGCTACTATCTTGCATGGAGCCCCCTGACCAGACCCGCCCCAGTGAGCCCCACTTCCCCAGACTTTACAGAGTAGAATAGACCTCCCCAGGCCGACTCAAAGACAGGGGCCACCCTAACACCCTAACTGCTGTGTCCTCAAAACCTCCACAGACACTCTCAGTGTCCTGGGGTGACATGGCACATGGGGACTTGGGTGCCCTGACCTGCCTAGGTGCCAGAGAGCAGGGCAAGAGGAGGGAGTGTATTTGGGAGAAACCTCGACCTTCAGCCCAAGTTTAGGGGTCTAAAGAGTTTTGAAACCACACTGAGCTCCTCAGGAAGTGGGCAGCCAGCAATGTAGGCGAAGTAGCGGCCGGAAGCTTGGCCTTGAAGGCGCCTCGCCAGGCCCTTCTCCACTCTCTCGCCCCAGGACAAGTCGGGGCTGGGAAACCAGCCACTCCTGCTCCCACCTGGAGGTGCTCCTGTGTTCCACAGCTGCAGCTCCGGCACCCTCAAAGCAGATTGAGCCAAATGGATTGTACTAGGAAGCCCCAGGCCTCACCAGGGACCCAGGCTCAGGCGCCTCGGGAAGACAGTGTACAACAGCAAACCCCTTTCAGTAGAGAAAGACGACACAATCTTATTTCCAAACATCTTAAAAAATACTCCAAGAACATGCAAATATCCAAGACAGCCACATTTGTGACAGATGGGTGCGGGTGACAGGTTCTTGCCCAGACCAAGAACCTCAGCCAGAAATAAATGTCCTGCAGTCCCCTGAGGAGGACTGGAGGCCTGAGCTGGAAGGAAACATCTCAACTACACAGATAACATCTTTCAGGCCCTGTGGTCACTGCATTCGCCATGGGGGGGGAGGGGAAAAGATCAGTGTTGGCTACCTGTTGAACCCAGTAACATTCCCTACAGTGGCATTTAAAGGAGGAACCTCAGTCCCCAGATCCCAAATCATGCACCTGAGCGCTCCCAGATGGAGCCATCCTGCATGCGCGGCTGGGCCTCTACTTTGGTATCAGTGAGATGAAAGCAGTGGGGAAGGAAGGTCCACAGGCGGCCAGCAAAAACCCTCATATTCGCAGACTCAACAGGGCATTTACCCCATCTGGACAGACTAAGCAGGGGAGACTATTTTGTGCAGGACTCACAAGACAAGCTGAAAACTGAGGGCACGGACATCTCACAGACAGGACTGGACCACTAGCACTAGAGCCGAGGGCACAGTGGCCGGTGGGGATGGGGGGTGGTTAGCATTCCCAGCGCACACCATCCGGCAGCCAGGGGCAGCAGTGGACGCGCGCAGGAGCGCCGGGCGTCACACTGTGAGACTCAGGCACACCCAACCCTCCAAAGGGATCCAGGTGCTGGAAACACAACGTGGGGTGCCGAGCCCAAGCGGCAGCTCCTCTCTTTGAGGCCGAGCCTAACTCTGGAGGCCGCCAGCCCGCGGGAGCCAAAGCCACCCCACAACTCCAGCGCACGTTGCAGCTGGTTCCGTGCGTGAGGGCGTCACAGCAAAGCGAACCCTGGCATTTAGTGGAGGGAGTCGTCTAAACTCAGCTCGCTCGGGAGCTCCTGCTCATGTTCGTCAGGCTCGCCATGAGCGACTTCACTTTATGGGCGTAGTAATCCCGCAGGTTCACGGACGGCACCTCCTTCATCCCGTCCCCAAAGTCGCAGCTGCGCATGGCACTCTCCAGCTGCTTCTGGCGCCGGTAAAAGTGGGAGAACTTGTTGAAGATGAGGGTGATGGGCAACACCACCACCAGGATACCCGCCAGGATGCAGGCCGAGGCGGTCAGCTTCCCGCCGTGCTCCCGGGGACCACATCCCCGTAGCCCACAGTGGTCATGCTGACGGTGGCCCACCACCAGCAAGCCGGGATGGTGGCCAGCCCCTCGTTCTCCTCCTTCTCGATGGTGTAGGCCACCACTGAGAAGATGGAGATGCCGACGGACAGGTAGAGCAGGAGCAGCCCCACCTCCTTGTAGCTGTACTTGAGGGTGGCGCCCAGCGGCGGAGGCCTGTGGAGTGGCGCGCCAGCTTCAGGATGCGGAAGATGCGCATGAGCCGCAGCACCTGCGCCACGCGCCGAGGTTGGCCAAAGGGGGCGAGCTCTCCACCACCAGGTTCACCACCAGCGTGATGTAGAAGGGCACGATGGACATGAGATCGATGAGGTTCAGGGCGTTGCGGAAGAACTTGAGGAAATCGGGCGCCACGGCGAAGCGCCGCCATCAGCTCGAAAGTGAACCAGGCGATGCCAAAGTGCTCGGCGATCTCGAGCGGGGGTCCTCGCCGGGCTGGCCCTGGCCGTCGGGGATCTGGAAGTCGGGCAGGCTGTTGAGACACATGGTGATGATGGAACCCAGCACCACCAGGATGGACAGGACGCTGAAGACGCGGCTCAGCACCGAGTAGCGGGGTTGTCCAGCGCCAGCCACAGCTGCCGCCGGAAGTTGCCCAGCGGCTGCCCGTCGAACTTGGAAGCATCGTGGTAGAAGGCAAGGATCTCATCCAGGGAGGACGTGGTGCTCTCCTGGTCGCTCTGCTCGTCCCACTTCTCCTGCTCGGGCTCTACTTTGCGACCGTGGTAGCTGTAGCTGCAGCAGGAGTCAATGAAAAACTCGTTGATGCCCCAGTACTCGATCTCCTGGCTGAAGGAAAACACGCACAGCTCGGCCATGACGTGCAGCTTGCCCGTGTGGTAAAAGTGCAGCACGTAGGGGAAGAGCTCGGGGTTGCGGTCGAAGTAGAACTCACGCTGGGCCTCGTCGTAGTCGTCGCACAGCTCCAGGATGGCCTCGCGCGAGCGGCACAGCAGCAGGCGGCCCAGGCGCGTCTCGGGGAAGCGCAGCAGCGCACGCGACGGCAGCCGCCTCTTGAAGCCGCCCACATTCACGCGGATCTCGCCGTCCTCGACGACGCTGGCCCCTGACACGTCCCACAGGCTCTGGCCGGTCATGCTGGGGCCACCCGCCGGCGCCGCCACGCTGGGGGCGCTACACCTGGAAGCAGGAGGGAACCGAGTTGGAGGAGGCGCTGGGTGCCAGGGGTCCCCCGCCCCCAGGAGCGCCCCCTTCTCGTTCAGTCCCCGCCCGCCCAGACCTCCGGGGGCGGTTCTCTGGAAGCTGCAGGACACTGAATTGGGGATGCCGTGGGTGGGGGTGGGGTCTCGCGAGGATGGTGCTTTCCAAGAGCTCAGCTGCACCCACGCTGGCACCCCGGTCCTGCCTAGCCTGACGCTTGCCTGAGCTGCATGTGTGTGTGGCGGCGGGGGGTGGGGGTCAGTTGTGTTTCCCAGGCTCGGAGCCCAGGGAGCTGACCCTGCAGGTGGGCGGGCCAAGAAGCTGCCCCCCCACCGCCCGCTAGCCGCAGACAGGCGAACGGGTGGGGAATGCGGCCTCTGATGGGCAGAGCTGGGCCAGCCAGATGGGGGCTAGGGGTTGGGGAGGGGGCGGGGAAATTCCTCCTGGGAACCCCGAGAGACCGGCCTTAAGAGAAAGGGGGCTGGCCTGGCGCCCCCCCACCCACGGCATCCAGCTCCCACGTCTGCAACCGCCGCCACCCCCTCGCGCCCCCCCGCCCCTTCGCCGAGTCTCCCCGCCCGCCTGGCGCGGTGCCCCGGAGCCGCGTGCGTCGCTCCCTTGCCCGGCGGAGCTGCCCAGGCCTCGGTTGGCGCGTCCTGGAAGCTCTTACCTGGTGGCACGGGGGGCCCGCGGCCAAGGCCGGCGACAAACTTCCCCAAGCTGGCGAGCATCGCTGCTGCGGGTGCTGGTGCCAGTGTGCGCGCCCGTGTGTGTGCGCCGGGCGGGCGGGCGGCCCCTAAGCGGCTCCTCTTCTCCCTGCCGCCCGCAGTCGCGGGAGGCTCACAGGTGGCTGCGGGGCCCCCACACTCGCAGGCTCCCCCTCGCCATTCACGCGCCGCGAGCCGGTGCGCCCCGGGTGCGGGCCCTGCGCGGGGCGCGGCGGTGCTGAACGGACAGATCCACGCGGCCGCCGCCCTAGATCCGATCCGGAGGCTCCTGGGCGCTCCTCAGCGGCGTCACGGTGACCCCTTGGCATCTCATCTCCAGCTGTACCTTCCTCAGCCCCCGCCCCAGCCCGGCGACAGCTGCCACTGCCACCCCCTCCGCCCGGCTCAGGCAGGGGACAGCCTGCAGTGACCTTGCGCCCCCGCGGAGCCGTGTGGGGAAGAGGGGCTGCTGGTGCGATTGAGGGGAGCCAACCCCCCTCATTTCCCTCTCAGGGACCTGGTAAAAACTTTCCTGAAGCCGAGGGGGAGGGGGGGGGAGGGTGGGGGGAGAGGGGACGCGACGCGGCAGGAGGGAGGTGGAGGCGACCTTAGCTCGCAGGGGGACCCACAGACCTAGGTGGGATTCCGGAGTTGTGTTGGGGTGCTCGTGTGTGGGGTGGCTAGTGCACAGGCCAGGGAAGTGTTGGGTGTTGGGGGGGCTCTGCCGGGGGTACTAGGACTTTGTCTTTGTAGAATGTGGATGAAAGTGAGGCCCTGGAAGGGGGTGCTGGGCACTTTCTGGAAGGGGCGGCAGCTGTTACAGGCTGTGGAAGGGCCATGGGTGGGGCACAGGGCGTGGGAGGGTGTGGGTGTGGCACATCAACCTGTGTCCCTCTTCCCTGGGGTCTCCCGGATGTAACTCCCAGGGCTCTGCCTGCCCTGGCCCTCTGCTGGGGTCCCTGTTTGCAGAACGAGGGAAGGCCTGGGGGGGTGACTCAGGGCAGGGACAGCCTCTCCAACGAGAGGGAGCCACCTCAGGATGAGACCGTGGAAAGCTGGGACACCCCGTGGTGTGGCTCCCTGGGGGCCACCTCCCAGATCTGTGCCTGGGTGGCAACCCCCCAACCAGCCACCAGCCTGGTGTGAGAGGAAGCTGACCAGGCGTGGGTAAGTGCTGGGGTTCCAGAGAGGGGAGGAGCCACCACCTGAGCTTCTGGCAAGAGGGTGACTGGGTCCTGCGGCTGGCTGCCGTCTCTGCCTGGCCGGTGTGTGCTTTGGAACTTCCCTCACCCTCTCCGTCACTGCCTTTCCATCTGGCCTCCTCGAAGCCCCGAGTCCTGCCCAAACAGCTGATGGTAGACTGGCGCCTCCTTCATGCCTGGTCCCCGGGCGTGCAGCTAAGGGTGTGAGGGGCGCATGTGTGGTGTGGGGGCATGTGTGGGGGGCGGAGCAGTGTTGTGCATTTACACACTGTGTGGGTATATCTGAGGTGTGAGACACAGGTGTGTACTGGGGTAGAGTGTGGCGGTGATTGTATTGTAGTGTGTGTGGTAGAAGCGGGGTGTGGGTATAAGAGGGTGGTGCAGTGGGCTTGGGGGCTGTGGAGAGGATATGGCGTGGGGATGCTGGGTGGGTGTGTGGTGTGGGAGAGTGGATGTGGGGGCTGCGATGGGGATGCAGTAGAACTGGGGTCATGGTAGGTGGGGTGTGACGGGGTGTATGGTGTGAGTGGGTGTGTGGAGCGGAGTGTATGAGGGTGTGTGTATATGGTGTGTGGAGGGCGAGGATGTGTGTGGGTGTGAGGGTGTGTGTTTATGCCACATAGGGTGTGAGGGGGCGAAGGGGTGTGGTATGTTGAGAATTTGGGGTGTTGGGTGTGAGGGTGTGTATGGAGTGTATGGGGTGTGTAGGTGTGAGGGTGTGTGATGTGTGGGGAGGTGGGGTGTTGGATGTGAGGTGTGTGTATGGTATATGTGGGTGAGTATGAGGATTTGTGTGTATGGTGTTTGGGGCTGTGGGTGTATTGGTGTGAAGGGTTGAGGTTTGTGTTTAGGAGTGTGGGGTGTGGGTGGTGTGTGTGACGGGTTTGTATGTGGGGTGTGGGGTGTGGAGTGCATGAGGTGGGGAGTGAAGGTTGTGTGTGTGGAGTGTTTGGGGTGCGTGTGGAGTGGGGTGTGCATGTGAGTGTGCAGGTGGAATCGTGTTCCGCCTCTCCCACTCTGGGGGAGTCTGGGCAGGCTTCCCAGATGCGCGCGTCCGTGGGGGCTGGGAACTTGCCTCTCCAGCCCTGCCCACTTCTTTCAGGGGGCTGCCCGGCCACTCCAGCCCCCGCCCACCTCTCACTGCTGCCTCCCCTCTGTGTGCGGGCCACCTTTCCCACCTTTGGGGGTCCTTATGCCCTGTGTGCTTGGCCTAAGGCTGGTGGGTTCCCTCCGTGCCCCCACCTGCCCCCTTCCTTCCTGTGTGGTCCTGAGAGAGCCTGCCTGGCCCCTCCCCACCTCTGTATTTCCCACTGTCACGACCCACTGCAGACCCCCCCAGCTATGCCTGGCTGGGGTGTGTGGCACAGCTGCCCTGGGGAGATGGGGGAAGGGGCTACCGGGTGGTGACGTCTCTGCCTGCTGCCAGCTCCCAGCTCCCGGCTGTGCCCACACGTCTCCGCGGGCTTCTTTCCACAGGCTGAAGGAGCCGGGAGGCCTGACCTACATCCTTCCCTGCAGGGGCAGCTGACATCCGCCCCCACGGCAGCTGCTCCCTGCATCCCCACTGCGCCCAGCAGCCACCTCCATCATAGCCGAAACAGTGCTTAGAGATGCTGGCCTGGGAGTGGCCGTCCTGCCAACTGGCCGGCATTGAGGGAGAATGAAGCACCTCATCATGGCCTCCCAGTCCTCTCAGGTGCTCCAGCCCCAGGCTCCCTCCCCTCCCCTCAGATGCTCCAGTTCCCAGGCTCCTCCCCTCCCCTCAGGTGCTCCACCCCCAGGCTCCTCCCTCCTCCCCTCCCTCAGGTGCTCCAGCCCCCAGGCCTCCTCCCCTCAGGTGCTCCAACCCCCAGGCTCCTCCCCTCCCCTCAGGTGCTCCAGCCCCAGGCTCCCTCCCCTCCCCTCAGGTGCTCCAGCCCCCCAGGCTCCCCCCTCCCCCTCCCCCCTCAGGTGCTCCAGCCTCCAGGCTCCTCCCTCTCCCTCAGGTGCTCCAACCCCCAGGCTCCTCCCCTCCCTCAGGTGCTCCAGCCCCAGGCTCCTCCCCCTCCCTCAGGTGCTCCAAGCCCCCAGGCTCCTCCCTCCCCTCAGGTGCTCCAGCCCCAGGCTCCCTCCCCCCCCCCCCCTCAGGTGCTCCAGCCCCCCAGGCTCCTCCCCTCCCCTCAGGTGCTCCAGCCCCAGGCTCCTCCCCTCCCCTCAGGTGCTCCAACCCCCAGGCTCCTCCCCCTCAGGTGTTCCACCCACATCCCCTCTTTTCCCTGTGCTTATGACAGCTTCACAGCTGGGTTCCTGGAACTCGGATCTGGATTCAGGGGTCCCCTCCTCAGAGAGGGCGACTGGCCAACACACAGCAGGCACCTGCTGTGCCTGCAGCTCTGTGGTCATCGGACACATGCAGGACAGACTCAAGGCAGAGCCATTTCCCACGCTCTCCTCCACCACTCTGCACCAGTCAGACCTCGGCCCTCGGCCAGCCTCTTCCTGCAGGGGACCTCAGAGAGCAGTGCAGGGAGGTGGGTGGCCGTGAGCTGCAGGGCTCCCAGGGCAGTCTGAGCCGTGGACTGGCCGTGCAACCCTAGGACCTCCTGGGCATCTTTGCAGTGCCCCTCAAGACAATGGGCTTAGCCCAGACTGGAGCTCTAGGCTGGGCTGGAGACATGGGGGCCCTCTGGGCTGGTGCTGTGGGGTGAGCTTGGGGACTTGGCAGAGCTGCAGCCAGCCTTGGGGACAGGCATGGAGCGGCATGTGGTAGCCTGGCTGTCAGCACCAAGGACAGGGACTGCCCCCAGCTTCTATACTCGCAGCTGTGACTGAGGGAGGGGAAGTTCCCTGAGTAGGACATAGGACCCCCCATCAAGATTCAGGACCTTTACCGCCACTTCCGGGGGCCTCCCCACTGTTGCCCCTCTAAAGTGTTTGCCTGGGAGATGGTGTGTGGTGGACAGTAACCTTGGAAGAGGATCAGCGTCCCAGGAACCAGGGCCTGGAGGGGAGAAGGGAACAGACAGCCTAGGGGTCGCCTAAGACCAGGGAGGGTCCCTGAGAAGCTGCTGGGTGTGAGGCCGAGCTGGAGGGGAAGGGGAGCTGGGGAAGAGGGTCCCAGCTATGGGGGAGCAGTGAGAAGGCAGGGCTGGGGTGGGAAGGTCTCATGCTTGGCCTCTCCTGCAGCCTTTGCGTAGTTTCTAGATGTCACATGCAGCAAAACTCTTTCCCCACCCTGGATCTCACCTAGGCCACATCTTCCCTGGGATCCCTTGGGGTGCAGCTAGAGACAGAGGCTCCAGGTCCTGAGGGCTCCAGAGGCTCTCGTTCCCGAGGGTCTCCAGTCCTGGCTATTTTTTTTTATTTTGAGTCACACCCAGCGATGCTCAGGGGTTGTTCCCAGCTCTGCACTCAGGAATCAGTCATGAGGTGCTCAGAGACCATATGAGATGCGGGGATCGAACCCAGGCCTACTGCGTGCAAGGCAAACACCCTCCCTGTTGCACTATCGCTCCAGCCCCAGTTCTGACTGTTTTGATAAAATGGGAGCTCAGAGACCCCCACGGCTGTTGAACACCTCCAACACTTCCTCCCCACAAGCCCTCCTTGGTCTCAGGAGACAAGGCTGGAATAAAGATAAATTAATTAAGCCCAGACGATGGATCACAGTATGGCCCTCATAATCCCGGGTTCCTCTCCTAGCTGGGAAGGTGCTGCACACTATCCAGGAAGGGTGGCCGGCCAGGCTGGCCTGCGGGTCCTGTCAAGCCTGGATCGTCGTCTGCCCAAGACCCCTTTGCAGCTCCGCCATCCCCTTCTGCACCCCCACTCGGAGGCACTCGCCCCACACCCCCCCCCCACCCCACCAGGCCCTCACTCTGCAGTGAAGGTGACACACACCCGCCCAGCGACCTGTCTCCTCGCCCCTCCGTCGATCCATCCCGCCACCCACTTCCCCATCCCACAGCCCGGATGCCTCCGTGGGCTCCTGTTTCCATGGCAACGCAGGGCCTGAGCTGGTGCTGGGTTTGCCGAGAGCCTCTCCGCTCCCGGCTCTTCCCACTGCAGCCTCACTGCCAGGCTCCAACCAGGCTGTTTCAGGGGGTGCCGCCTGGGCTTTAGTGCTCTCTCTCTCTCTCTTTCTCTCTCCTCTCTCCTCTCTCTCCTCCTCTTTCTATCTCTCCTCTGTCTCTGTCTCTCCTCTCTCTCTCTCTCTCTCTATGCTCTCTCTCCTCTCTCTTCTCTCTCTCATCTCTCTCTTTCTCTCTCTGCTCTCTTCTCTCTCTCTGCTCTCTCTTCTCTCTCTCTGCTCTCTCTCCTCTCTCTTCTCTCTCTCATCTCTCTCTCTCTGCTCTCTCTCTCTCTCTCTCTGCTCTCTCCTCTCTCTCTCTCTCTCTCTCTCTCTGCAGCCACATCACGTATCCCCACCCCGTGATCTGCCCCCACGGTTCAGTAGCCCCCCACCCCAAGTTCAGGCAGCATCAGGATCCCACAGCCCTGAGCCCGGTTTCTGCCCCCCCACCTGCAGTGGGGTGTGCACACGGGTGACAAGGACTGAGGAAGCAAGTGCAGAAAGGCTGCTGGTGACGCTCAATGTCAATCCCAGGCTGCAGCTGGGGCTGAGCACGGCAGGACCCCCGCTGAGGGCTGCACAGCACAGCCTGGTGGTCTCGAAAACCTTCAGCATGGGGCCACGTGCTCCCCTGAATCATGCCGAGGAACATGAGGGCATTCCTCACCTCCCTGGGTTCAGCTCTGCCTGTCTGTGTCAACCCCAGGTTTGCAGCGGCGTTGACTGGCTCCGAAGCCTGGACTTGGGGAGAGGGGTGGGAGGCATCAGCACCTCAGGGGCAGCGCCTGGCCCGGGTCCCCCTGAGTGGGCAAACACTTGGACTCCGGGCATTTCCTTGCATGGCATCTGCTTGGCAGAGTCCCCTGGGAGTAGAGATTGTGGTCCCCTGAGAGACGCCCAGGTGCCCTTAACACACGCTTCCCTCCAGCCAAACACTGAACTCAGCTTTCATGTCTCGGCTCGTGTGAGCTGCAACTAAACATAGGCCTCTAGGAACACAAACCATGACTTAAGTTTCTTAATTTAGGGCACTTTTAATTAAATCTTGCTGAAATGACGGAGGCTCCGGATATTTTTTGTCATGCTGGGGAAAGCTATGCAGTCGAGCAGGAGAGTGGGGAAGATGATTCTAGAAAGGCCTCCCTGCCCCACCCCCCATCTCCTACAGCCCTCACCCTGTGCCCTCGGTCCCAGTGAGATTCAAAGAAAAGGGGTGAACCTTCAGGTTCCAGCTTGCTTCCTGGGGACCTCACCAGAAAGAGAAGTGCCCTCCACCGTCCTTCAAATGTGGATTCTTTCTGCACTGGGGGCTGGAAATGGCTCTGTGGGGGGGACATTTAGGCCTCTGTGTTCTCACCAGGAGCTCACAGCGTGACTAAGACAAACCAGCGGGGTCAAAGGGAGAACCCCCTCCCCCCAGAGCACACAGCTCACCCAGACCCCAACATTTCCCACTTGGCAGTGGGAAGGATCACGCCTCCCACAGGGATCCTAAGCACCCTGGAACCTGATTGGGATCACAAGAAGCAGCTGGGCCTGTCCTTGGGGAAACCTGGGCGACTTCACCAGGAGTGAGCAACACAGACTGAGGGCAGGTTTGCGGACCTCAGACAGGAGGGACTGGTGTGGCCGTGGGGGCCAGGTAAAGGGGCACTGCACTGCCTGGCTGCGAGCATGGCGGCATGGTGGACCTCTGAACTGGGACCAGCAGGGTGATTGGGCGGCGGGGCCCATCTGTCTGAGAAGGAAGAAAGGGGTAGCCCATTCAGGAGAAGACAGCCCAGATGTCACCCTAGAAGTTGGGAGGGAGACAGCACCCCCCCCAAGTTGGCTCCCACAGAGATGAGTAGCCTCCTCGAAGGTAATTGGGGGTACTTGGGCCACATCTAGCAATGCTTAGGGGTGACTCCCAACTCTGCACTTAGGGATCACTCCTGTTTGTGCGCAGGGCACCCTATGGGATTGAACTCAGTCGACAGTGTCAAGGCAAGTGCCTTCCCTGCTGTGCTATCGCTCCGGATCCTGGAAGGCATTTCTCAGGCCCTGCTAGATAAACTGAGGCAATGTAGGCTGCCCAGAATATTAGCCTAAGTGATAAGTCACTAAGGTCACTAGAATCCATGCTGAAGCTTGTCACTCAAGGCAGTGTGGTTTGGGAGGAGGTGGGGAGCAGCCTAGTGGGAAGCCCTGTGGGGGGCGGGGTGGGGGCTGGTGGCACAGAGGAGGGAGATGGGCCCACTGAGTCAGCAGCCTCCCACTCATGTGTCGGAGAAGGGGAAGAAGATTGGGATGAAGGTGAGGAGAGGACCTCGGGCTACAAGTCACTATATCTTGACAGTGCGTGAGGGTTTTTGGAAGGTGCTGTGGCTGGCTCTGGGATGCAGCAGGGAGGAAGCGGGACTCTGTGACCAGTGAGTGGCCACTGGGTGTGTGTCTGCCTGGCCTCTGGAAGGAGCAGTGAAGCAACTCAGAATCCTGCTTCCCTGCATGGGGCGAATCCAGCCCCGGGAATAAAGGCTGAAGATATCCATGCACTGACTGAGTTGCAGGTGCTCCGTGGACTCTCAGACTCACCCTGGTCACACTGGCAGGCACAGAGAGGGTAGGGGCTGAGGGCAGCCTTTGCACGCTCCAGCCAGGGCGCCCCATAGTCCCCTGTGTGTGGGTCCTCAAAATAAACCACGCAGTGCATTGGAAACGGCCGGTCGGAACTTTTTTTTAATATTTTATTATACGTGGCAGAGCCTGGCAAAGCTACCCATGTTTTATTTGATATGCCAAAAAAACAGTTACAATTATGGACCTCAATTCCATGATCTGAAGAATGGTTTGAGGCTCTTCCTGTCCCTGGAGCAAGCAGATGCCCTTGGGCTACACTTGCTTGTGACAGGACCTATGGAGATGTTACTGGTGCCCGCTTCGAGCAAATTAATGAACAACGGGAAGACAGTGATACAGTGATTATACGACCGTGAGATATACAATTACAAAGATGTTCATGTTCATTTTTCGGTCAAACAGTGTTCCAGCACCCATCCCCTCCTCAGTGCCCATTTCCCACCATCAATGGAACTTCTTTCTTTTTTTTTTTCTTTTTTTGGGTCACACCCGGCAATGCTCAGGGGTTTCTTCTGGCTCTGCACTCAAGAATTACTCCTGGCGGTGCTCGGGGGACCATATGGGATGCCAGGGATCAAACCCGGGCTGGCACAGGCCGGCTGTGTGGAACTTCTTTTTTTTAGTTAAAGAACTATAATCCATAGTCTGGAAGGGAAGGAAAAGAGAAAGAGAGAGAAAGGGAAAGAAATAAAGAACCTGCCATGGAGGAGGGCTGGGGGAGGGGGAGGGAACCGGGGACGTTGGTGGTGGGAGATGGGCACTGGTGGAGGGATGGGTGCTGGAACACTGTATGACCAAAACCCAAATATGAACTTTTAATTGTATATTTTTTGTAATTGTAAAAATAAAAATTTTTTAAAAATTTTTTTTAAATGTGCACTGGTGGAAAAAAAAGAAGAACTGTGATTTAGAGTTATTGATAGTTGAGTTTTAGGTATATAGTATTTCAAGGGACCCCTGAGGGTGCGCAGGAGACACAGGCTGCCTCCACAGAGCCGGGCTCGGGCCCTGGACCCAGAAGCTGCACGAGATCATCCATCCGGAGCTTAGAAATGGCTGTGGTGAGTCAGGGAACCGGAGCCCAGCGCCACCCTCCGGCCGCATTGTCTAAGCCTTGACTTGGCCCATGGGATCTGATCCATGGCAAATCCAGAATTAGAAAATTCTGGGGCCAGGGGGAGAGCAGGGGAGAGGGGCTGGCCTCGAACCCGGCTGACTGCATCTGGCATTCCCAGCACTACATAAAGTCCGGCTGAATGCCACGAGGAGTGATCCCTGAGCACAGAGCTCGGAGTAAACCCTGAGCATCTCTCAGCACAGCCCCAATACAGGAGGAGGAGGAGGAGGGGAGGAGGAGGAGGAGGAGAGGAAGCAGAAGATGTGCACTGAAAAGTGTTTTTTTTTCCCCACAGTGTTTTTGTTTTGTTTTGTTCCTTTGTTTGTTTTTATTGAATCACCACTAGAAACGCAGCCACAGAGCTGTTCACATTGGGTGTCAGGCATACAGTGTTCCACACCCATCCTTCCACCGGTGCACAATTCCTGCCACCAATGTCCCCAGTTTTCCTCCCCCCCACTACCCCTCACACCCCCACCCCCTCTCTGTAGAATTAACACACTGTAAAGTTTTGAATCAGGATTCAGAGCTTCACCAGTGTCGAGCCGAGGGTCTGGACCTGCAGGGGTGCTGTGGGCCCCTTTTTTCGTGGCCTTCATGCAGACAGGCTCAGAGAGATGAGGGGCTTTCTGAGGAGGCTGTGAAGGACCCTCTCTCGAGGCAGAGAAGGACCCTCTCTCGCCCTGTTCACCAGCCTTTTCATGGGGGTCCCAGAAAACCTCGACAGAGGGACTGGAGTTCGGGGCTCAAACCATAGAGGGCGATGTGGTCCTGAGCCGGGAGTGCTCCCAGACAGAGGATGGGCAGGGTGTGGGCAGACCCTCCAAAGACGGTCATGTGGGCTGGACGTGAGGGGCACAGTGCATAACAGTCTGAAGTCGGGACTGAGCAAGAGATTAACTAGCAGGGTGGGGCAGGGGGTGTCCCCTGGTTGGACCCGACTCTGGCCACGTGTACTGAGGGTCCTGAAGTCTGGTGGGGCGGGGGGTGGGGGGCACGTTCCAGCCTGGAGTTCTGCACTCTGGGGTGGTCTAACCTGCATTTTAATGAGGCTCTGTTGGTGAGAGCTACTGAGAATACAAATGACGGCTGGCGCTGTCTTAGCAGCTCATAGAATATATTTTAGTTACTGGCTCTTCCCCAGAGCCCAGCAGAGTTATTCATGGATAAACTGCCGAGCCTCTGAGCCCACAGAAGCCAAGTTCAGGGGCTTTCCCTCAGGGGTTGGGGGGTGCCTTCCCCAGGGCCGCACACCCTGTGGCTCCCCCAGCCTGGCGCACTGCAGAGGGCCTGACCCGCCCCTACCCCAAACAGCTTTGTTCCCCATCTGTGAGTTTCCACATCAGCTATTTGCATCCTGGTGTCAGAAGCAAATTTAGCCTGTTTATGATTGTGTGGCACTTGCCGATTTTTTGAGGGGTGGGGGAGGAGCCACCCCCGGTGGTACTCAGGGGTCACTACTGGCTCTGCACTCAGATATTTTGTTTTTTTTTAATGCACAAATGTTGCTTCATTCAGTCTCCCTGGGCACGTGAGGGCCAAGGTGGAGGCGGCCGAGCCAGCCAGAGTGACAGTGACTGCCTTGGCCTGGTGTGGGCTGAGCTGGACAAGCCCGTGGCAAGCAGGTCTGGAGTCTTTAGAGGCTGCCTGAGGAGGCGAGGCCGTTTCTGCCCTAGGAGGGGCCACGGTGCCTGCAATGGGCTGTCCCTCCCCTCCCCAGGTGTCCTTCTGGGGCCCTGGAGCAGACTTAGGACACGAGAATGTGTCACTTCCCTCCTGGAGGCTCAGGGAACAGGCTGCCCCAGATCCCAAAGGGGTCCCCAGCCCTCCCCTGTGCAGGGAAGGCCCCTGGACATGGCTGTGCTGGGGCTGTGAGTGTGCCTGGGGCAGCAGATGGCACATGGCAGCAGGCCACCCCCAGGTGCCCGGGCAGAGGCAGGCATGGGGGTTGGGGTGCTCACAGCTGCCTCTGGCCTGCCTGTCTCAAGGCCCCACTGTGAGACTTCACTCCCCCCAACCCCTGAGTGCTCTCCTCGGCTGGGAGGTGGGGGCTGTGGGTCTGGCTGAGAGCTGGGGGGCCCCAGAGGCTTCCCCCTACCTGCGGTTTCAGGGAGAGGCCCAGACAGACCTCACCTCCAGCTGCATCTGGGCTCTCAGGAGGTTCCCAAGGCTCAGAATCATGCTGTGTGGGGGTGGGCAGCCAGGCCCCCATGTCCCCCTACCTGAATCTGTCACAGCCCAGCTTTCTCTCTGGGCTGGGCTAAGTGAGCTCTCAAATGTGGGGTCCTGGGGTTGCTAACCCCAAAAGGCTCATGGTGGGGATGCCTGGGGCAGTGGAACTGGCAGCTTTCTCCCATTTCTCTGAGATCTTGACACGTGCATGGAGAACAAACATACCTGCTCTCTGCAAACTCCAATTCCAATTGATTTCTCTGCAAGGCAAAAGCCATCCTGGGGCTCTTCCAGTTGCATCCTGCCCTGCTAGGCTCACCTGCACCCCTCACTCTTCTCACCCCAGATAGATCAGGACTCTGGGCTCTGCCGCACACCGCCTACCTGTGGCCAGCCCACCCCAGTCACAGCCCTGTCCACACAAGAAGCACATGTGGACTTCAGCTCCTGAATTACCTGACACAGAGTGATTCTTTCCTCATAAAACATCTTACCGAGCTTGCCACAAGACTGTATGGGGGTGAGGGGAAGAGCAGTTAGGACAGAGAAGGGACCAGGACGACAATGAGAGTTAGGGTGATCATTGTGGATAGGAACAGTGTTGAAAATAGGCAAAGGGATGTACCTGATAACCAGTTCAGGATCTCTGCTGCAAACCGTAAGGTCCAAAAAGAGGAGAGAGAGAGAGAGAGAGAGAGAGAGAGAGAGAGAGAGAGAGAGAGAGAGAGGGTGTCCTATAGGCAGGTGTGGGGAAGGAAACCAGGGACATTGGTGGTGGGAAATGTGCACTGGTGCTGGACGGGTGATGGAACACTGTATGACTGAAATCCAATAGTGAGCAACCTTGTAACTGTATCTCACTGTGATTCAATTTATAAAATAAATGAAAACGAAAGACCAAAAAAAAAAGAGAGAGAGATTTTAAAAATACCTTCCCAGTATGGCCCTGAGCAGGCATATTTAATTGTGGGTGTGTGTGAGAACTTAACCCATGGCTCCAATTTCATAATCTTACAACACTGTTCATACCCCAGCTCTTCAGAAAAGGAATTTCTCCACCTCTGACTGAGCGCTAAGCACTGCAGAGACTCACAGCAGCCCCACGCCCACCCCCCCACCGTGCGTTCAACTGCGTTTCCATTTTATGTGGGGTCAATGTGTTTTTAATACATTCACCACCACCACGCCTCCCGGAGCTGCGCAGAGGGTGGGGAGGCCCTGGATGGTATTGAAAAATTCAGTAGTGTCAGAAGATATTTTGGCTGCACATTCACTCCCGGGATTAAAATATCCACAGTCAAGGAACGGAAAATGTCCTCGAATTATCTCAGCATCATCTGTTTCAATCTGTCGCGTTTTCCACGCATATTTGCCGGATTGTGATATCCGTGGCCCGTGGAAGTAGCGGGCGCTTTGTCGTCTTTTTTGTAACTGTTCTGCTAAAACGGTTCCTGATCCTTCTCTGTATGACTGCTAGGACCGGCCCCTTCCGGCCACTCCCCGCCAGCCACAGGCAAACACACTGGCGGAGAACTGGCAAGTCTTGCAAAAATGGTTTCTCCCAGACTCATCAGAGCTCGTGGCGCTGAAACGACAGTCAGGTTTGTTGCCAAGGAGTTTCTCAGACTCTTCCAGTCATTGCCCCGGCTACTGTTTTAATGATTTCATTTTTTATTTCAGCCCTTAAGTAGGTGCGAGATGATTTGGGGTCAGTGTTTCTGTCAGGCAGACAGCCCGCCCGTGCCATCGAACTACCAAGTTTTACTCTGGCATCTGCCAAGTGGATAAAGTTCCCATTGTCATGTTTATGCTGCTAAACTTTCCTAGATGGGCCTCTGAACAGCGACCTCCTTGCCAAAGATTAAACCGTAGATAATCTGCATTCGATAAACAGCTCCATTTCCCCCCTCATTTTTGTGTGGGCTTTTTTTTTTTAATTATATTTTTGTGAATTGTTCTTTCAATACAGCATTTGTCAGGCTGGGTAAGGGAAGGCTTCAGGGAATGAGCCGGGCTGGGAGACAACACAACCGAAGTGTTTCCCCATCCCTGTGTGGCCCTCTGCAGCAGCTGCCTGCCTTGGGGTGACAGTGACCCAGGGGACGTAGATGCTGTCCCCTGCAGCTTTTAAGGGATCCTGGTTCTCTTCCTTGCCACAGGAGAGAGGGTTGGTGCCTGCAGGGCCCCAAGGAGAGGAATCCAGAAACACATGAGCCTCAGACTTCTTTTTTTTTTCTTTTTGCTTTTTGGGTCACAACCGGCAATGCTTAGGTTACTCCTGGCTCTACACTCAGGATTTACTCCTGGCGGCGCTCGGGGGACCATATGGGATGCCGGGGATCGAACCCAGGCCGGCCGCATGCAAGGCAAACGCCCTACCAGCTGTGCTATCGCTCCAACCCCAGCCTCAGACTTCTTGGCACCAAAATTTAGCTTTGCTGCCAGGCCCTTCACAGTACTCGCATTCCCAAAGGAAAGGCGGTAAATGCACTCCGGGCTCCCGAGTTTCTCATTCTCCATCCTGAACCGTTCCCCACGACAGGCTCTGTGACAAGCACCTAGAATGCTTTGCAGAACACCCCTCCTGGCTTTTCTTCCTGATGCCTTGGAAGAATTCTCGTGTGAGTCGAGGAGGAAAGTTTCCTAGCTCCGATATCTGGGTGCCGTGTTTCTTAGTTAAGGGAGAAAATGATCAACAACGTCCCCATGAGTATCCACCAACTGCCGTGAGTGGGTTTCAGACATACAATGTTCCAACACCCGTCCCTTCTCCTGTGCACGTTTCCCACCACCAGTGTCCCAGTTTCCCTCAGCCTGCTTCTACGGCAGATACCTCTCTCTCTCTCTCTCTCTCTCTCTCTCTCTCTCTCTCTCTCTCTCCTTCTCTCTCTCCCCTTCCTCTCTCTTTCTCTTTCTCTCTTTTTTTCTCTCTCCCTCTCTCTCCTCCCTATCTCTCTCCCTCCTCTTCTCCCTCCTCCCACCCTTTGGGCATTATGGTTTGCAATGCAGGTACTGAGAGGTTACCACGTATACCCTTTTACCCGTTTTCAGCACTCTGTTCTTGTCCAGAGTGATCATTTCAGACTGTCGCTGTCATAGTGGTCCCTTCTCTGCCCTGATTGCCCTCCACACACACACACACACACACACACACACACACACACACTTGTGTTAAGCTTCCAACCATGGGCCAGTCCTCCTGGCCTCATTTCCACAGTCCTTTATCCCCCTTTGCCTGTTCTGTGATGATAGAGAGGGGCCACATATCCCTTTTCCCTCCAGCAGGCACATTGCTGAGCTTTTCCGTAAAGGAGGGCGTTCTCTCTCTTTTTTTTTTCCTTTTTGGGTCACACCCGGCAATGCTCAGGGGTTACTCCTGGCTCTGCACTCAGGAATTACTCTTGGCGGTGCTCAGGGGAAGAGGGCGTTCTCTTGACATGAATGGAAAGCAAATAGATATGAAGGAAAACCAGTTTGGAAATATTTTTGTTGGCCAGGAAGGGGTCACACCTGCAGTGCTCAGGCACACCCCTGGATCTGTGCTCAGGGGTTACACCTGGCAGTGCTCAGGGGCCCATACATGTGGGATTCATGTGGGATGAATGTGGGATTCACATCAGTGCTGTGGCCGCGGCTGCCTGCTGGAAAAGCGCTGCCACCTTTGGGAATCTCTCTTCAGACCTGAACGATGCAGTGAAGTGAAGGACCTCAGTGAAGGAGGCTCCGTCGCTGGGCGCCATGTAAAGGACCTACAGAGCCCTCACATCCTTCTCCACTGGATGCAAATACCCAGCGCATGGCTGGGACCTGCTGTCCAGAAGGCTCCAGCCATGCCGCAGCACCTTCAAGGGGACAGGCTGGTGAGAGGCAGATGCGGAGCGGAAACCTGATCGCGGGGTTCAGGGGGGGTGAGGTGCGTTTTTATTCTCATGACCAGCAGCACAGCCGAGGCTCAACTCCCATCACCTCATGTCACAGGGGGCATTTTCCATTTTTTAAAAATTTTTTATTATACCACCATGAGACATACAATTACAAAGGTGTTCATAATTGGTTCTTGGTAATACAGTATTCCAGCACCCATCCCTCCACCAGTGCCCCATTTCCACTACCAATGTACCCCACCCCTCCCGCCCACCACCAGGCTGCCTCAATAGCAGGTACCACAGGTGGCATTTTCTACCTGTCATTTGTTATTAATTTCCGGCCTCCCTTCCCTTCATTATGCTCATTTCACTGTTGGTCCCACAATGCAGGCCAGGCAGGGGCTCTGTTACCAAGCCACAAGCTAATATCCTCTTGTCTTTGAATGCAAATTTGGTGCATTTGATCGAGATCCAAACAGACTCACAAATTAAACATACTCATTAACTCCTCTTTGCGGGGGTGGGGGTAGCAAGCAACACTCACAGGTCCAGGGGTACACCTGCTGGATAGATATCACCAACTGATATCATCAGACAGGAGATAGCTTGGGGCCTGCAGTGCCAGGGACCACCAGAGTCACCCTGCAAGTGCTTGGGGGCTGCAAGGGCAGCACCAAATAGTACTGTGGGGGAATCAGGCAGAGCTGGGGACTGAACCAGTCTCTTGGGATGCACCCCAGGCTCCTGGCTTTCTCCCCAAGGCCTTTATAAGGGTTTCAGCTCACAGGTTCTTTGTCCTGCTTCATCTGACAAGGGTGACATCCTGAGTGTGGTTTTCTTGTCAAGTCACATTTTTGGTGTCCCTTTAAAAAGGGGGCACACCCGGCGGTGCTACTCTACCCCCAGAAGGGAAGTGAGGGGTGGGGCTCCCCATATTTAAAAAATAAAATGCCTATCCAAAAGAGCAAGAACAACCAGTGCTGGTGTGGGTGCGGGGAGAAAGGGACTTTCATCATTGTTGGTGGGAATGTCGACTGGTACAGCCTTTTTGGAAAACAATATGGACATTCCTCCAAAAATTAGAAATTGATATCCCATTCAATCCAGCCATACAACTCCTGGGAATATACCATGGGAGACCAAAAACACAGCAGAAACACCATCTACACGTCTATGTTCATAGCAGTACTATTTACAATAGCCAGAATCTGGAAACAACCAGAGTGCCTGAGAACAGTTTGATAAAGAAACTGTGGTACATCTACACAATGGAATGCTATGCCACTGTTAGGAAAAACAAAGTTATGAAATTTGCCTATAAATGGATGGACATGGAGAGGATCATCTGAGTGAAATTAGCCAGAGGGAAAAGGACAGATATAGAATCACTGCATTTATTTGCGGGATATAAAAAAATAAAAAGGACAGATTTAGAATAACTGCATTTATTTGCTGGATAAAAAATTATGAAATTTGCCTACAAATAGATGGACATGGAGAGGATCATGCTGAGTGAAATTAGCCAGAAGTAAAAGGACAGATATAGAATGACTGCATTTATTTGCCGGATATAAAAAAAATAGTATTATACCAATATCCAAGACAGGCAAAACATGGATTAGGAGGTGTTGTCAGTGTGTGGAATCTACTGCAAGTGTGTGGGAGTCAGAGGTTAGGTAAGACAGAGAAAGGAACGATGTACTAACAATTGTTGGAAATGATAATACCAGCCTAGAACTGAGCATTGAATGTAGGCAGAGGGATATACATGATAACCTCTAAATGTATGTACTGCAAGTCACAATGTGTAAGAGAAGGAAAAAAAGAAGAAGAAGAAGAAGAAGAAGAAGAAGAAGAAGAAGAAGAAGATGATGATGATGATGATGATGATGATGATGATGAAGAAGAAGAGGAGGAGGAGGAGGAGGAAGAAGAAGAGGAAGAGGAGGAAGAGGAATAAGGAGGAGGAGGGAGGAGGAGGAGGAGAACAGCCTGTGTGGAATGTGGGCTGTTCCTGCTCCGTCTGCAAAGTGCTCTGATTTCTTCTCACCAGAAATGGCGTGGGGACACAGGTCTGAGCCCCGAGCATGGTCATTGCTGGGCAGACTCGTTCTTTCTAGGTATTCTCAGCAGAGAAGGGAAATAAATATTTTACACTTTTAAGAAGAAAATACTTCCGAGACTCATGCTGAGATTTCCACTGCAAATTTAAACTATATTAGCTTCTTTAATTCTATATTTGTAACTGGTTTCTCATATTTTGAAAACCTTAAATAGTAAATTACTTATTTGCTCTATCCTATCATGTTATTTTAGAATAGCATTAGAAGTGTTATCAACAATGTAATTATGGAAAAACAGTCTAATATTTCTATTCATACTTTTTTATTTTTAATCCTTAGGTTGTGTCGTGGAGTAGTATGAGAAAATTATTGTGTTTTAAAGGCATTTGAAATAATTCTTCCCTGTATGCTCAAGCCACTAAATTGAAACAGGCTTAATTGTTTCATTTACTTTGAATTTTTAAGGTTGGAATGTGCATCTTGATTAACGATGTTTTATAATCTTGTGAAAAGGCAATTCTATCGTTTCAAAGTAAAGCATCTGTAAGACAAAGTTTGTGCACAGAAGCCGGTTCATCCCCCAGCCTCTCGCTTCACTTGCCCTCATCTGGATGAAGCTGTTACTAGTGTTGTCATCTTGCATTTCAAAAGCATATAAGAGATGTATTTGGCTAATCAAATCACTCCCCTTTCTCAGACATAATGCGATGTACTATCCACAGCATTCAGCACTCCTCTCCCCTGGCAATAGCCTGGTCTGAGGGTTCTCTACAGTAGCAGGTAGAAATATTTCCCCATTCCTGTCAATACTGCCTGCCAGTCCGCTGTGGGTTTTAATCATAGCAAGCTCCACAGGGTACTTCACCATTGCTCTAGTGAAAGGCGTCTGGTTTGCTTCCTGCCCTTCGATGTTAGAAGCGCTGACAGTCATGGGCACACACCTGTACTGATAGCTGTGTGCACACACCTGCTATTGACAGCTGTGTGCACAAACCTTGTCATGCTTTCACAGTGTTTCTCTGCTATAAATTCCTCCAGAGGCAAGGTGCTGCCCGGCCAAACACATGTGTCCTGCTGGAGAATGCAGAGTCCCTGCCACAGATGCTCTGCCATTATGCATTTCCTTTTATTTAGCATATAATTTTTAATTAAAAAATTTACTGAATCACCATGAGATAGACCATGACAAAGCTGTTCATGATTGGGTTTCAGTTTCAGCACTATCCCTCCATCAGTGCACATTTCCCAACACCAAGTGCCTAATTTCCCTCCCCCTGCCCAACCTGCCTCTGGCAGGCACTTCTCTCTCTGCTCTCTCTCTCTCTCTCTCCCTCCCCCTCCCCTCCCTGCCCCTCCCTCTCTCTCCCTCCCTCTCTCAGGGATGAGGCACAGGCTGAGTGCTGCCTGCCCTACTTCTGTCAAAGCCTGTTGTCAAACCTTGAGATTTCGGCTTGACAAAGGGGCCTCTCATTCTTTGACCCCCTTCCTCGCTATGCTCCATTTGCCATTTTTAATCTCCAAGCACCACTCCTGGCTCCGGTAGCCATTCAATAATTACTCTCCGAATCCATAAAAGTATGACGTGGTATTTTAGGATGATGAATCTAGCTGGGAAATCTAGTATGGAATGACAAGGGAAGAGCCACTTAAGAACTTCGGGACACAATCCCCACCCACAGACACCGTCCCTCTGCCATGCCTGCTCTCACTCCCCTTCCCGAGGGCTGGACCGTATGGTTTTCTCCCTCTGCCCCTCCCCTGTGCGTCCTTCCCCTTGCTGCAATGACTGAGGGGTTTCTTGTACCTATGGTTGTTGGGGGTATCACTTCTGGAGTTATAGGGAATGTCAGGCTTAAGTTGTGGTGCTTGTGCAGGCTTGGCTGAGCCCACTATAGTCTCCATTGTGCCACCAGAGGTCCCGTACAACCCAGTTTTAGGTCTTAGGGACCTAGATTTAGGGACTGTGCTCAGCGCACGTGGGCAGTGGCGGGGGTTGTACTCATGGCCTCCTGTTTGCCAGGTTGGCATTGAGCCATCCTCGGGCTCCTGGGGCCCCAGCCCGCCACATCTCTGTGGTTTCTGAGCTTGTTCCATTTCCCCAGAGCCTTTCTGTTCCTTTTACAAGCATCCTAAGAAGAAATGGACTTGAAGGTCTGATCCATGGGGAGCAGGGGAATGTCATGTGGATGGTCTGCAGCTGTGCTCTCTGGAGCTTCTGGGTCCACTCCCCAGGCCCCGGACCTTTGGAGAAGAAACAAGGAGGAGGACAGTGCAGTCCCAACTGTGCCCTAACTCAGCATGAAGCAAGGTGGCCGGGGTCATGAGGGAGGGACGGATGAGGCCGGGTGCAGAGTTCTACAGCTCTGGACCACCTTTTACTAACCATAAAGCCTTTTCCATGGAGGGGCTGCATTCTCCGGGACTGCAGAGCCTGAGAAGACCCTGCTCAGCGCCCTGTTCAGTCATGCTGCCCCGACAGTGGATTTGCGCTTAGGGGGTCTTGGTGCTTCCTGTAAGGGAAGTATGCTTAGGGGTCTTGGTGCTTCCTGTAGGGGAAGTACGTCAGCAGCTCCAGAAGAGATGAGGCAGCTTTGGAGTGAATAACCTCATAAAGTTATTCCTGGTCAGCACTTTTGAGCAACTGATGATTCTGTCCCTGGAACGACTCTAATAGTCCCTGAGATATCAGTTCTTGAGCTACTTGGCTTTGCCAGCCTAGACTTCTGCCACCCTAAAGCCCCTTTCTCAAGCAAGGGGAGCCGCCAGACCAGTTGAGGTCCCACCACCCCCAGGGGGAGCCCACAGACCTGGGCCCAGAAATCTTCAGCAGGGAGTGTCCTGGAACCATGATCCTCCCATTTTCGTCCCCCAAAAAAAAAATACCACAGGGTCCTCGGTGTGGTTTCCCTCCCACCTTTCAGCCTTGTAAGGGTGGCAGAGAATCAGCAGAATCAGAGGTAACAAAACCTACGTGCAGAATCCTGAAGCTGGACCCTTCCCTAATGCCACGAACCAAACAGCTAAAAGTGGACCTTAATGCCACGTGCCAAACAGCTTTGTTAGAATGAATACCCCAAAGCTCCTAGAGAAAGGAAGCTGTGTGGCAAGGGGTTTGGCAAAGATTTTCTCCACCAGGACGCCAAAAGAAAAGGTAACTAAAAAGATAGATGCGGGCTATACAGCAATCGAAGACTTTTGGGCATCATACAATACACAATACTATCAACTCAGTAAACAGCAACCCTCAGAATCAACGAGAACATTTGCAGGACTTGTCTGATAAAGGAATAATATCCACACTATAAAGAGAATAACTAACATTCAACAACAGTAGAACTCACAAACCTGATTCAAAAGGGGATAAATACAGGACTGGAGAGAGAGGTCAGCGGGAGGGCGCTTGGCCTCGCACACAGCTGACCCAGGTTTGATCCCTGGCACACCGTAGAGTCCCCAGTCCCCTCCGGGAGTGATCCCTGAGCACCAGCCATCTGGCCCCCAAGACAAAACAAAAAAAATGGAAAGAAGAAGAAACGTTTCTCCGAGGGAGAACACAAATGACTAATACATGCATGGACAAATGCTTTGTCCCTGATGACTGGACACACACTATAACTCAGCAGTGACAGTGAGTGCATTTTTATATATATATATATATATTTATATCTAATGTATATTATATACATATTTATAATTCATTCACTGTTGAGTTCACATACATATACATATTTATAATGTACTCACTGTTGACTTTTATATATGTACATGTGTATATATAATTAATGCATACACACAATGCACTCACTGTTGAGTAATATATACATATATGTCCATATATATGTATATATATCACTCAACAGTGAGTGCATTATATATATTCACATATATATAATGCACTCATTTTTGAGTTATGTATATAAATGAAACCAAATTTATATACAAAATAAAAGTATAATTTTGGATTTGGGGCCTGGAGAATTAGCACAGGGCCTCAGAAGACCTGGCTTGCAATCTTGCATTCACAAGTTCAAGTCCCCAGTGAGAACAATGCAGAAAGCTCTACCCATGGAGCCTGTCTGCAGTCCTTGGCACTGTGAGTGATTTTGGGCCACATCACAGCCAGGAGTGTGTGAGCACCACAAGAAAGCCAAGCCCCACTCCCACCTCAGATTGGTCCTCTTATAAACCCTTATTTGCATATCAAGTCTGACTGGTTTTCCATATCCCATCATTTTTATAGAGACATATATGCAGTCTCATTGGTCAAATGCAATCTGATGCATTTTTTGCCTTTTGAGTCACATTTGGTGATGCTCAGGGATTTCCCTTGGCTCTGCACTCAGGAATTACTTATGATGGTGCTCGGGGATCCTATGGAATGCCAAGGATGGAATCTGGGTTGGCTGTGTACAAAGCAAACACCCTGTTTTCTCTACTTCTGGCCCCCTTGAAACTTTAATCACCTTGAAACTTTATTTAATCAATTTTTCTGTGCTCCTTAGACGGTCAGTACTATGCGCTTTTGGAGAGGCCCAGCCACGGGCCACACTCCAGCAGCTGTATCCCTAGGATGATTCAACAGAACGGTGTCTTGGCCTACCCCTTTTGTTTGTTCACAACTTCGTTCCTTGACATAGAGCTGGGCTGCTTAAGTGAGAGTGGCAGCAGGTGAGGGTGGTGGAGCACTCACTGGACCCTCCTACAGAGCCTCAGCTCCAAAAAGGCTCTGTGATAGGAGCCCAGAGACCGGGTCTACCAGGTTTGGCATGGCACCGGCTTCTCTCCACGGGAGAGGAAATTTAAAACAGAACCCATAAAGTTACTGCTTGATCTAGTAATTACACTTCCAAGTATATTTCCGCCTTCCCTAAGTAAAAGGAACCCCTCCTGAGAGGGGTTCTGTACAGCCATTCTGTTCATAGCAGCATTATTCCCAGTAGAAAATTGAAAATAACGGTGGTGGGAAGTTGCAATGGTGGTGGGATTGGAGTTGAATATTGAATGTCTGTAGCAAATTAACACAACAACTTTGTTTTAAAAAATGAGTAGAAGCCCAAGTTCAATAAGTGAAAGCAGTAACACAGATGGCCCAATTTGCATGTAACAGCTCAGTAAAAAGTCATGACTTTCGCAATAACATTACAAGACATATGTTGTAAGTAATAGAAAGTAAATTAATTAGTGCCTGCTAAGGGAGCAGGCTTGAAGGGTGGGTGGGAAACTAGGGTCTTTGGTGGCCATAAGGGCATATTGGTGGTAGGACTAGAGTTGGAATACTGAATACCTGAAACAACTCTATTGTGAACAACCTTGTAAATCATGGTGTTTAAATAAAGTTTTTAAAAAATATCCCAAATAACTGACACAGGGAAACAGCCCAAACCCCTTTCCCCCTCCACCTCCATGCAGTAATGAGCAACATTCTCAGTATCTCAATGTGTGCTTGAGATGGGCTCTGATTCAGCCATAAACGGAAGGAAGCACCTTAAAACCCTCCTGTATGGCTTATGAGGACATTGTGTCAAGTGAAAGATGCCCCTAACAAAGAGACAAATACTGTGTGATCCCACTGGGAGGCCCAGTGCAGTCAGATTTGTAGAAAGGAGAATAGTCATGACACCCCATTCAGGGAAAGGGAAAAATGGGGAATTATTGTTTAATTAAACTGAATGGTTTAGTTTCACAAGACGAGAAGGATTCTGGAGAGGGACAGCAGTGATGGTTGCACAGACTATGTATACATTTATGGGCTGCAGAGACAGTGCAGGCATTAAGATGCTTTGCCTTGGGTGTGGCTGATATTGACTCAATCCCCAGCAACACATGTGGCCCCATGAATACCACCAGGAATGACCCCTGAGCACAGCCGAGAGTGAGCCTTGAGCAGTTCTTAGTGTAGCCCTGAACTCCACCCCCATATCAGTTTACCTATTTATATATATGATGGGTCTGCCCCTCGAGGCGTTGCAGGTGTGACTACAGTGCCTGGCTGCATTAACAGGTGGCAGACAGAGACAAGCTTGGCTACACCCAGGGCTCTGCCCCATGAGCCCTGGTTGGCTGATGGTCTGACATAGAAAAATAATGGGTGCCTTGGGATGAACCTAGAGCCACGGCAGAGTCTGGCAAGCTACCCATGGTGTATTCAATATGACAAAAACAGTGACAATAATGCACCTCATTCCCAATGAATGGAGACTGGTGCCCGGTCCAGCAAATCGATGATCAACGGGAAGACAAGTGATATAAGTGATATATGGTGGGTACCTCTGAACAGTACTTCCGTGCTATGGAAATGCTTAGAAGCCACCATAACTACACCCAGTGATACACTGGAGACCGTGTGGTACAGGGGATCAAGCTTATAGTTTTGCCTGGCCTTTGGTTCTGCAGTTCCTGGAACTTTATACTTTAAAATGGCTACAATGGGGATTTTTATGTGACATGTACTGAATGACACCCTTAAATATTGAGAGAAAAAACAGAAGGAATACACAGAAAACAAAAAGCTACACCTAAATCTAAACATTACATAAAATGTAAAGGGCAAAGATTGTCGTATGGCTGAAAAGAAATGGCCAGGTTATGCGCTATCATTTCACTGTAATGATATAGAGACGTTTAAAATAATCCATTGAGAAAGTCTTAACCATATAAACAATGTTCAAAAAGAAAGTTGCATACATGTTTTGTAATAAAACTGAATGGCTTTACTTTATTTCACCAAGTAGACTGAAGAGAAAATAAAATTGCCAAAGATAAGGGGGATCATTACACAATGACCTGGATATTAATCATCTCAACTATGTTTGCACCAAAAATCAAAACCACAACATAAATGAGCAAGCACTGACAGAAATGATGAGGGGGAGTATCCTCACACTTGTACTTGAAGATTTCAACATTCATGCCTGAGTAATCACTAGAACATCAGGGACACAAAACTGCACAACAGCACCCAAATTAATTTAATAGGCTTTTATAGAACATTCCACTCAATAGTGTAATACGTGTTACATTCAAGGGAACACAGAACATTCAAGGCTACACAGAACATTCATCAAGATAGGCTCTATCTTTTATCTCAGATCATGATCAAGTCAGAGAGATAGAACAGAGGGTGTTTGCCTTTCAGCAGGTTTGATCCCAGGCGTCCCTTATGGTCCCGAACATCACCAGCAGTGATTCCTGAGTGCAGAGCCAAGAGTAAGTCTTAGCACAGTCAGGTGTAGCCCAAACACAAAACAAAAAAAAAGAAACTTTTTTTTTAAGTAGGAGCTAAGCAATAGTGTCAGTAGAGTGCTTGCTTTGTACTTTGCTGACCTGGGTTGGGTCCTGGCACATCATATGATCCTCCAAGACCCACGGGGTAATTTCTGAATATAGGAGTAAGCCCTGAGGACCTCTGGATGGATACCAAAGAAATAAAAATATTTTAAGTAATTGAAATTCTTGAAATCTTTATAAATCAGAGAACATAATGTCACTGTCATCCCATTCATCGTCAATTTGCTCGAGCGGGCATCAGTAACATCTCCATATGACCTGTCTCATGAAAGTAGAGCCCAAGGGCACCTGCTTGCTCCAGGAACATAAAGAGCCTCAAACCATTCCATCAGGTCATGAGAATGAGGTCTATAATTGTTACTGGTATTTGGCATATCAAATACGACACGGGTAGCTTGCCAGGCTCTGCCGTGCGGGTAGCATACTCTTGTAGTCATCTCAAAATCCAGCATTTGTTGATGAACCGCACAGCCACAAGCAGCCGCGCGAACCGGGCTGTGATAGGCTGGTCTGCTGGGTGGAGTTCTGATGAGGGGGAAGTCCGGATGTGGAAAATGGAGGTCCTCATGGAGTGGGGTGTCGTCTGGCTTGTTGCGAGGCTCTGCTGGGGTGGCGGGCCATGGCTAGAACCTGCCATCCCTCCCAGGTACTTCATGAGCGGCTGGGCACAGTGAGAGCCAGTAGCAGCTCTGTCCCATGTCTGTCTCTGGATCAGCATACCTGGGCCGGATTAAAAAAGAGAATTAATCTGAAATTCTCTTTTCGGATTAAAAAAAGAGGATTAAATTAAGAGAACACAATAAAGACATTAAAAATAGCAAATGGGGGATAAGATGCTTGCTTTGCATATGACCAACCCAGGTTTGATTCCTGGCACTACAGTCACCTGAGCATAGAGAGTGCAGTAATCCCTGAGCACCACCAGTGACCCTAGCAAACAAAAACTATATTAAATGAAAGTTGGGAGTGCTTGGAACAATAGTACAGCTGGGAGGGTGTTGGCCTTGCATGCAGCCAAACTGAGTTCAACCCCCCACATTCCATAGGGTCCCTCGAGCACCATCAGTAGTGGTTCCTGAGTGCAGAGTCAAGACTAAACCTTTAGTACCACCAGATGTCCCCAAAATAAAAACAACATCAAAGTAATGATATCACCAGAGCACACAGAAATAAAATGGGTAACTATGAAATAGTGTAGACTGTGTAGATGAAATAGTATATTTCTCTGTGAGCCTTAAATATTAAAAATACAGAAGGGGAATTTGATCCCAGGAAGGGTCCTATGACAATTAAATTAATTGAATTTGTTTTTAAATTTTTCCAAAAATTAATCTCTAGGCCCAGATGGTTTCAATGGGGGGGAATCTAATCAATATTTAAAGGGAAAAAAGAAAGAAAGAAAAACACCAATGCTATTCAATATTTCCCAGAAAGTAGAATAGGAACAATACCAATTTATTTTATGAGACCAGCATAACTCTGGCACAAAAGCTAGGCAAAGAAGAAGACTACCATGAACATAGATGCCAAATCCTACAGAAACATTATCCGATCAAATCCCTCAATATACCAAAGGACAATACTACCAAAACTAGGGAGTGTTTACCCTTCCACTAAGGGCTGTTTCCCTGTCATTCATTATATTAATATTATAAATAAGAAAAACTAAACTATCCTATTAATAGATTAAGCATTTGACAAGATATATCCTTCATTCACTCAAAACACACAATAAACTAGGAACGGAAAGTAACTTTCCAATTCTGATAAAGGGCTTTATAAAAGCATCTCACTAACATGATGCTTTAATGGCTCAACACTGTATTCTGCCCTCTCACTGTGGACAAAACACAAGGATGTCCACCCCTCACCCTCCCTTTCACACAGTATTGGTGATTTTATCCTCTGCTATAAGGTAAGAATAAACATGAAAAATAAATACAACATACCTGCAGAAAGAAAATATATCACTATTCCAGAAATGACCAATTAGCTACATAGGAAAATCCCAGATACTCCACCAACACAAATTCCCCTAGGTGATAGGAAAAGAAAGGTCGCAGCACACAAAATTGGCATAAAAATCCTACTTTAAGACACCAGCAGTGTACAGCTGAAAACAATACCATTCAAATGCTATTATCCAAACAGCTCCAAAACATTATTCAGCTACTATATGTGAATATATATATATATTGAATTGAATATATTATTCAAATAGCCCTAAAAACAAACATGTATAGGATCTGCATTCCAAAAAATAATATAAAATATTATGATAGAAAACATTTTGAAAGATCCAATAGGGTACAGAGAGATAATTAAAAGGTCTGGAATATATGCTTTGCAAGCCAGAAATCTTGTGTTTTTTTTATTTATTCATTTATTTATGCTTTTGCAGTCTATATAATGGCTTGTCTCATGGAGACAAGAACACTGGAATAGGTCAGACTTACTTGCTACAGCAAGTTTGATCCCTAACAGCATGTAATACTCTCAGCACAGCTGGGAGTATGAAATTTCTTTCTTTGATCTTGCTGCTTGCAGTATTGCCTCTCTATCTATGGCATTCATCATTCTGATTAGGATATGTCTTGGAGTCTTTTTAATTAGAGTCTTTTGTAAGCTGGTACTCTTTGGGCTTCTTGTATCTGGATGGCTGCATCCTCCTGCTCTGGAAACTTTTAAGCAATAATGTCTTGAACTGTTTCTACCTTCTTGGAGTTGCCTCCCTGATCCTCTGGGACTTTGATGATTCTTATGTTTTTCCTCTTGAATTCATCCCAATGTTCTCTTGCCTTCTGTTGAACTATTTTGAGGTCTTTTTTCCATCTTCTGTACTTGCCCGAATGCTCTCTGCAGCTCATCTTCAAGCTAACTGATTCTGTCGTTGGCTATTGTCATTCTACTGTTAAGGGCATCCAGTGAGTTTTTCATTTCAGCTACTTAATTATTTACTAATGACACTTCTGTTTGCACTTTTCTTATTTATGCTCTCATTTCCACCTGTATTTAATTGGCTGTCTATTCCTCCATTTCTTTCATATCCTCCTGTATTTTATTAGATATCCATTTATTTACTTTTTAGTTTATTTTTATTTATTTTATTTTTATGTATTTTATTTCATTTATTTTATTTCATTTATTTTATTTTGCTTATTAGATGGATTCTGCTTCTTTGAGCTCATTAAACATCCTCACCATTTCCTCTCTGAATTCTTTGTCAGAAAGATTACATATGTGGGTATTCCTTGTTATTTCAAGGAATTCCTGGTATTCCTGAAAAGGCTTCAGGGCTCTTTTCTTCATCCACTCCTCATGATGGGGATCTGCATTGTTTCCCCCATGATTCCATGGTAGTCTGGAGATGGATCCTTCTCTCACACTATCAGTGTGCCCCTCTCAGTGCCAGGTAGGAGTTTGGGGAGGCTCAGTAGAGGTGGTCTCCTCTTTTCCCTTCAAGGATGTTACCTTCTTCTTTGGTGCTCCTGTGTGACTTGTGTTGGGCCTCTAGCACTGATTCCTGAACTTGATCACTTGATCACTTTAATCCTGCTATTCATCGATTTGCTCCAGCTGGTGCCAGTAACATTTCCATTGGATCCTATCACATGCCAATGTAGCCCAATGGCATCTGGTTGATTCAGGAATATGAAGAGCCTCAAACCGTTCCTTTAGGGTCTTGACAAGGAAGTCTGACCATCTTGTAGATGGGCTGCCACGTGATCTTTTGACATCCCGTGGGATCCAGTCGGTAACGGCTCTAGTCCAGCGGTTGCCTCCAAATCTCATTACATGTCCAGCCCATCTGATTTTCGATGCCTTGGCAAACGAGACAGCGTCCCTGATTCTGGAATAGCGATGGAGGTCAGAACTCCGGATTCCTTCTCTCACTTGAGTGAGGCGTGATATTCCAAGCATAGCTCTTTTGATTCCTCTCTGGGAGACCCAAATAGCATTCTCATCCTAGCTTTCGTAGGGGCCCAGGTCTCTGAGGCGTATGTTAATGCAGGGAGAATGGTGGAGTCGAAGAGATGTGCCCGGAGCCGGGAGTTTCTTTGTCCTTTTAGCTATTTCTTCGATGCCTTTGAAGGCATTCCATGCCACTCTCTCTTCCTCCTGCGCAGCTCAGGTTTTAGGTCATTCATCATGTTGACTTCTCGACCTAGGTACACATAACTGCTGCATTCAGAGATGTTTGTTCCATTGAGAGTGAATGGGGCCTCAGGAACTAGTTCATTTTTCATGAACATAGTTTTCTTCAGATTCAGCTGTAGACCTGTCTTTCCACATTCTCAGTCGAAGTCAGCCAGCATTTGTGCCGCTTGGCTAATGTTTGGTGTTATTAGAAAGATGTCATCAGAGAAGCGGAGGTGGTGTAGATTCCCTGAAATTACTGCTAATTTTAGATTGGGGATGGTCCTGATTCTTGTTCTCGCTGTTATGTTTGTGAGTTGGGTGTGTGTGTGGGGGGAGTATGCTGGCTGAATTGTCTATTGGCCCAGTATAGTTTGGGTAGGTAGGCTGCCCATGTGACAGTTCTGTATAAGAGGCCAATATGTGGGTCAATGCAATATGGAAGGGAAAATTAACTTGCAGCCACCAGGAAGCCACATCCCCCAGTACAGTTTTACTTGGGGGAGTGGGAGGGAAGAAGGGAGTCCTAAGGCACAGGTCCTATGGTTACAGTTTTTCTCTTTTGAGAAATTTAGGTGCCTCCTTTCTCTCAGGCAAGAGCCAGAGTCTGGGCAGGAGTACGGGACTTTCTCCTCACTGTCGCACATGCCTCAGGAAGCCAGCTCTGCTGGGAGTGACCCCAAGATACAGAAATGGGAATAGTCCTGAGCATTTCCAGGTGTGCCTCCCCAATTTTTTGATGAAAATATCTACATACATGGAGCTATATTTTAGGATCAGTATAATAAAGATATCAATTCACTCCAAAGTAATCTGTAGAAGTAATGCCACTCCAACAAGAACAAAAATTCAAATTTTATAAGATAGATGCAAGCTGATTCTAAAATTATTATTTTGGGGGGCTTTTATCCAGAAAAAAATCTGAACTAGGTAAATAATTATTCAAAGAAAGTATAAAATTGAGACATTGTGCTACCTGAATTTAAGACTTAGCCCAGAGTAAGACATATGGTATTGGCAACAGGACAGAGCCATAAATCAGCATAACAGAATGAGACATCCAAAAACCGGATTCACACAGATTAGGCCAAATGATTTATGACAAAATAATTTAGCAGTGAATGATGGATAGTCTTTTTTAAACTGGTAGAATAATTGAATATATATGTGGGGGAAAAAGAAAGTGCCTTGTCCTAAACCTTGGAAAGTAAACAAAAATTAATTCAAAACGGATCATAAATCTAAATATAGTACATTATGCTATAAAGCTTAGATTTTTGCTGATGGTAGAGATAATACCAGGGTTTAAGTGTTTGCTTTGCTTGGGTTGGTTCCATCTTGATATCCGTGGCACTGCGTGTGGTCCCCAGAGCACTGCCAGGAGTAATTCCAGAGCACAGAGCTAAGAGTAAGCCCTGAACACCACATGGTGTGGCCCAGAAACTCAAAAGAAACTACAACTTTGGTTTTTGTGGTTCTGGGGATCAAACCCAGGGCCTCACACTTGCACAGCAAAGGCTCTGTTGCTGAGCCATATTCCCTCCCCAAATTATACAACTTGCTGAAGAAAACAAAATTTATATGAATTTGGATTTGGCAATCATTAGAGGTGATATTAAAAAAATATATTTTACAAAAGGGGTAGTGGAGAGATAATACAGCAGGTAGGGTGCTTGCCTTGCATGAGACCTGTGTAGGTTTTTTTTCCCAGAGACTGTATCTCATTCTGTGTAAGTCCACACCAAGACCACAAGAAGCAGGATAAACTCGATCCTCCTGCATGAAGAGTGGAAATGCAGAATGCTGCAGCAACTGTGGGAACTTGTGTCAAGGTCTTTATTAGGCTACAGGGAGACACAGCCTGAAGGGTTTTGCACCTGGTGATAGGCCTCTCTCACTTCCTGGTTTTCAGAGTTAAAAAGCCTTTTTACCTTTTGGCCCCAGCTGTGTAAAGTCCTGCCCCTACCCTTTGTAAACTATATAAGCTCTAGTACTGTTAGGTAAGCAAAATGGCAGGCAGGTTCAATGAGCCAAAGGGTTTCCATGTAGCTGTGAAAAGTTACCAAGGGCTCATACATCACCCCCCCATTTGGCCTTGGGAAGGACATCTGGGCAAAAGAAAAACAGCAGCCTATCTGTGGTATCTATGGGAACCACTCAGTTGTGGGCAGGACATACTAACATTTAGAACATCCCGAGACATATCAAAATAACTTGTCTGTGCAACTTGAGTTGTGTTTCTCCTTGAGTTATGTTTTTCTTTGAATTTAAGTTTGCAAGCTATGATGGTAATAGTAGCTATATAATCTAAAAGCTTTACTCAGGGTCTTGCTAGGCCTACGTGCCTGAAAGCTTGACACCAGCTAGCAAGCTTAATAAACTCTGCTTGCCTTTTGCATTACTGGCAGGTTTCTTTGTGATTCCTAAAAACTTGTGACTCTGGACTCTTAACAGTACTTCTTTTGGGGGCAAGCTCTGCTCTGCTCTGTCCTGCTCAACTGGGCTCAGCTCTGTGTGTGTGTGTGTGTGTGTGTGTGTGTGGGGGGGGTGTCTTGTGTGTAGAAAATTAAAGCCTTAGCCTTTCTAATAATTGGTGGTTGTGCTTGTGTGTCCATTAGCAAAGGGAATGGCTGTTGGCCCTGAACGCAGTCAAAGAACTCGACGGACCCTAATACTGTTGGGGGCCCCAGGCATCCTTGTCATCCAGACAGTATGACAGGGGATAACAAATGTCTCAGTATTACATGCCACACAAGTCATTGGCATGCCCTTCTGGAAAGAATCTTTGAGGGCGTAGAGGAAAATGGTTGTGAGGAGCTCTGGGGACTGGGAGGCAGCCCCTAAGTCAGAGCCTGGTTTCCTCTCTCTTCACTCACTCCCTTTGGCCTGAGAAACTTCTTTGCTTGTTTTGGGGTCACACCCAACAGCGCTCAGGACTGTCTCCCAGCTCTGTACTCAGGAATTACTCCAGATCCACAGCTCGCAGCTCAGCATCATGGTGAGTGGCCCAGGGAGTTCCTGGGGAAAAGCAAAAGGCTTGGCCAGCGCCTGGCCATGTCCTACGTAGCTCCTAGGGGCCTGCTTGCCATGCAGGCGGCCATGTCTGCCAGACTCAGAGCAGGGATTTGGGCGCCTCCACCCATTCCCCAGACTCTGGATCAGTGGCTGTGGCCCTGAGCTCCAGCCACCACAGCCAACCACCGGAACAGACATTCCAGATCCACAGTCACGCATTAATCTTAGACTCTAATGTATTTTAGCACCAGGTCTTTTCCAGGATCTTTCTCATTTATACACTTTAATGATCATTCTATTTGCAACAAACTGGAGAGGTTATGGGGAATGAGGAATTACGATGTCACACTATAACTCACTATTAAATATTCAGATATAGGCATCATACATCTTTAGTATCTATAGGGCAAGCCACAAAGTGTAACAGAAGAGAGAGAAAGAGAGAAATACAGTGACATAGACAAAGAGATAGAGAAATAAAATGTGCCTACAATAGAGACAGGCAGGGTTTGGATGGTGGGGGAGTGTTTGGGATATGGGTTGTGGGAATTTGGTTCTAGTGGAGAGATGGGTTCTGAAACACTGTATGGCATGCCCCAATTATGAACATCCCTTTAATTGTATATCTGGCATGGTATAATAAAAATTTAAAAAATTTAAAAAGAAACTTCTACTCAACCCCAGGTAAATAAGTGTACAAAATAAGTAAATAGTTCAATCTTTACTAAAAATGAAGCATAAAGAAATATACTTTAAAACAAATTTTTAAGATTATTCAAGACCCCTGCATACAGACCCCTAGAGAGTCATGACTCACAGTTTTAAGAAGTTGAGCCTGTTTGGGGAGGGGTAAGAAACCCAATTAGCATCCTGATAATTGGTGATGTTAGATGAATCTACAGTGTTAAAATTCATGACCCTCTATAGAAGGGTCTCAGAAATGTTCATCTTAATTAAGTTTAATAAGTTTTTTTTTCCTTTTTTTAAATTGAGGTACCATGATTAACATAAGTAACCATCATAGAATCTCAGCCATGCAGTGTTCCAACTCTAAGCCCTCCAGAAATGCACCAATATCCCAAGGGTCCTTCCATCTCCACCCTAATGGAAAATAATGGGGGGGGTAGGAGAGGGCCCCGTCTGGCAGCTTTGGGAGTGAGAGTCCCCTGTCATTCCTGACTCTGTGCTCAGGAGTGACCCCTGGTGGTGCTTGGGGACTTTGTCTTGCTGGGGATGCAAACCTGAGTCAGCAGCCTGCAAGGCACCTGCCCTGCCCACTGGGCTATCTCCCCAGTCCTGTAAAGTAAATCCTAAATTCAAAGTATGGGGAAGTTCTGTCCTCTCTTCCCCAGGCTTTGTCACCGCTTCCTGAATGATCCACTTTCACTAGCCACACATCCTCCTTCCAGAGTTTTCTTCAAATTCATGCACTCCTCTTCCTCTGCCTTCTTACAAAGTTCACACCAGCCTTGTTTTCCTTAGGCACATCTCCGGGGGCTCTCCCCATACCAGCTGCAGAGCGCTGCCCTCAGCTCCATGATTCTGGGGGGAAAAGATTGAGTGGCAGACTTGAAATTGGCTTTGCCTGCAGTTTTCACTCTTGCATGCAAAACGCCAATGAGAGGGAAGGTGTGCTCTTGGACTGACTATCTCCAAGAGACAGAGAGGGGGTTCTCGAGAGACCCGCTCGCCAGGTGCATGGTACCCAGGGTACACATAGACCCACTTCCGTGTGCCTGAGCTAAGTTCCTGCCAGAAACCGCGGAGGCACAGACGCCCCGCTGGTCTGGTAAATGTTTATAGAATAAATGCTTCATTGGCGTGTGGGTTGGACAGGAACTCAGGCGTCCCAGTCCAAATCCCAGGCCTGCTGCTCATTCTCGCAGATCACCAGAAGCCAGAATCTGGGGCTGAGCCTTTAGTTCAGAGAAACCAACATTTCCCATGGCCAGGACTCTCTGCAGTCTGAGCAGGCAAGGCCAGCGGCCTCCTGGTTTGCTTCCAGATCCAGGGTCTGGCCTTCGTGGGCCCCTCAATCCTTTGCTCCTGCTGAGATTTATCAAATGCTGGCTTTGTCACTTGCCCAGAAAATTACAGCAAAGCGAGGTCGGTTGTGATTTACAAGAAGCTATGGACTGGGGCCACGGCGCCTGTTTCTCCTATAGCCTTCGTTTTCATCCATGGCTCCTGGCTCCCAGCTCCCTAAGGCTTGGTCTTGACCGAGCATAGCCAGCATGAAAAGTCTTTTGTGATAGGAAATCAGGGTGATATTTCAGAAACCAAGGCCGGAGTGAGGTAAGGCCTTGCACACAGCCAACTTCTGCTCACTGCCTGGGGCCACGCAGGGTCCCCCAAACCCTTCCAGGAGTGATCCCTGAGCAGTGGCATGTGTGGCCCCAAAACCCAAGGGAAAAACAAAACCTGGAAAAATCTGAGGCTGTTAGCTGGCTCCCAGGGAAACCAGTAATGGGCAGGGGTAGGGGACTGGCCTTCTTCTCTCTAGGGGTGAACACTGAGCCAGTCCCCAAGTACCACGGGATCATCAGGCTTGTCAGAACCCGTCCTCTGTCGATCTGTAAAGTCCCGAGAGCTTCCGGACTGGCATCTGGATTCCAGGCTGGTTTGGGGGAGCCGTCGTGCCTGGAGCGGGTATAGAAGGCTGTGCCCTCCTTGGAGTTTGTCAGAAACGAGTCTTGTCAGGCATTTTCCAAGTTCCCAGGAAATGTGCCTGAGCTGGGAAGCCTGTGATGAGAAACTAGCTGGACCCCAACCTGGTGAATTCACCTTGACTCCTTCACAGATCCGTTACCACAGAAGGACCCACTCACCGGTTCTGAGGTACAGACTGAGCCGCTGCATCTGAGGGGGCACTCTCACTCCTGAGCCCCACCATGAACTAGAACTTGGGGCTGGGGGGATACTGTGGGAGGGGCTGGATTTCTCAAGCATCCAGTGCCGGCCTACAGCCCATCCCCCCCATGGGTGTGGGGCACCTCTCGCTTTGCAACTGGAGACTGGCCGAGTTCTGGACCCATCGGGAAGGGTTTTGTGGAGCAGGACTCAGCCTTTGAAGACGCAGCCGCCTGCTCTCCCTTCCCAGCTCTGCGGTCTGGTGGGTTTACAGGAAGAACCCGGCTCTGTCGCTGCCATGTACCCTGGCGGGGTGTTCCTCCTGCCCCAGCAGGCCGCTCTCCTCATCCAGGAAGTGAGGTGACTGCTGGTCCCAGGCGCAGTGTGGGGACTGTTGAAGTACAAGTGAATGTTACTTACCTGCCATTGGCCTCTTCTCAGGCAGAGGACTGGAGCTTTGGGTCCTTGTTACACCATTTAACTCCTGCCCTGGTTCTTTAAAAAAAATGAAGCTCTGGGGAACGGAGTGATAGTACAGCAGGGAGGGCATTTGCCTTACATGCAGCTGACCCAGGTTCAATCCCCGCATCCCATACGGTTCCCCAAGCACTGCCAGGAGCAACCCCTAAGCATAGTCAGGTGTGACCCAAAAGCTGAAAAAAAAAATGAAGCAGAGTGGAATGGAAGGGGGCAGAGTATGAGACGGTCTTGGTGGCCCCTACCCAGAGCAGAGGCCCAGGGTTCCTCGGATTGGGACAGTCAGGGCAGGTCACAGAAGCAAAAGGGCATGTGCCGCTCCCTCCCAAATATAAGACAAGACCAGCTCCTCTCTGCAGCTGGGACAGCCCCCCACACCCTCACTCCCGTCCACACTGTCCAGCTCCAGGCAGGCTCATTCCTATGTGTGTTTCCATGTTCCCCCCTCTGGGGCAAGACGTAACCCCCCCCCCACACACACACACACACATACACTTCTGGCCTGCAGCCAGCAGCCTCCACCCAGCCCTCTACCCCCCAATATTTCAGCTCATTCCAGTGCTGCCAGAGAGCTGCACTGCCCTCTGGGGTCAGCCCCACATGTGAGCAGTGACCTTTGGGGTTCCCATGTCACAGCCTCAGTGTTGGCACTAAGTTGGGGTGAGTCCTGGTGGAAGGACTCACCGCTCATGAGCATCTGGGATTCCTCTTTGCTTCTGTCCTGGTGCAGGCAAGACTCTGTACTGCAGCCCGGCCTGGAGGGGCTTATTTTTTGGGGTCCCCCAACCTGAGGGTTTTCCCCTTTTTATAACATTCCTTTTCATACCCCTCAGCTACAGAGTAGTTCCCCAGTTTCTGCCCATCTCCACACATCCCCTTTATGAAAGGCACTGGCCCGGGCGTGGAAGCTGCTTCCAGCTGGTGCCTGAGTGGTGTAGTCCATGGGAGGTTATTCTGGGAAAGCCCAACCCCCAGTGCCGTCTCAGCAGCAGGCGGGGTCTGTGCATGCAAGGTTCTCCTTCCCAAACATCTTCTCTTCTCCTCTCGGCTTTAAGTCCACAGTCTGGGCTTCAGGACTTTGGCTTTAAAACCTCCTGTTCCCAGCCCCCGTCCCCACAGTTGCAGGTACCCAGGTACTGCCTGGCCTGCAGGAGAAGCTGAGAAGAAGGAATGGAGACCAGAAAAGTGTATCTCCACAGAGTAGAAAGTCAATGGAAATATCCAGAAGGTTCCAGAACCTATTCTACATGCCCTGATTTCTGGGGGTCTCAAGCGTGCCCTTGGAGTACGACAGGGAGCGTGACCTAGAGAAAGGGAGTGTGGGCAGCGTCCTCCGAGGCCTGAGCCCAGCAGAGAGGAGGGCACCAACATGCAGAGGCGCCCCGATCCCAGGCTCCCCCTACTCCAGGACCAGGCCAAGAGCTCAGCTCCTGTCCTCCTCCAACTGTGAGCTGCACCGTGGCCAGGCTGTAGATCCAGCCTGAGCTGTGGGGTGGGTCCTTCCATTCACATCCTGACATGCTCTGAGAACACAGAGGAAGTGGGGGTGCCACTCCTGGGCTTGACCTTGACCTGGTGGGGTGTAAGGTGGCAGCAATCACAGGGCGGGCCCTGTGTGTTATGTTACCCTCTCTAGAGATGGGGGTTCCCTCTCTCCCCTAGGCTGGATGGCTTCTCTCTAGTACGCTGCCTTTCTAAACACAGCCCATTTCTTTGTACCATATAAAAGGGTAATGGGGCTGGGGGCACCCACCTGGTTTAGGGAAAGTCCGGGGCTGATGAGGGAGATCTGGGTTTCATCCCAGCACCACAGGGCGCCCTGAACATGGCCAGAAGTGAGCCTCAACTTCAGAGCTGGGAGTAGCCCCTTAACACTGCTGGGTGTGACCCAGAAACCAGACAGTTCAGAGAAACAGCAGCAGGATTCCAAAGTACCCATGTCAGTGAACTCCAAAACCAGAGAGTCCGTAATTTGGGGGTTTCTCTCAATGGCCTGGGGAGAAACTTTTTGCCCTCATTGCTGACCTTTGACCTCTTTGGGGACCCAAACTCTTCCCTCTTCTCAGAGCCTGAGTAGGGTTTCCAGGGTGAGCAAAACAGAGGACACCATCCTTCCTGACGTGGTTCGCTTGTTCCTCTGACCCTGTGGCCTGTTCTGGGGCCACTCCCACAGCTGTCAGGGCTGATTTGTGTGAGGAATGGGGTGGTTCAAGGCAAGGGGTGATGGAAACACACCACTGACAGCATGAGGAGCGCACGCAAGGTCGTGGGGGGTTTCTGTGTTGGCCAGAACAAGCAAAACATCCATTCCTGAATAGACCATCATCCTCCAGCCTTAAGGCCCCAGGAGCTCACCCTGGGTTTCTCCAATCGGCCTCCCTTGGGCAGTGGGGTTCGGGTTTAGGTGGGGGGCTGTCTTCCTGCGTGGTTCGAGTTCCGTAGGGGGCTGTCTTCCTGTGGTTCGAGTTAGGTGGGGGCTTCTTCCCACAGAGGGCAGAAAGCTACCTGGTTGCCAAGGAGCATGCTTGCACCACAGCAGCAGCCCCTGGTGGCAGCAGGAGAAAGGGCCCCTTGCCAACAGGGGTGCCCTCCCTTGGGATGTGAGTCGGGGTCATGACAGCGCTTTAATAACGTTTGCGGCATAAGCCCAGAGCTGGAGAATGGCTCTGACCCTCAGCCTCCGGGCCAGCAGAAATAAACAAGATGACTAAGCTCTGCCGTCTCTCCCTGCTCTTGCTCCCGGGGCCCCTAACTCAAGGACACAGAGGACTCACTCTAGCTCATAGGTTCCATGGCAGGAATCAGTGGGCTGGGATAAATAAACCTTTTTTTTTGCCCTCTCTCTTCAGCAATTGCTGCCTACTTCTGACTAAAATTTAGGGACAGGAGTGATAGTATAGCGGGTAGGGTGTTTGCCTTGCATGCAGCAGACCCAGGTTCCATCTCTGGCATCCCATAGGTTCCCCTGAGCACTGCCAGGAGTAATTCCTGAGTTCAGAGCCAGCAGTAATCCCTGAGCATTGCAGAGTGTGACCCAAAAAAGCAAAATAATAATAATTAGTTCATGTTTGTGGGTTCCCTTTGGGTGACGCTGACAGTTCAAGTGTTTTCCCATTTATAATGTTGCACACGACCCCAGGACAACTCTGCTAGTAGGCTGGGTTCTGGGATTAGACGGGACCCAAGCAGGTGGGGAGACCGGAAGACTCGGAAATTTAAATAGGGAAATATCCAAGGGGGCGGGGGTGGGGGAATGACTGGATTTCACACCCTGTTTTGTCTGAGTGATCACATGACAGGCAACTTACTAACTTTGAGCCTCAGTGTCCTGAGTAGCAGCATGGGGATGGTCTTCAGGGTTGCGAGGAATGAATGAATAGGCATGAATACATATATATATATATATATATATATATATGTGTGTGTGTGTGTGTGTGTATGTATAGACACACACATATATAATGAATGAATGAGGCATATATATGTATATATGTGTGTATATATATATATTTATATATATCATGTATAATCAGCATGCTGCCAAACAGACATGGACACGCCTTAAACTAGGGGCTGGAGCAGGGAGATGTGGTAAGGGGTTTGCCTTGCACACAACTGACCTGGTTTATCCCCATCACCCCAGATTGTCCTCGAGCACCACCAGGACTAATCACTGAGTGCAGAACCAGGACTAAGTCCTGAGTACTAACAAGTTTGCCTCCCCGCACAAAAAAAAAAGAATTAGGTGGCAATTTGTATTGGAAAGATAAATCTAATGAATGAGAACATCAGAGAAAAAATGAAGGATACAGATGGTAGTGAGGAAGAATGGCGAGCAAAGGCTGTGCATTGCAGTTAACATTTTACCAGAGCAAGCATTGGGATAGTGGGAAGGAGCAGTAGAGGTAAACAAATATCCCAGAAAGAGGACGGATGAGACAGTGCAGGGTTAGGGTGTTCGCCTTGTATGTAGCTGATCCTGGTTTGATCCTGGTAGTGAATCTGGTCCCCTGAGCACCACCAGGAGTAGTCCCCCGAGCACAAAGCCAGGAGTAAGCTCTGAACACAGCTTCAAAACTGCTTCAAAATCTTAAAAAGATTTTTATCAGGGAAAAAATCTAGTACAATTTTATGGTATCTGCCACCTGCCCCTTGAGGTATTGCAGGTGTGGCTGCGGTGCCTGGCTGCCTCAGCAGGTGGCAGACAGGAGACAGACTTGTCTACATTCAGGGCTCTGCCCCGTGGGCCCTGGATGGTTGATGGTCTGACATAGAAAAGACTGGGCACCCTAGGATGAATCCAGAGCCACAGCAGAGCCTAGCAAGCTATCCGTGGTGTATTCAATATGTCAAAAACAGTGACAATAATGGACCTCATTCCCAATGAATGGAGACGTTACTGGCGCCCACTTGAGCAAATCGATGAACAATGGGAAGACAAATGATACAAGTGATACAATTTTATGATATAGAAATTATAAATTAGTGAAGAAATTAGGAGCCATTCAAAAAACATGTCAGGACAAGACTCCCTACATGGGAGGGAATAAGAAGCACAGAGCCCTACCTCATACCACCACACCACACAGCAAAACAAAACAGACTCCAGATGGCTTAAAGACCTAAAATGCTTGACAGAATGGTTTTATGATCTGGAAATAGAGAAGCATTTCATTTCTAAAACATAAAAGTCAAAAAGGAAAATCTCTAATTTAAAATTCACATTTAAATTTTATGTAAATTCACATTTAAAATTTTAATTCACATTTAAAATCTATGAGAAAAGAAAGTCACAAGGGACTGATATTTGAAATACAAAAATTAATACATCAGGGTTTAAAAAAATAACTCAGGCCCCAAAGTTAATAAATATTAGACACTAACAATTTACAGAAGGACCCTGATTATCTTGTATATGGCTGAAAAGATATATGGGCCTTGCCAATATACAGGAATATCCCACTGAAACTGGGTAACTCACTTCTTACCAGTAGCTTGATAAAAATGGGACATTAGGCCAACAACTCTTGTTGAAAGCGCAGCAGATCAGAAATTGAACAGGAAAGCACAACCATTTTGGACAACAGTTTCAGGAAAGTTCGATAAAACAGTATTTGCTCTTTTAATCACATACCCAATAATTTCTGAGCAATCCATTTCTCAGATAAACCTAGAGACAATTTTGTGCATGGCTTATAAATATTGCTTATAGAAACAAAAAGAACCTGAAAACCATAAAATGCCCAGCAGTGAGAATATGGATGAATAAGATGCAGAACACTATAATGGAATGCTGTAGAGCAGTTAGAATACGTGGGTCCTAATAGACATGGTGTTGTGGGATTCAGTCTTGAAAACACTGTTTTAATGTGAAAAGAAAAAATTGCATGGGGTTGGAGTCCAGCAGGTAAGGACTCCTTGCGTCTTGCACACGGCCAACCTGCATTTGATCCCCAACATCCCATAGGATCCCCTTGAGCACCACCAGGGAGTAATTCCTGAGTGCAGAGCCAAGAAGAACCCTAAACATTGCTGGGTGGGACCCAAAAGGAAAAAAAAATTGTGTATAGAATGTTACTTTTTTTTTTTTTTTTGCATTTTGGGTCACACCCAGTGATGCTCAGGGGTTCCTCCTGGCTCTGCACTCAGGAATTACCCTGGTGGTGCTCAGGGGACCCTATGGGATGCCGGGATCGAACCCGGCCGGCTGTATGCAAGGTAAGTGCCCTACCCGCTGGACTATCGCTCCAGCCCCAGAATGGTACACTCTTAATCAAACTGAAAATATGGAACAGTGTTCTATATGGCTTGTTGGTTCACAAATGGTGCTGAAAATGCAAACACCTGGACTGAGAAAGGAGGGAAGGAAAGAGGGAAGGAGGGAAGGAGCAAGGAGGGAGGGAGGGGAGGGAGGGAGGGAGGGAGGAGGGAGGAAGGAAGGGAAGGAAGGAAGGAAGGAAGGAAGGAAGGAAGGAAGGAAGGAAGGAAGGAAGGAAGGAAGGAAGGAAGGAAGGAAGGAAGGAAGGAAGGAAGGAAGGAAGGAAGGAAGGAAGGAAGGAAGGAAGGAAGGAAGGAAGGAAGGAAGGAAGGATGGATGAATCTTGTGCCTGGATACGGAATATCTTGACTGTTCTAGTTTCTTTTTTCAAAGACCTGAAGGCGTTTTTCAAACGGAAGCATTTGTTTACTTCAGGTGAAAGGCACATGTATTCTTTCAGGATTGTTGCCCCATAAAAGCAAGGTCCCCTGGGATCTCTCTTATCACCTCTCTCTCTCTTCTTCCAGGGCCTGGCTCTCCCTCCTCCTCTTTCCTCAGCACCTTCTCTCTGGTCGCCAATAGTCTTTCTTCTGTAGCTCGTGGCTTTATCTAAAAACGGGACCTGTCTTCATTTCCTTACAGAAGTCCTCGGCCTAAGAGGCAAAATAAGTAAGCATCCAAGCTGGAGATCTTGATGGGCAAACGAGCTATGCCAAGCGCGAGGGATGGCCAAACGCCAGGACCACGTCACTCTAAGGCTAAAGGGAAGCAGAGAACCTAGAGTTCGAAAACTGCAGCCGAGAGTAGGGGCGTCTGCCTGAGGTCAGAGTCCAGGAAGGCCAGATTCCAACCCAGAGAAGCCAAGGAAGAGGCGAGAAAAGACAATGCAACTAGTCTACTGTCCTAGTACCTAGTCGCCTCCGGGGTTTTCTAGCCACTTCCGGAGGCCTTCCATTGGCTGAACCCACCGGAAGCTAGCTCAAGGGATTCTGGGAGATGTAGTCTACGAAGAGGGAGCACAGGTGGACGATGGGCAGGGGGATGAGAGTGGAGTAAATAGGGACTGAAAGAATCCCCGTCGTGGAGGAATAAGGTCACGGTTATTGACTGGTTCTGACGGAGAGACGGACGCTCACTGTCGGCAGTTTGCATGAAGACGCAAGAATCTGACTTGATCGAAACTACCACAAATGTGTGGGAGCAGAGGTTAGGTAAGGCAGAGAAAGGAACAGTGGACCAATGATTGTCGAAAGTCTATTACAATCCTCAACATGTAAGAGAGGGAAGAGAGAGAGAGAGAAAGAGATGGAGAACCTGCCATGGAGGCAGGCTAGGGGAGGGGGAGGGTATCGGGACATTGGTGGTGGGAGGTGGGCACTGGTGGAGGGATGGGTGCTGGAACACTGTATGGCTTGAAACCCAAACATGAACATTTTTGTAATTTTCAAAAAAATAAATAAATGTAATAAAAAATAAATAAGAAAAAAACTTTATTGACAGGTAAGATATGATGATCACCATAATGAGATCCAGAGTTGAAAACTTACTTATGTAAATGAGAACAGACACTTTATTACATTGTATTAAATGGTTTTAATTTCCTTATTAAAGAGGTTAAAATCATATAGCAATTACAGAAGTTAAAATCATAGCAATTACAAATTCGCTCTTACTGATTTATTTTCTAATCATTCTATCTGCCATTTCTTTAATTTTTTTAATAAGCAATATAAAGTAAATTTGTTATGTGCCTAATGGAGCAGGTTGGGGTTGGGGAGGAAACTGGGAACATTGGTGGAGGGAAGGTCACACGGGTGCTGTTGGAACACTAAATGCCTCAAACAACTGTATTATGAACAACTTTGTAAATCAAAGTGCTTTAATAAAATTTTTTAAATAAAAAAAAAAAAAAAAAGAATCTGACTTGAGGTCCGGACTCTTGCCCAGAAGGAGGGAAAAGAGGGGCCAGTCAGGACCTTCCCGGGCTCCTGTGTGGAGAGCAGGAGGAGCACAGGCTCAGGGAGGGGCTGAACAGAACTGGCAGCTCTAAAGCCCCTCCCTCCTCCAAAGTGTGCCGCGGGGGTTGGGGGCATGCTAGCTGTGAGCCAGCTGGGGTAGAAAACGGGGTCCTTTCCCCTGTGAGGCCAGCATCTGCGAGCAGGACCCCTAAGCCCCTTGCACCCTGAGGCTGTCAGGGGTCCCACGGGAAAATGCTGGTGCTGCCCACTAGGCCGCACCAAGGGTTGCGGTCCCTGGGGCGCCCTCAGCAAAGCGCACACCCCAGGCTCAGGGGGAAGGTTGTGGTCAGCATGTTCCCCCCACCCACAGGCCAGCGGGGCCGCCTGGTGGTCCCAGAGGGGAAAAAGAGAAATTTCAGCCGAGTCCTGGGCTTCACTGAGACAGACCCGGAGGCCAGCTGGGGGACAGCTCACAAGGCGCCCTTTGTGCCCCGCCCCATGTGTGGACACGTGTGTGCAGAGTCGCGTGTGTGCATGTGGACTGTGTGTGTGTGCAAGGGGCATATGTGTGCGTGGGGGTCTGTGCAGGGGGTGGGGGAGAGTGTGTGCATGAGGGGCGGTGGGGGTGAGTGTGTGCACGGGCATGTGCAGGGAGTGTGAGGATTGTGTGTGCGCAGGCAGTGGGGGGATCTTTGTGCACGCAGCAATGGAAGAGGCATGCGTGCATGGATGCCTGTATCGGGCGCCACTGCGCAGGCTGGCTTGTGACCCCGCCACCTACACCTAGCCCCAGGCTCTCAAGTCTGCCTAAACAGGGGGAGGCGGGGGTGGGCTCACTGGCCGAGCCCGGGACCCCCCAGAACTGCAGCAGGCCCCGAGGACAGGAGCGCTGTGCTCTGCGGGAAGCAGAAATTCATTCCGCAGGGCGCCGCCTCTACCCTGCTCATCCCTGGCACTTGGTGCGGGTGCTGCCTGGGGGGGGGGGGGGAGGGGTCTCAGGCTTCCCAGCGCCCCCACCTTTTTATAGACACCCCGGACCCCCTCCCCACAGCACCAACACCAAGCAAGCGGGGTGCCAAGAAAGGCAGTTTGGGTTGTTTTGTTTTTCATGGGAAAATGTGCGCTGCCAAGTGGGGCTCCCCAGGGCCGGTTGGGCTGCGCGTGCGGGTTTGGGGTGCCACGGCGGTTGGAGGGGAGGAGGGAGTCTATATATACACACACCGGCTCCTATATATTCGAACACACGGGCCTTCCCGGAAGGAAAATAAAAATACGCAGCACGTGGGCGAAGAAAGCCGCGGGAGCTTTCTAGAAACACCGCGCCATATGCCCATCTCGGGTGGGGTGCTTTCCCCGCAGAGGGGCCTGCAGACCCCACTGTAGACCCGATTGGGGGCGCCTAGCCAGGGAGCAGCCTTGAGGGAAAGGGCTGGTCAGGAGGGGAAGGAGGAGACCTCCCACCGCTTCTCCCAGCAGCCCAGGGCATCCCGCCTGTGCTCCCCTTCCATGGAAATTTCTAGAACTTCCCAGTACTGTCCAGTTTGGGGGTGGGGAGCTGCCAGAACTACCTCTGGCTCCCAGCACCACCTGGGGGCGGGCCATATGCCCACAGATTGTGCTGCTGGTGTCAGGCTTGAAATCTGGGGAAAGCCCCCAGGTGTCCCCCATCAGCGGCGACTGCTACAGGACATCAGGTGTGTCTTGACTCCCTGCCCCCCCAGGGGACCAGCTGGGCAGCCCAGGGGCCTAAGGCTCCTCCTGGAAAACAGGTGCCCACCCAGACATGGCCTGGCACCCTGTCCCTCCACACCAAACCCAGCAGCCATGCCCGGGCCTGGGCCTGCCCCTGACCTGTCTGTACCTGGACTGACACCTGAGGATTGCCTGGTCCCCACTGGGTGCCCACACCCGAGCTTATTCCGGTGCTCTCTGGAATAACTGCTCTAGCCTTCCTCCTGGCTCTGCTGCTTCCAGCACCCGCAGGAAGGAGCTGCTGGCACCCCGAGTCCAGAGGAGCTTGGGCACCCTCTGTACATCCAGCTCCAGAGAGCGGGCACTGGGCACCCTTGGGGATGAAGGGCAGAACACCCAGCGGAAGGCACCCGAGTCAGGGAGCGTTTGTGGCTTTCAAATACAGAGGGCTGAAGGCGCTGGGGGAAGCCGAGGCAGAGCTGCAGGCTGAGAGGGGGACCCCATGGCCTCCTGCAGGTGCCAGGAGCCCCACTCGCCCCTCGGTGCTCTGCCATCATGGTGCCAGGCAGGGAAAGCCAGGTTTGTTGGGGGCTCCTGGGACTCTGGAGACTTATTCGGACCCTGTTCCCCTGCCAGGGAGGGAGAAGTCGCCGGCCCTGCCCTGGTCCCCGGAAAAGCCACTCTTGGTTTGTTCATGCATGACCTTTGTGTCTGGATTCCATGATTTTGTGTGTGTGTGTGCAATCCAGCTCAGGGGCCTGTTTGTGTGTGTGTGCATATGTGTGTACACACACATGTATGTATGTGCTCTATAGTGCAGCTCCCCAGAGGCCTGTGTAAGTGTGTTTGTGTGTGCACATGTGTATGGGCTAGCTGTGCAGTTCAGGAGGCCTGTGTGTGTTTGTGTATGGTGTGTGGTGTGTGGTCTGTGTGTATATACAGTGGTTGTGCAGTTCAGGAGGCCTGTGTATGTGTGTATGTGTGTGTGCATGCTGGCTGTGCAGTTCAGAGGCCTGTGTGTGTGTTTGTGTGGGTGTGTGGTATGTGGAGGGTGTGGTGTGTCTACGTGTGTGCACACTGGCTGTGCAGCTCAGGTGGCCTGTGTGTTTGTGTGTGGTATGTGGTATGTGTGTGTTGTGTGCACGCTGGCTGTGCAGTTCAGGTAGCCTGTGTGTTTGTGTGTGGTGTGTGGTATGTGGGATGTGTGTGTGTGCACGCTGGCTGTGCAGTTCAGGTAGCCTGTGTGTTTGTGTGTGGTGTGTGGTATGTGGGATGTGTGTGTGTGCACGCTGGCTGTGCAGTTCAGGAGGCCTGTGTATATGTGTATTTGTGTGTGGGTGTGTATGCTGGCTATGTGTATGTATTTGTGTGTGGTGTGTGGTATGTGGAGGGTGTGTGGTATGGGGCTGTGTGCACACTGGCTGTGCAGTTCAGGAGACCTGTGTGCATGTGTTTGTGTGTAGTGTGTGGTATGTGGAGGGTGTGTGGTGTGGGGGGGTGTGCACACTGGCTGTGCAGTTCAGGAGACCTGTGTGCATGTGTTTGTGTGTAGTGTGTGGTATGTGGAGGGTGTGTGGTGGGGGTGTGTGCACACTGGCTGTGCAGTTTAGGAGACCTGTGCATGTGTGTATGTGTGTGGTGTGTGGCATGTGGAGGGTTGTGGTGTGGGGGTATGCACACTGGCTGTGCAGTTCAGGAGGCCTGCCTGTGTGCGTGTGTGTAAGTGTGCGTACACGCGGGCGTGAGTGCTGTGCTCCAGCTCAGTGGACCTTGCCTTGCCGTTTCCCGGAGGCCCTGTCTGGATGCTTATCTCCACAGCCTTCCAATGTCTTGCCCACTAACCTTCAAACAGCACCATCCGCAGTGCCAAGCCGCCTTGCCTGGAGGTTTGGAGCGTCACCCAAGCATGAAACAATAGCACGTCTGCCTCCCTCTCCCTCCGCCCCTAAAGCCTCAGCGAGAGCTTCCCTGAGGACGAAGTAGGCCCTTGGTCCCTGCAAAGCCTGTGTACAGGGGTCACCGCTGTGATGTCTTTCAAGAGGAGCTGAATATGCGTGGATCGCCCTCCAAGAAAAACCCACCCATACTGGTCTGTGGAGAAGAAAGAGCTCACCAGGGTGGGTGTGGGGGTGCCAAGGGAAGGCTGAGGGAGCCACTCTGGCGGGGGTGTGATGCTGGAACACTGTATGCATGGAGCCCTGTCGTGGACAGTATTGTAAATCATGGCATGCAACATTTAAAACGGGCTTTCCTAACACGTCTCTCTTGAGACATCTCTCTTGGGAAAGAATAACTCAGGGACCTCCATTGGAGTTCGGGCATTCTTCGTTGGCATCCAGGGCCCCCTAAATGAAGCAGAAACCCAGCGAGTGCTGTGGTGGACAGTGGGGTTCAGTTCAGTGTCCCCCTTGCTCAGTAGCCCCAGGTATTTTTTCTTGGTAAACGGGTCCCTTGCCTTGGAGAGACCTAGACAGGCTTTCTGGACTGTGGAAGGAGCTCCCCCTGCTGGTGGGCAGCTGCACTGCGCCGTGGCCACAGTTCCTGGACAGCAGCCCGCTGCTGGGGGCATTCCTCATGGTGGCCTCCTGGAGGGGTGAGTGTTCTGAGGACATACACCCCTTAAAGGAAATTGGTGGTCAGGCCTTTGGGGGAGGTTAGACTCCTCTTGGGGGTGAGGGGCATTGAGAACTGCCCTTTCCCCATGACCCTTGGTTCACAAGGCGGGTTCGGAGAGGGTGGTTGTTATTTGAAGTTTCTTTGCTGAAGAACCTGACTCTGGAGTCTCTGCTAAAGACCCTGATATGAGCAGCCCCACAGGGCATGACCCGAGCCCTACAAGTTTGCACACTAGCTGCTTCCGTGGCTTGCCGAAGTCGCTGACACCCCAAGGCTTGTCTTGCAGCGGTCAGCAGTCACTGTTCCAGGAAGCCTGACCAAGAGGTGCCATTAGCTGTGTCCAGTGTCCTGAGCTGACGGCAGCAGCCAGACCCAGACATGAGCTTGGAAATAGGTCAAGGCCTGCTGTGGGCCTTGGCCGTAAAGTGATCAGGAGGGACGGGGTGGGGGGGGGAGGAAAGGGTGGAGGGGAACGCCTCCCCTCCGTGGGAAGGGTACCGTGACCTACCCAGGGGTGCCTTGGGCCCCTCCCTCCAGATGTTGTGCGTTACAGAGCCCTTTGTTGGTAAGCACACACATGGCATGGGGTGGGGTGGTGGGGACAAGCCCGGTGCCAGCCTGCCTGGCTTCAGCACTGGAGGCTGTCGCAGGGTGTGGAAGGTGTAGGGCCCAGGACCCTGAGCTTCTGGGGACACTGGCCGGTGCGTTTCCTCGTCTCCTTAAACACGGCCTCAGCTTCTGTAACGGGGTCCCCACTTCCTCCAGAAGAGCTGTCCTGTGGGAAGGACAAATGGGATTCATTTCTTCTTTTGTTTCTTTTTATTTTAATGTGGGGACCACACCCCCATGGTGCTTGAGGCCTCCTCGCTCTGTACTCAGGTATCACTCCTGTAGGGGCTCAGGGACCATAGTCCCAGGATCAGCCATGTGCAAGGCAAACACCTTCCCAGCTATCCCGTCCCCAGCCCGAAACGGATTCAAGCTTGATTCCGGTGAGAAGGCGTCTCATTAGGAGAATCCAGGTTCAAGGCCAGGCAGGGCTGAGCTTTCACCCAGAGAACCCAGAAGATGGGGACCCCTGGGTGTCCTCAATGGGGCAGTGTGTTGAAACGTGAGACAGCACCTCTTGAGCTTGTCCCGTATGATGGAAATCGCCATGGCTGTCTGTGGGGTCCCTGCTAAGGCCGTCAGGGAGGCCAGAAACCATTGGGCTTGAATTCAAATTACCTTTACGGCACTTTGGGTTGGGACATGAAGAGGGAAAGCAGGCAGGAAAGGCCCAATATTCCCTCCTCCCTCTGATCTAAAGGGCAGTCGGGTCTCCTACACCCCAGACCACCACCACAGGTCAGGAGGTCCCTACACACAGACAGCCCGGTCTCGGAGATTTGAATTCTCTGTTGCGGGAACAAAGTACCAGCTGGCCACTGACCCACTGGACTTGGGGTTCAGGTCTAAACAGCACTGTTTGGGGAAAAGCTCAATCGAAAACAGACAGCTCTGGATGTGTTTAGGTTTTGCTTTCTTTCCACTTTTAAATATTAAAAATTGACTCCAGCTGTGGGGCAGAAAGTAACGCCTAACCTATAAAAACATTGACAAATAAATCACAATGCAATTTGCTGCGCATTTTTGTGAGGTCTAAACACCAGTTCTTGAAAGGAATTTTCCATTATTGCATCTTGGGAAGATAACTTCTTCATGAAAAATTCATTTGACTTTTCTATTTCATAAAAATCATCACATCACATGCCCACATTTGGGATCTGCCTGGCGCTGGGGGCCCCATGGGTCTCAGATCAAATTGTCAGGACCCCAAAGCTCCCTCCCAGGACTGTTGCCAACAGGGGAGCAGGAATGAGACCCTCACCCGGGAGCTTGAGGGAGTCCTGCCTCCCACAAACTGAGTCCCTGTGGAGAGGCGACGGCTATGCCCTGCTAGCAAGCTTCATCCACGGAAGGAGAAAAAGGCCCCCAAAGCAGTGCTCCCCAGTGGGCTCACAGCCAGAGCCTGGCACTAAGGATTCAGGGGGCCGTGGGGGCCCAGAACAGAGGCAGGAAGGTGTGTGTGTGTGTGTGTGTGTGTGTGTGTGTGTGTGTGTGTGTGTGTGTGTGTGTGGTCTAGACAGCAGCTTCTCCCTCAAACGCCATCCCCAGAAAGGAAGCGGAGCCCACCCGCTCACCTGGATCCACCTCTCCCTCTCCCACAAGCCAAACCTCAGAGCCTCGTTTCTGCTCCTGGGCCCCTGCCCGTCGGGACACTGCGAGGTCATGTTTGCCGGGGGGATTTGCTGATGGGACGGTGGTCATCAGAGGGCCTAGCAGCACTCACCGCCCAGGGAGGGGCAGACTCAGCAGGGGCCTTATACCTAAGCAGTGCTCAAGGCTCCATGGATCCGGCCAGCTGCCATTGACCCTCAGGAGGCTCATGTCAAAAAGAAAAGAAAAAGCACTTCAGGAATGAAGAGCATGAACAGTGCAGGTCCCTGCTGCGTCTCTGGGCGGACCCCCAGGCTGCGGGCATTACTGCTGCATCTCTGGGCTGGCCCTAGGCTGCGGGCATCCCTGCCTCGTCTCTGGGGGACCCCTAGGCTGCAGGCGTCCCTGCTGCGTCTCTGAACAGACCTCCCCGAGGCTGTGGGCGTCCCTACTGCGCTCTCTGGGCGGACCCCAGGCTGCGGGCGTTACTGCTGCATCTCTGGGCTGGCCCCTAGGCTGCGGGCATCCCTGCCTCGCCTCTGGGCGGACCCCCTAGGCTGCAGGCGTCCCTGCTGCTTCTCTGAACAGACCCCCCCCAGGCTGTGGGCATACCCCCAGACTGTAAGCCGCCCCTACTGCGTCTCTGAGCAGACCCCCCCAGGCTGCGGGGCATCCCTGCTGCGTCTCTGAACAGACACCCCCCAGGCTGTGGGCATCCCTATTGCGTGTCTCTGGGAATACCCCCAGACTGCGAGCATCCCTGCTGCATCTCTGGGCGGGCACCCCAGGCTGGACGGCGCATGTGAGCGGAGCTTTTCTCTCATGGTCACTCTCTAGCGAAACAGCTCAGAGTGTCCACCTCTCCGTCCTCTCCCCAGTGTTGCCCATCCCAAGGGTCTGCAGACAAGAGGATCCCCCATCCTTACACCCTGTCCCCTCTTTCACAAAGTCGCCCCAGGGGTCACTGCACTTTCGAGACCACCGGAGGAAAGCTGGGAGAGCCTGATCCCCAGCTCCCAGCCTTGTTTCTGGGAAGCCTGGGAATTCCTATTCTTTCATTTCCCTGTGTCCTGGGCAGCAAAGCAAGCTGTCTGGAAGGCAGGCTTGGAAGAGAGGACATTTGCTTGGTGCCAATGTGTTAGCATGACCGGTGGCCGCCATCTTCGTCCCTGCTCTGAGGGGCTGCCCTTCAGAGCAGAGGACATGGCCACAGAGAAGAGCGAGGCTCGTCCACCGGAGGACATGAGCTCTTCAAGTCTACTTAAGAGGCATCCCAGCTCTCCTGCAACCAGGGTCCTCAGATTCTGACCCAGCCCTTGGCAAGTGGCACCCAGAGTCCCAGAGTGGAAGGCCAGCTCTCTGGGGTCAGAGAAGTGGGGTGAAGTGTGCGGGCACTGACCGGGCCTTCCCCTCCCATTCTCCTCATCCTCCCAGTTCCTGGGAGCCAGCGTGCCTGTGCGGGGCTGTTAGCGAGCTGCCCCCTCGAGTCTGTGCTGACACTCTCATGGGGGAATCAGGGCGGAACCAACAGCTGCCAGTTTGTTTTCCTGCTGAGTTGATGATGCCTGACCCAGACAGAACTGGGCCGCCAGGCGTTGGTGCCTGCGGGGCCAGGTGGAACTCTCCAGAAGGACGAGGCAGTGGAGGAGGAGAGCAGCAACACAAAAACACCCTCAGGAGACCCGCTGGCCCCTCATCCCGTAGAGCAGGAGCTCACAACTCAGGCATTTTTGTAGACCGTGAAAGCAAAACGCCTTTTTCCCAAAATGGAAACTTCTGGCAGTTTGTTCCTCACTGTTCTGTGCTGGGATGGAGCTGCCGCCCGGGGTGCTCTGAGGCCTGAGGGCCACTTGCCCCTGCTGACGTGGTGTTCTATTTGGGGACGCTCTTGTCTCTTTTTTTGTTGCCAACTGTCACTTCTCAGCGTGTCACCTCCCAGAATCTGCCATTCCTGTCTTTGAACTTTGCAGGATCGGACAGAAGGGGGAGGGAGAGAACCAGGAAGCTGACTGGAGGTTGCTCGGTGTATCTCCCTTGCTTCCAAGGCCACAGAGTTGGTTCAGAGTGGGTCTCCCTCTCTATTTTCTCTTTGTTGTTGTTAACGCAAAAGCAGTCCACAGTTGAAGGTCCCACCGGAGTCACCAAATGTGTTAACACAAAAGTGGATTTTCCTGTGCTAGAGGGTTCTTGAGAATTGCATGAAAGATTTGCATACAAAACTGTACACAACTCAGGTGAAGAGTTAGTTTATTATGCAGAAAAGGCAGCCGATTCCAGGCCCCCTCCCCAGAAGCCCAGGCCTCTCTATTACCTGTCTTCAATGCTGCCTGGTCCAGTGTACGACTTCCCTGTCCTGTCCTAGCCTACTCCACTCTCATGAATGATGGCCCGGTCCTGTTCCTGCTCCCTAACTGCTCTCTCCCGTGCACGCTTTCCCAGCCTCCTGTGCACTGTCTGTAACCTGGGCCTCCGAGCCCAACCTGTCCTGAGCTATCCTGGGCGTCCAACCCTGCCTGAACCCTGGGCCTCCAAGCCCAGCTTTTCCCTTTCCTATCCTGGGAATCCAAGCCCTGCCTGAACCTTGTGCTCTGCCCTTGCCAGACCTTGTGTGTCCTACCTATGCTGGGCCCCTCATCTGGGCATGCTGCCCTACCTGACCCAGAGAGAGATCCCGTCCCCCAGGCATCTCCCTCCTGATTAGCTGATTGGCTAAAGTGACCTGGCGCTCTCCACCTAGCTCAGCTGTGTCATTGTCACTATCAGAGCCACCCCGCAAAAAAAACACACTCACTCCTCACACACACATTCACACACTCACACATAATCACACTCACATTCCCTCTCACACACACTCACGCTTCACTCACACACACTCACGTTCACTCTCACACACTCACATTCACTCACACACACTCACATTCACTGCTCGCACCCACGTTCACTCAGTCACACACACTCATATTCACTCTCACACACTCACATTCACTCACCTCATTCCCCTCCCACACACTATCCCTCCACACACACTCACACTCACTCACACACACTCACATTCACTCTCACACACACTCACATTCACTCACACACACTCACATTCACTCACACACACTGACACTCTCCTACAGGTACACTCACACACTCACTCTCACACCCACACTGTCACACACGCACACTTACTTTTACAAACTCTCACACATTCTCACACACTCATGCACTCCCACACTTACATATTCTCTTACACAAGTCATAAACACTCACATGCTCTCACACACTTTCACACTAACATATCCTCTGTCACACTCATACACACAAACACATGCTAATGCACATTCTGTTACACATTCTCTCACATACTCACGACACACTTTGGCTTTCACACACATACACACACTCTTTTACACAATTTCATGCCTACACTCACACATTCATACATACTCACACACACATATTCACACACTTGTATACACACATCCCTCATACATCTCTCTCTCTCTCACACACACACACACATACACACGAGATGAAGGCCTGTCTTTTACAGGCGCTTTACCTCCTTTAGCCACATCCTGTCCAACAGGCAGGTAAGACGCCAAGAAACTTCCATTCCCCATTTCAGACAGGATCTGGGTGCTGAGGAATTATTCCTGACTGTGCTCAGGGGCCCCTATGGATTGGATCCAGGAAGAGCCCTGCCTTCCTTTCCTTCTGAACCTGGATCTCTCTTTTCTTGTCCTTGCGACAGAACCATGCTTTGATTGGAGAGACTTGACTCCCTCATGAGCCTGGGAACTTTACAGCCACAGAGGTCTCTTAGCAAATAGCTGCAAGGCAACTTGGCGTCTCTCCTCTCCCTCAGAACACACAGACCCAGCACTGGAGCCTAGGGGTGAGGGAGGAGCTGCTTGGCACATCTCAGCAGATCAGACACAGTTTTCAAAGCCCCCCCATGGGCCTCTCCTTCTCGCATTCCCACCTACAGGTCGGTCTTTCCTGTTCCTTGTTGTCTCACCCCATCCTCCTTCGGTCATCCTAGCTAGGCTCTCTTCCCCAGAACTAGCGATTTCATTCCCCTAACTGCCTGCCTCGGGGTCTGCTGCTTCGCCCTGTGACTTGGACACCAGCAGTTCCGCAGACAGTTCATTGCTCCGTATTTACTGAGCAGCTGCTCCACCGCCACGTGCAGAGCAATGACACATAATTCCTGCTTCCCCGGGAGAAGCTAACCTCGTTGATTTTCCTGGAAATTAAAGAGTCCATTATTTACCACAGAACAGATTTATTTCATTATTTTAAGACATCAAGAATAATTTTTAACTGTTTGAGTGTCTGAAAGTGTTGAATGATCAGGGTACCAATATTTCCTGGGCCCAGGTCCGGGGTTTTTATCTGGCAGTTTGGGTCCAGAAGCACAAAGTGTGATTGGGAGGGGGAAGGTACTGGGGACAGATAGTGAGATGGTGAATATGTTTAGGCAGGAAAAGTCTCCGGGAGTTAGAAAAAGCAACCGCAGATCCATGGAGAAATGAAGGAAGATCTTCACATTCCCTTTTTTTTTCCTTTTTGGCCCCAAACATTGGAGCAACCCACATCCACAGGCTTCGTGGAGTCACTTACCTGACAGCAGTGGTTTTGTGCCCCTGGGTCTGGTTCTAAAGCAGAAACACACAGGCACACACCGGGACATGTGGCTGTGTCTGGAGGCATTCTTGGCTGTCACGAGGAGGGCATGTGGGCTGCTGGCATCTCTTGGCCGTATGTGGGCTGGGCTGCTGCTAGCACCAGAGCCCACAGCCGAGGCTGCAATGTTGGCAGAGATGAGGTGGAGACTCTGTCCCACGTTCAGGTGGGGCCGGGCACTGCCTCCCTCAGTCCCACAAAAACACTCCAACGGTATCGCATTGCCAGCCTGCGCCTCGGTGGACATTGACTTACCCGTGAGGGCAAAATTATGCCTCTGACAGGCAACAGAGCAAGTTCTTGGGAGATTTTCAT